>SKCR01025392.1:0-218179 GCA_019454045.1 Zanthoxylum bungeanum
ATTACATATACAAATTCAGAAAATGTAACTTGTACAGAACCTCAAATACCCTGGATAATAATCATACACATAAAACTTCAGAAAGCTTACTTGTACTCATAGATATATGGAAAATATTTCAAACGTCAGAGTTTTTATATATACCTTACACGTATAAATCTAAGATCTTAATCCATTTCAGATCTATAAAACATTGTATAATCGACAAAAAAGACATACATAACTTTTAGTGAACAAAAGTCATTATATAACGAGATTAAAAGTTAGAATGACCAACGAATACATGATCAAGTCATAAATCGACATATGTACTGGTTTATATATATAATGCTCATACGAAACTTACTACATATTTTAGAATAGGTTTGAGATAAACACCGTCCGATCGAAGTTCCGAATCGGTACCTCTACGATGAATACATACCAATATCATATACTTATCCAGATATTGAGAAATTAAAAGTCGATCTAAACACTTAATAAATATATCACAACTTATTTCATAACTGCAATAAAATTAGTCTGTTAAGCAAAACGTAAAAAATTAGAACTTTGGTCATTATGCAGAAAACAGAATGAGGTGGTTTGTATGCAATGCATCAAGTATTAAACGCAAGACATAATATAATGATGTCATCCAATCATAAATATAAAACATATTAATAAACTCAATAACCGACTTTCAAGAACTAGACAAGTCATTTACATATTCATACCAGTAATCATACACACATAACATATCGTCATTTCGAATTCATAAAACCAAATACGTATGCCTAACATATCAATGATGGTGAAAGAATGAATCTATAATATACAAAGTTTATAAAGACAACCGAAAGAAAGCTTCTGAAACACATTCTTTTCTTCACATAACGGTTACATTTCATCTCATATATAGAAACAAACACTTTCAAATGTTAGAAATGTATAAAGATTCTTACAATGTATCGGTTCTGGGTCCAATGGAATTCATATGTATAGGAAGAAGCCCTGTCAAATAGAGATTTTTTCTTTCGACCATTATACATATAATCTTCATAAATACAGATACTTATTTTCCTATCATCTACTTTCATTTTAGAAGCTCGGACAATCACTTAGTTCTCATATAAAAAAACATATACATATATATATGGAAAAACAGAAATTCATTTGTCTCATTTGACTTTGGGAAATTAACCTTCTATATACATGAAACTGAAACTTTCTTAACTTACCAACATTAGAAACTCACAACTCTTACTCATACAATAGACTTATTTCATAACTCATGTCAAATCTATTAACACATCTTAAGTACACTAATAAATCATGAATGATAAACTTTAATTCATGTTTTCGGAAATCAAGTTTATACTTGTACACACACATAAGAACTTGACAATAAATAATACATCATTTACTCATTGTATAAAGTACTTACTAGGCTTCACGAATACTCCTCATCTTAGTTAGGTTTGTCAAAATAAATGACGAAATACGACTAGAATCACCATTTTATGAAATTCCTGACTAAACTTTTATAAACTTTCGGACCTTTCCAAAACATCCAAATCAAGTTCGATTTCAGTTTCAACACTTTTAACTCATCATACGTTATAAATCCATAATCAAGATTGAGATTCGACTATTTTCATCAGATTTTAACAATTTTCTAATGTATTAACTCATCATAAGTATTTTTCATTGTAATAAATCATCAAAACAATCATTTGAAGAAAATCCACTAACAAAACACATTTAATACACAATCTATAAATAAATCATTCTAACCTTAAGCTCTTTGGATGATTGTAAAAGACATGATAGGAGAAAAATGAAGATTGTATAGTGAATTCTTAGATGAAAAATGAAAATAGAGTAAGATGTTGCTAGGGATATTTTGGTGCGAAAATGGTTGTTTGTTAACTCAATTGAAAAACCCGATAGAGATTCGAAACAATTTTTTTCATGATTATATAATCGAATTAGGATCAGGATTGACAAATTTTAACCCAATCAATTTCATATCCTATAAATAACTAACTAAGATTTTGATTATTGATCAGTAATTAATTATGTGTCAAAAGTACTATATATATATATATATATTTAAAATTATGCTTATAATGAGCGACCATGATTTCTGTCCAAAAATATAAGGAGAGCTTAATCGTAAATATAAGTAGCATTTGATAGAAAATATTAATAGTTAAATAACTTAACTTATAAATTAATCAAATTTTATATCAACGGTACAATAAAATTTAAGGGCTCACATCAAATTATTTTGGCTCCCCGTGGCCGTGGGCTTGCTAAAGAGTCTCCAAGTCACGCGCAACGTAAGCGTCTGCTTAAATAAATAAAAGACCGTTCAATTTGTCCAACGGCACTCCCATTTTCTCTCAATGGACTCTCTCGCTCTCTTCTGCAGCGGCGCCCTTCTTGCCGTCGGCCTCTATTGGTTCGTCTGCGTACTCGGCCCCGCCGAACAAAAGGGCAAACGCGCAGTCGATCTAACCGGCGGCTCGATCTCCGCCGAGGAAGTCCAAGACAATTACGACAGTTATTGGAAGTTCTTCAAACTCCCTAAAGAAACAACCAAGGAGAAGGTTCCAGATTTCGTGGACACCTTTTACAACTTAGTCACAGACATTTACGAGTGGGGGTGGGGCCAGTCCTTCCACTTCTCACCATCCATTCCCGGAAAATCCCACGGTGATGCTACGCGACTCCACGAGGAGATGGCCGTCGATCTCATTAGCGTCGAGCCCGGAGATAGCATTCTCGACGTCGGATGCGGCGTCGGTGGGCCCATGCGTGCCATCGCCGCTCACTCCTGCGCCAAAGTTGTCGGCATTACGATCAACGAGTACCAAGTGAACCGCGCTCGCTTGCACAACAAGAAAGCGGGATTAGATTCAATCTGCGAAGTCGTTTGCGGAAATTTCCTTCAGATGCCGTTCGACGACAACCGCTTCGATGGGGCGTACTCAATCGAAGCGACTTGTCACGCGCCGAAGCTGGAAGATGTATACGCGGAGATCTTTAGGGTTTTGAAGCCCGGATCTCTGTACGTGTCGTACGAGTGGGTTACAACTGACAAATACAAAGCCGATAACGCCGTACACGTGGACATCATTCAGGGCATCGAACGTGGAGATGCGTTGCCTGGGCTCAGATGCTACGCGGAAATTACCGAGATAGCCAAAAGGGTTGGCTTCGAGGTTGTGAAAGAGAAGGATCTAGCTAAACCGCCGACCCAGCCGTGGTGGACCCGGCTCAAGATGGGCCGGATAGCTTACTGGAGGAACCACATTCTTGTTACAATACTTGCCGCCTTGGGGATTGCGCCAAAAGGAACCGTTGATGTTCACGAGATGCTTTTTAAGACTGCTGATTATTTGACCAGAGGTGGCGAGATCGGAATCTTCACTCCGATGCACATGGTTCTCCTCAGAAAACCGGAGGCTCCTAAATCTTCTTAGTTGAGGTGTGTTACACCTCCTGTTACTTTAGCTGTTTTTTTTTTTTTATTATTATCTTGTCTTAGGTTTTCTTTCTTTCTTTATTTATTTATTTATTTAATTTTGCTCGATTATCATTATCAACTTCGTATCCTTCTCTTAAAGTTTTATTTAAATTTGGTGGTGGGTTTTTAAATTTCATTGTTTACATTTTCTGATAGATTTAGGCGGAGAGGCCGAGTTTTTTGTTTTATTTGAATTAATTATTTAATAAATCGTAGGATATTTGAGTAACTGAGTGGATGGACAAATTACAGTCAGTCATAAGAAACAGAAAGAAAAGCTGTTTTTTCACTTATTATTATTTTTAAAAAAAATTTATTTTGTTTGTAATATTCAAGAATCTCCATCTCGGAATTTCCGCCACATATGTTTTGATGATAAAAACAAAATCGTTAAAATAAACGGTTTAGATCTGCGATCTGGAGTGAGGGTGTAGGTGGAAGAATGTGCACGTACGCACATATGGATAGTTAGGCTAAGTTAGTGAAGAGTAATGATATTTTTACTTACAAAATTTCTTACAACTAATTGCAAATGAGAAAAAACAAAGGGTAAAAAGGGAATAATATTTTTCATTTACACTTGGTTGTATGAAAATTTGTTACATATTATGTGTGGTATGTGAATCATCAAAAACATCAATTTATTCTAAATACGCATTTGCGAAAATTTTGAATCCAATACACAAACCAAATTAGAATCCCAATAATAAATGTCTCGTGAACAATTCTAGGTCACCGAAAGGTGGTCAAATGATTCTAGAATGGTAGCCATAGCTCTAAGCTTTAATCTAGAGTTCCAAACTCTAATTAATTGTTCCATATCCAACATGAACATCTTTGACCTAATTACAAGCATGTTGTGTTTATACTTCTAAAGTATCATAACACAATTGATTAGTCTTATTTCAACATTAAGCTATGTGATCATGAATCTAATACATAAATAAACATAGCTTAGGAGAAAACCAAACATTACTTAGTAAGTTTGATGCAAGATCCAATCTACTTCTCCTTTGTTGAAATTGTCAGAGAACCTCCAAGGTGTGCAAGCTCGACTTCAAGATCCAATCTCGATTTTCAACGCTAGCAAGCTTCACTTCAAGATCTAATCTTGATTTCTCATTAATGAAATGTTTTAGAGACCTCACAAACTTCTCTAAACACTTCTCTAACTTAGGCTAATCTCTCTAAGAATTTTCTTGTATTTTTACTTGTAATCAAAACATTTCTAAAGCTTGCTATTTATAGCAAAACTTAGGCAATTTTTAATTAATAAAAGTTGTAATCAACTTTTAAGTGGGCTTAATCTAATTTGTCCAAATATGTATAATTAGGTGTGACTAATCTCCATTGTCTCCCGCTTAGATTTAATCCAATTAAATCAAACCAAAGATTATGAAATTGATTAGTTAAATATTTGTCACATTGATTTAATCTAATTAAATCAAGCCAAAACCACATATTATTACATACTTACAATTGCCATAATATCCTCAAATGGTAGAGATAATTATGATTTTACAATTAAGCCATTGTGTAATTATTGAATTAATCCAATTAATCCAATTAGGTCAAAGTAAATAATCAATGTTATCTTAGTTGATAATTATAATATCGAATATTATCTTTTATAAAAAATAATCAGTTACTCAAGTGCTCAACGAGTACACTTCATATTGGGACTCTCTAAGTTTAGACACGTTCGTCATATAAGCTTAGCTAGTATGTACGCAATTCGGCCACATCCGAATTCGCGAAGAACACGGACGACCTTTCTGAACTATACAAGTCGAGGTCATCACATATGTTTAACAATCCATCCGCCGTAGGCTATCCGAGTTGTGCTTAGGAAACATAAAATATACCGTCAAGTTTCCGATATGCACATCTCATGTCGACATGCCCACGATTCTTCATAACTGATGCGATCCACCCTAGGTGATCGAATTTGGCCAAAGATTTAAGAATCGCGACTTTACTCACATGTATACCTAAACCACTTATAGTACACATACGGGCCGACAGATCCTATCTTGTTTCGCACTTGATTACTGAGTGCATCGGTCCACACTCAACGAACATCTAGAGGCCAGACCATGAAAGGTTTCTGACATACATGGCATCAAAGTGTGGATGATCTCACACAAAATCAATGTTATCCTATAGTCAAAGGATTATATATGCTACTCGACTCGATGAGATTTCTATTGATGGTGGCGTGTACTTCCAACTATTAGGAATCACATGTGAGTCATTCAATATTCGCTCCAATGAATCCCCACATTTCTATACGAGTTTCCAAAACTCATGGTACATCGCGTTAAACCATTGGAACTCCAATTCTAATAAACGACATGTGCTAGTATTCTAGGTTATAAGAATTCTACCGTATTCTAAAACCAACGACTATGAATATTTACTCTAAAAATAGTTTACACCTAGTGTCAAGACTATTCTAAGGTCGATGTCATTCTTAGCATATCTATATATCAATCTAATACGCATAATGACAATACCATTAATGATGTATGAAATGAAAAATGTAGTTATTTTATTAATAAATAATAAAATATACATTTCAGATTGACACTCCAAGCACCAACTCCATCAAACTCCCACTTACTTAGTGCCAATTTGGATGGTACCGTAGTCTCATCTCCTCCACATGTTTATCGAATAACTTAGGAGGTAAGGCCTTTGTAAGCAGGTCTGTTATGTTGTCTTGTCCTTGAACCTTCAAGACCACTATGGCTTTTCGTTCAATAATCTCTCTAATTACGCGGTATTTTCTTTCCACGTGTTTAGACTTGGAATGCGCCATCGGCTCCTTAGTCTGCGCGATGGCTCCGTTATTATCACAGTATAATGTGATCAAATCCGCAATACTAGACACAACGCCAAGTTCTGTGATAAAATTTCTAATCCAAACAGCTTCTTTAGCAGCTTCTGAAGCCGCTATAAATTCCGCCTCAGTGGTGGAATCAGCTGTTGAGCCTTGCTTTGAACAACGCCAACTTACAGCACCACCGTTAAGGGTAAATATGTATCATGATGTAGATTTTCTATCATCTGGATCTCCATGGAAGTCGGAGTCTGTATAACCTTTAACTTGTAGCTCATCTTCTCCATATATCATAAACTTATCCTTGGTGCCTTTAAGATACTTTAAGATATGTTTCACGGTTGTCCAATGAATATTATCTGAATCAGATTGATATCGGCTGGTCACACTGACGTCGAAACTGATGTCAAGTCTAGTACATAGCATTGCATACATTATGCTTCCAATACAAGAAGCATATGGCAAGTTAGACATTCTAACTCTCTCTTCCTCAGTTTGAGGTGTCATTTTCTTCGAAAGATGTATGTCGTATCGGAAATGTACATTTTCTGTCTTGCAGTTGGTGAAACTGTACCTTTTTAATATCTTGTCTATGTACGTCGATTGTGACAACCCTATAAGCTTCCTAACTCTATCTCGGTAGAGCCTTATACTTAGTATATAGGAAGCTTCACCCATATCTTTCATTGAGAAGTTCTTGCAAAGGTAGGCTTTCACACTTTGCATCATCCCTATATCATTTCCTATAATAAGGATGTCATCTACATACAAGATTAAGAAAACTATCATGCTCCCACTAACTTTCTTATAAACACATGGTTCTTCCTCATTTTCGATGAATCCGGATAATCTAATTTTCTCATCAAAACGACGATTCCAGCTTCGGGATGCCTGTTTAAGTCTATAAATAGACTTTTGGAGCTTACAAACCAAGTTTGAAGTCTCACTAGATACGAAACCCTTTGGTTGTTCCATATAGATATCCTCCTTAAGGAATCCATTTAGGAAAGCGATTTTCACATTCATCTGTCATATCTCATAGTCGTGATATGCATCAATGACTAAGAGAATCCTAATGGATTTTAGCATGACTACTGGTGAAAAAAGTTTCTCATAGTCAATCCCAGGACGTTGAGTGTAACTTTTCGCTACCAGTCGGGCCTTAAAGGTTTCCACCTTTCCATCAGGCCCTCATTTCCTTTTGTAAATTCATTTACAACCAATAGGTTTAACTCATTCGGGAAGTTCAACTAAGTCCCAGACTTGATTGACATGCATTGAATCCATTTCAGATTTCATGGCGTCTTGCCATTTTCCCGAATCGATATCCAATATCGCTTCCTTATACGTAGTCGGATCTGTTTCCTCTAAGAGGAGAACATCAATGCTCACATCAGATGTTAAAAATAATCTTTCAGGGGGCCTTGATATTCTATTCGATTTACGTAGAACCTGTGTTGTAGATCCTTCACCTAGTTGGATCTCTGGTTCCATCTCAGGTTTTTTAATGTTGGGATCAAACTCATCAAGTTTAATCTCTCTACAATTCCTACTTTCTCTCAAAAATTACTTTTCAAGAAAAGTTACAAAGCGAACAATAAATACATTTCGTTGTTCGGAATCGTAGAATTGATATCCCATGGAATTATCAGGATATCCAACAAACCTATATTTATACCCCTGGGTGCTAGTTTATCCCGCTGCGCAATTCTAACTTATGCAGGACAATCCCAAATATTTAAATGCTTAAGACTTGGATTTCTACCGTACCATATCTGATAGGGGGTCGTACAAATAGCTTTCGATGGAACCCTATTAAGTATGTAGGCATCAGTTAGTAAAGCGTAACCCCAAAGGTAATAAGGAAGATCTGTATAGATCATCATCGTTCGCACCATATGCAATAAAGTACGATTTCTACGCTCAGATACTCTATTGTGTTGAGGTGTTCCTGGTAGGCTATATTGGGCGAGAATTTCATTATCCCTTAAATAATTTCTGAATTCTTCACTCATGTATTCACCGCCTCGATCTGATCTAAGACATTTGATGAATTTACTGATTTATTTTTATACTTCGTTTCAGAATATTTTGAACTTGTCAAATGTTTCCGACTTATGTTTCATCAGATAGACATCCATATCTAGATTTGTCATCTGTGAAAGTCACAAAGTATGTTGAACCATTATGAGTGGCATGATTTAATGGACCACACACATCGCTGTGTATTAGTTCCAGTAAATCTCCAGCACGGTGTCCAACACCTTGAAATGAGGCATTTGTCATCTTTCCTTGGATACATGACTCACAAATCGGATAAGGAACTAAGGTTAGATTTTCAATCAAACCATCATTTACCAATTTAGATAGACGTCTAACACCTATGTGGCTCAATCTCATATGCCATAATTCAATATTATTTAATTCAGATTTCCTACTTGTATTTTTCTCTATATTAAAGACATATCTATATGTTTCCAAAACATAATGACCGTTTGATAAAGAACATTCATATTTCAATAAATTATCTTTATCATACAAACATAAAGTTTCATCCTTAATGTTTATTTTATATCCCTCTTTATCTAATATTGGCAGTGATATTATTTGTCTGATAGGTGAGGGAACATAATAACAGTCATGCAAATCTAATTTACATCTATTTGGGAGATCTAAAACAACAGTTCCTATGACCTTGACATCCAATGTCTCGTCATTGCCAACTCTAAGCTGGATCTCCCTTTTATTCAGCCTTCTTTTAATCCTCATTTCCTGTAAGGAATTGCAAATATGAGTAGGACTACCAGTGTCTAACACCCATCCAATATTTGCATCTAAGACTAATGAGATGTCAATAATTGGAAAAATACAAAGCGTACCTGAGGGTCCTGCTTTTCCTTTAAGTTCTGGACAGTCCTTCTTCCAGTGTCCAGACTTCTTGCATTGTAGACATTGATCACGAGCTACTTTCGATTTTGCACCTTTGCGCTTCTTGGAGTTTTTCTTTGATATATTCTTCTTCCCCATCTTTATTTTCTTTGACTTCCCATAAGTCTTTGAAGAGCCAGCTCTACCATGAAGATACAGTGTGGGGTTGCCTTTCTTCAAATCTTGTTCCATCTTGCGTAGCATGTTATGCAGTTCTTTGTATGTGGCTTGCATCGAATGCATATGGAAATTTAAAACAAAGCCAACATAAGAACCAGACAAAGAAGACAGAATCAAATTACGGCCCAGCCGTTCATCAAACATAATGCCCTGTCGTTCTAAATATCGAATCTGGTTTATCATGTTCAAAACATGAGTGCTGTCAGCTCCTCCCTCCTTGAGTTCAGCACGGAACAATTCCTTAGACCTTCGATAAAGTTTCATCTCTTGATTTACCTCTAACAACTCCTTGAGTGTTCGCATGATGCTCCAAGCATCTGGTACTTCAATGTACTGTCTCAGCAAATCTGGAACCATTGATCCCAAGATGTAGGATTTCACCTTCAGGTTATCATCTTTCCATTTATCAAAAGTTTCTCGTTCTTCTGGAGTGGAGTCAGGATCAATATCAACAGGTAGTGGATTGATAGTGACATAAGTCAACTTTTCATACTCCAAGACAAGACGTATGTTCATTTCCCATTCGAAATAGTTCTCGGCTCCTTTTAGCTTATTGGAATCCAAAAGTTTCATCAATGGATTAGTGGCAGCCATCTACAAGACAACATTTTTGAGTAGTAGCAGAACAATTTTCATTTCAAAAGTAATAACACTAATTGATTATGGAATTTTAAATCTATTAGTGCCCTCCCACTATTTTACGCAATTCTGTAATCTCCTTAACGGAAAAATATAAATTTGACTATCAAAATTTCATAGCGGGAAGTGGATCCCATAACATTTACTCCAGCCTCACACTAATGACGATATTGGCCTTTGTAAACTCATTAGGTAGACCTCCAAGGTCAATCACATTCATGTGACTCCTAGTTTGGTCCTGAACCATTTCTTATCCTCACACTAATGACGATATTGGATTAAGATGTGTTCTAGGTGTATATTTGTCAATGTGCACAAATGAGCTTCGTATGTACACCATCACACTAATGACGATATTGAGTGATTACGTTAACTCATCATGCTACATCTAATGTTTTACTGGAGCGACCTAAGTTCTGAGCATTTATACCCTCACACTAACGACGATATTTGATATAAGTAGTAAGAACCCATTCATCTTCGTATTGACAAGACAGACCATCCAATAATGCTCCAACATTATTAATATTATTACTTAAATAAAGTAATCACCTAATCACGGGAGATTTATGACAATCAAGTCATTAACTTAATTAGGTCAAAGTTTTATTTTAAAACATGCAATACATATCTAATATGTCTTATGCATAATTAAATTAAAATTATTTTTGCATAGATTCAAAAACATGTGTTGTGTGGTTAAGCCTTTGCTACTGATACCATTCTGTTGGGGCAGTTGTGGAACCCCTAGGGTCGGATTGATGCCCTGAGCAACGAAAATGGGCCTAACCCATGGATATCAAGTATGGGTGTAATTTTAAAATTATTTAATGAAATACTATATTTCATTACGAGTGTATAGGAAAAAACCGGGACTGAATCGGAGTCCGAAAGCTCCAGAACGAGAGAAAATAAAATTATCGAGCGCAGCGCGTACCCGCGCGCGCTACAGTGTGTGCGTGTCACTGTAGCGCACAACACATGTTCCTTTTTTTTTTTAATTTTCAGTTCTTTCTCTCACCTTCAGCTCACTTTCCAGTGAGCTTAAGGGATTATGGTATTTTACCCTAATCACTTTCGGCTCTCCCTAAACACTTCAAAAACACCCAAAATTAATTTAATTTCAAAACCAACATTAACACATGTTATAAAATAAAAATCTAGTTTTTCAAAATATCAAATATTTTTACAAAAATATCAATTTATTCTAAATACGTATTTGCGTAAATTTTGAATCCAATACACAAACCAAATTAGAATCCCAATAAGAAATGTCTCGTGAACAATTCTAGGTCACCCAAAGGTGGTCAAATGATTATAGAATGGTAGACATAGCTCTAAGCTTTAATCTAGAGTTCCAAACTCTAATTAATTGTTTCATATCCAACATGAACATCTTTGACCTAATTACAAGCATGTTGTGTTTATACTTCTAAAGTATCCTAACACAATTGATTAGCCTTATTTCAACATTAAGCTATGTGATCATGCATCTAATACATAAATAAACATAGCTTAGGAGAAAACCAAACATTAATAAGTTTGATGCAAGATCCAATCTACTTCTCCTTTGTTGAAATTGTCAGAGAACCTCCAAGGTGTGCAAGCTCGACTTCAAGATCCAATCTCGATTTTCAACGCTAGCAAGCTTCACTTCAAGATCTAATCTTGATTTCTCCTTAATGAAACGTTTTAGAGATCTCACAAGCTTCTCTAAACACTTCTCTAATTTAGGCTAATCTCTCTAAGAATTTGCTTGTATTTTTACTTGTAATTAAAACTTTCCTAAAGCTTGCTATTTATAGCAAAACTTAGGCAATTTTTAATTAATTAAAGTTGATTACAACTTTTAAGTGGGTTTAATCTAATTTGTCCAAATATGTATAATTATGTGTGACTAATCTCCATTGTCTCCCACTTAGATTTAATCTAATTAAATCAAGCCAATGATTAAGAAATGAATTAGTTAAATATATGTCACCTTGATTTAATCCAATTAAATCAAGCCAAAACCACCTATTATTACATACTTACAATTACCATAATATCCTCAAATAGTAGAGATAATTATGATTTTACAATTAAGCCATTGTGTAATTATTGAATTAATCCAATTAATCCAATTAGGTCAAAGTAAATAATCAATGTTATCCAATAATACTTGATTATCTTAGTTGATAATTATAATATCGAATATAAAAAATAATCGGCTACCGAAGTGCTCAACGAGTACACTTCATATTGGGACTCTCTAAGTTCAGACACGTTCGTCATATAAGCCTAGCTAATATGGACGTAATTCGGCAACCTCCGAATTCGTGAAGAACACGAACGACCTTTATGAACTATACAAGTCGAGGTCATCACATATGTTTAACAATCCTTCCGCCGTAGGCTATCTGAGTTGTGCTTAGGAAACATAGAATATACCGTCAAGTTTCCGAGACGCACATCCCATGTCGACGATTCTTCATAACTGATGCGATCCACCCTAAGTGATCGACTTTGGCCAACGATTTAAGAATCGTGACTTTACTCACATGGATACCTAAACCCCTTATGGTACACATACGGGCCGAGAGATTCTATCTTGTTTCGCACTTGATTACTGAGTGCATCGGTCCACACCCAACGAACATCTAGAGGCCAGACCATGAAAGATTTCTCACATACATGACATCAAAATGTGGATGATCTCACACAAAATCAATGATATCTTATAGTCAAAGGATTATATATGCTACTCGACTCGAGGAGATTCCTATTGACGGTGGTGTGTACTTCCAACGGTTAGGAATCACTTGTGAGTCATTCAGTATTCGTTCCAATGAATACCCACATGTCTATACGAGTTTCCAAAACTCATGGTACATCACGTTAAACCATTGAAACTTCAATTCCAATATACGACATGTGCTAGTCTTCTAGGTTATAAGAATTCGACTGTATTCTAAAACCAACGACTATGAATATTTACTTTAAGAATATTTTACACCTAGTGTCAAGACTATTCTAAGGTCGATGTCATTCTTAGCATATCTGTATATTAATCTAATACGCATAATGACAATATCATTAATGAGGTATGAAATGAAAAATATAGTTATTTTATTAATAAATAATAAAATACACAATTCGGATTGACACTCCAAGCACCAACTCCATCAATGTCGATCCTTATCTCAGTTGAATGATGTTTCCTCATGTGGGTTGTCAAGCTTCCGTACATTTCGCTATGTTTATACATTGCTCCATAATAATTGCAGACATCATTCTCTTCACCAGTATCATTTACTATTTTATGAAAATATTTTGTGAATATATCAGACCATCGGGTCTTGACTTGACGATTGTGTTTCGTGGAGACATTGTTTTCTTGAGTAGGGAATTGCTCATTTTCTTCATTCGTGGATGAAACATCGACATTTTGTGATGACTTTGCCTTTTTAAAGAATAGAGAATTTGAGAGATTGATATTGAGATTGAGAATTTAGAATTGGGAGATTGAAAGAATTAAGAATAGAGAGATTAATAGAATTGAGTGAGTTTAGAAATTGGTTTGAATGAGTATTTATAGAATTTTTTGATAATTTTACTATGCCAAAAATATTTTTCGCTGGGCAAGGGAAAAATGGACTGTAGTTGTTATGAAGGGTAATTTTGGATTTTCTTATAATATTTTTTTGTTTGTATTAAATACAAAAGAAATAATTAAAGCCCCCATTTCTCGCTGGCAAGGGAAAAAATCAAATTAAAGCAGATTTGGTTCCAAATTTAATCTAACCGTATTAGAACCGTTAGTGCCTGATTTGATTATAATTATGGATTATCCTAATTAAATACTGGTTTGATTATGGTTTTCAACGGTTCGGTTTTAATTCCGAACCATAATCATGACGGGATCTAATTACAAGGGAAAGAGAAATGGGCAAATAAGGAAAAGTAGCAAAAGAAAACTCAAGCATTTTTTAATTAATTAATTATTCTGTTTAGTTGGTTCTCTTTGTTGCTCGCCGGCGAACGTTGACATGGTGTTACGCGCACTACAATTAGGTGTTTGGAGAGAGACGATTTTCTTTGATTGTGTGAAACGTGGCATGTCTTTATTGGGGAGTCATGAATTTTCTTTAATTGCTTTATCTTGCTCATTAAAACCGAAAATTATATTATGTGCCGGATGTATATGTCATCTCTCTCATAGCAGGCGGACCCCACAACTGTGTGGAACCCGCCTGCTGTGAAAGGGATGACATATACACCCGACACATCATATACCATCTCCATTAAAACGCCACTAAAACCAGTGTTTTTAACCTTCGTTCTCTTCACATCTCTTTCTTTTTCCTCCTCCATTTTTTTCTTTCTTCCATTCCCTGTTTCCGTTTTTTTTTTCGGTTTTTGTTTTTGTTTTTGTTTTCCAAATTTTTATGGATTTGTGATTCTACCCATTTATGGTGGTAGATTTTCAACCATGTGTTGGATTTTTATTTCTGTTTTACAGGAATAATATTATCTTTTCATTAGCCGATAGAAGATCTGTACGAGGAAGATGATAGATCCATCTTTGGAAGTGAAGACTTAGTTTTGAAACTTCCTTATACACTTATTTATTTATTTTTGTAATAGATTATATATGGGTTGTTGTAAAAATTTATGTTCTGTATATTACATATTTTTTGTAATTGTTTAGGCATCCGTATTCACCGACACTAGTAGATGTGAGACATTCGAGTCAGTCCGTAAAATTCTCAAGTTCTTTCAGAAGATTTCGATGTGAATACAACTTCCGATCTGAATAATTTTAGGGGATGCGTTATATATGATTTTATGTTGTTAGACTTTGTCTTAACTAGGTTCGAGCCATAGGAACTTCTAAGTTCTTAATCGAGCTGAAATGACCGCTTATTTACATCTTTATGGTATTTTATTAATGAAATATTTAATTACCTTAAAAAAAAAACCCCGCATTTTTAGAACCGAACCAGAGATTGAACAAAAAATTGAATGAGTCAGTGATTCGACCAATTAAATCGTTTCAAAAACTCGGTAGAACCGGTCTATGTCATAAATAGTTTTATTTAATTAAAAATTATAAAAAATATTAAATTTTATTTTATGGTTTTAAAAATTAAAAATGTTAAACCGATTCAGTCTGATTCATCAGTTTGACTGATTTTTATTAGGTTTGATCTATTTTTTTGCTATCCAATTTTTATCGTTAAACCGAATAGGACTCACGACCGATTCTTGATTCGATCAGCCGCTCAAATCTGATTTTCAAAATACAGATTAGAACGACATATATTATTGTCGTTGGGTGTAGGGGTGAGCACCGGTTCCGGGTAGAACCGGAACCGGTTGGAACCGGACCGATTTTCCGGGTTTGGAACCGTAACCGGTTGTAATCGGGTAGGTTCCGATTCCAAATATGAAGGAACCAATTTTATCCGGGTAGGTTCCGGTTCTAAAATGGTAGGAACCGGATCATGAAACCGGTTTATATGAACATAAATTTTAAACATTTGGCGTTCATTATTTAATTGTACAAATTTTAAAGAGTCGTTAGTAACGGTTTTGCCAGTATTGAAGCTTGGAACGCTCGCGCTAAAAACGCTAAGCAAACATGTTGCTGCTAAGCTTAAGCAACAAGCTGTTATTCACCCTCGGTTTCGTCAGTTCATCATCAGCATCGCCCAGGTAACTCCTCATTTATTAAATTTGTCTAAGTCAGTGGATTTTGAAATGCTTTAATGTATCTTAATGAGCTATGTTAAGTAGCAAAGTAGAATTTATTAACTTCATTTTCTTCGTTCTTGAGCTTCTCTACTCCGATTTGGTCCCCGTTTTTTCCTACGGACTCGTATCAGAATGTAGTTTTCATTAAAATATTTTAAAATAGGGTAATTCGAAATCAGACTGGAACAGGATTGGAACCGAATAATAGGATACCCTATTTAATTGGGTAGGTTTCGATTCCACTTAGTGCGGAACCGAATTTTTCCGGATAGGTTCCGGTTCTATGCGGAACCGAAACCGGTTTTGCTCACCCCTAGTTGGGTGCTCATTATTGTATGGATATCATTTTTTTGATATTTTTCAGATAAGTTATTGTCACTTTCTCACTCTTTTCTTTCTTCTTATTTTTCCTTAATTTCAAGTAATGAAGTGGTCAAGGGTAACTCAAAAGGCAAGTAAACTCAAAGTGAACAATTATTTTTTTAAAAAGGAAAAAAAAAAAACACAAAAAACAAAATGAACAAGTAATGAATTACGTCTCGATACATAAAATAAAACAAAAGCTAAAATATTCATAAATTCAGAGGATATGATTTATTAATTATTATTTATTTACGCTTGTATATATAAATATATCTCCTTAACCTTTTTTCTTTATCTTACCAATCCTTAAAAATGCGGAGACCAAACCAGGATTGTTCAACTCTGATATTACAATCAGCTCTGCTCTGCCTTCTCATTTTCAAATCATGTTTCACACAAGCCCAGTCGTTGCCGCCGGCGAAGCACGATGGGTTCGTGTACACGAAGCACCCCGTTGATTCTGATACCATCACCATCGAAGCGTTCTTTGACCCGGTTTGCCCCGATAGCAGGGACGCGTGGCCGCCTCTCAAACAAGCCCTTCAATACTACGGCCCTCACGTTTCCCTCGTCATTTATCTCTTGCCGTTACCGTCGGTGATTCTTTCTTTATTTTTTATTATTTTGTTTGTTTTAATATCGTTTAACTTTCATAATTTAACCTATAAATTAGTAAACAGAAGAAATTAAAAAAACTCCCAAATTTCAAACCAAAAATATATGTTACAGAAAAATCATTATTGTTAAAAGGATTAAGCAATAATATTTATTCTAAAAATTATTAAATAAATTTTATTTTCTTAATATTTTTATTATTAAATAAAATAAAAAAATAAAAAAATATTAATTATATATCATGTCAATATAATAATAGTAAAGGATAAAAAAACTCCGAAATTTTAAACCAATATATGTTATAGAAAATCATTAATGTTAAAAGTATAAATAAAAATATTTATTTTAAAAGTTATTAAATTTTATTTTATTAATATTTTATTATTAAATAAAAAAAATACAAATATATTAATAATATATCTTGTGAATACAATAATAGTAGAGGGTAAAAATGTAAAAGAAATTAGATTTTTTTAATTTGGGGTGGTGGTGATGGAGGTGGTATATCATGTTTCGGGTGTATATGTCATCTCTCTCACAGCAGTTGTTTCTCACACAGTTGTGAGACCCAGTTATTGTAAGAGAGATGACATATATACCCAAAACATAATATAATTTTTCGGTGGTAATGGGGTATTAAAGAAACAGTAGGGGGGGGGGGGGAGTGGTACAAATTGGAAGTGAATCTCACATTGAGTACTGGAGAGTATTTTTTTTTATAGGAGTCTTAAAAAAAAGTGTCAATCTCCCTCAAATTAATGCATGAATGGGCCTATATTATTTTATCGGGCAAAGTGACTAATGCTTAAGCCCCGTGGATTTCTATAATGTAGCTTTTGCTTTTTTTGGGACTTATTTTCATGCTCTTGTGATCTAGTCAAGCATTTTTGTATGTCCACTCTCCAGTGACATAACGCTGGAGCTTGACTGTTTGATTGAACCAATATTCAAAAAAATGCTAGGCATATCATGGGGCCTAGGCCTTCTAGGCGGTACCTAGACTGGTGAGCGTAATAGGCGGTTTTATTTTTATTTTTTAAAACATTTGTTTTGTGTTTGAAAATTTGGGTTTAATTAGATTCAGGGTTAAAATTTGATAAATTAAGATCAATTACGGTTAGTTATGGCAATTGATATTAATTAGGGTTATGGTTTAACAAATTGAGGTCAATTAGATTTAGAGTTTGGAAATTTGAGTTCAATTAGACTTAAAGATGGGTTTGGGAATTTTAAGCCGCCATCAGCAGTGGTTCCGACGGCGGCCACCTGTGCCTGTAGCCCACTTGCTACCGTCTCTGGTAGCTTTTCGATACACCCTCCGATCCTTCATGTTCAGAAACTGCCGGCAGGCCCACTATCCATGCGTCAATATCAGCTGCTGTTTGTCGTAAATAAAAGTTTTTCCGTGAAGCGCGGCCTGGCCCACCAATTTCCAGCAATTCAGAACAGCTAAGCACTGCCTAGCGCCCAGGCGGCATCAAGACGGTTGCCTAGGCCCTTTTTTAGATCACTAGAATGAACTAGGGGTATCCCCAACCGAGTGCCAAATATGGCGCTCATTGTGGATTCGCACGGGGTTGGTCCTCCAACCATGCACCATCATCTGCACTAAAATGGCGCAGATGAACAATGCCACATCAAACTTGGCATGAAATTGTAGGCTGTAACATAACACACTGAGGTATTGCTTTAAAAAAAATAAATAAATAAATATAGCACTGAACAATGGATTTGAAGCTTTTAAAAAATAGAATATTCTGGTTTGGAGTAAAATTTGAAATACTGGGTTGGAGAGGAGTGTAAAATCTGCACCAAATCTTGCTTTAACATTGGGGTTGCTCTAATACTTTATTTTGATAATTGCAGTTACCATGACAATGCATATGCCACTTCTCGCGCTTTGCACATTGTAAACAGGATAAATTCTTTGGATACGTTCCGCTTGTTGGAGTGGTTCTTTAAATATCAGGTTATGTTCCATTAACAGCCATTGGCAAATTTTTGGATTCAAATTGTAAAGGTGATTTTTTTCTACATATTAGGGACTATTAGTGAATGATGTTGAAACTATATCTGGGTGGTGCTGCTGCTGCTGGCTCAAAGAATTTATGTTTTGTTAATTCATTGTTACCAGTTAAATGATAATTGCAACAAATGTCTTTGTGCATGTTTTTTAGTAGTAGATAATTTACTGTAGGGTGTTACTCTTTTATCTGATAAGCTTTTTGTGGGATAAAATTTGTTTGGAAATTGGTAAACAGGAGGAGTTTTACAATGCTCCGACACAAAACATGACGAGGACTGCAGTTTTGAAAGCAATTGTGAAGTTTGCAGCAGAAGGCGTTGGAAACTCCTATAGGTCAGTGCTTGAATCGGGCTTCAGCGACCGAAATACTGATCTTCTAACAAGAGTTTCCTTCAAGGTAACAAAACAGTTTCCTCTCTTTTTATGAAGCTATAATCTTTAACTATAAGCTTAGGTGGTCTTTGCCTTCACTGGCTTTTATCTTTTTATATACATATATTGCTAATTCATTGTCAATGTCTTTCATCAAGCAGTATAGTGCAACAAGAGGGGTGTATGGGACACCCACTTTCTTTGTAAATGGATTTGTACTGCCTGATGCTGGCTCCCCGATAGATTACAACGGATGGAGAAAAGTCATTAATCCTTTGGTTAACACAACTGGCAAGAAGAGTGAGGATCCTCTCCATTTCTTCTTGTGAATGTGATGGCTTTAGCTGTCTAATATCTCTAATGGCTTCATGTATTATTGTATGTTTATGAGTGGTGAACATGAGGAAATTAGACACCAGCACTACTCACTGTATATTTAGTGTGCTGAGTTTATAATTTAATTCCTCTGTTATATGCTGTAGTAGCCAAATCTCTCTCTGGTTTCTTGAATAAGTGGTTCTTACTATGCGCTTTGCTTGTAGATGCTGTATTATCAATCCTTTCATGGTATGTGCAAGAAACTGGAAATCTTTTTCCTTTGCAAATGTATTTATATCTTTCCTCTAACCTCACCAGCTATTAGTCTATTACAACTCTGATATCAGAATAATTCCTGCTGCCTGGGATTTATGGCTAGAACTGGATGTCGGCCGAGCTTTACTCTTATCTAAAAGATTTGAGTACTGATAAATAGCACAAATTTTCGTAAATTATTTTATTAAAGTTATTAGTACGGTTTACTTCCATTATAAATAAGATTAGGTCTCATACCGTCCCGTCCCAACAGAATTTTTAAAAACAAGACAGAATGAGTTAAAAAATGTGCTGATATCTCAAGCGGTGGATTTCAATGGATGAGACGAAATTTAATGGGATGTGGAACAAAATATAATGCTTTTTATCTTGATTATATAAACGGGATTGTACCGGGATTCTCAACTCCTAAATCATCTTGTCCCATTGTCAATCCTAAATGAGATAGTCTTCATAATAAATATAAATATTCGTTAATTCAAATATTCTTATTTATTAATTATTGATAATATATTAACTGATATTAATCCTAAGAGATTAACTAACTCAATTTATGACATATGTCTTTTGATTTACATATATGAGATCATAATAGAAATCACATCGATATACTTCATATTTTAGACGTAATAGAATGGATAGCTGAAAATATTTTTCATAGATATGTGTAATTCACTCATTTTCATTGAGAAGTAGAGAATTTTTTCTCTTCATAAATGATTCAAATATTAGACATACGAAATCTTTAATGGGCATTGCACAGGAAAAGTCAAATACAACCTGAATTGATTTTTACATTTTTTTTGGGTGAGTTTATGTGAAATAAATAATTAGGAGAAAATTTTAGTTAGGAAGCTTGTTAATTAAAATTTGGACACATAAATTTAATTCAAAATAAAAATGATTATAAGATGAGATCAAGGCCTATACCAGATAAGTTTCTAAATAATGTATTGTCGAAATAGGTGTTGCTTTTCATGCATTCCCAAACTCATAGGATTTTCACATAGCATGATTATATGAAACATAAACTTAAATATAAAGTAAGCACAAATATAAAGTAAAGAGCGTAAAGTAATACAATATCAACCACCAAAAAAAAAAAAAAAACTGGAAACTTTGTGATTCTTCAAACGCTTCCTTAAATCTTGATCTTCAAGACCAACCAGTTAGTTACAAACAGATGTGATGTGTCCTATAATAATATCCATAACAGTAGAGTTCTACTTTATGTAAAATTTTATTCTTGATAGATATTAGTCCAAATAACAACTTTATGTGGGATTTAATTTAGTAGGTCAAAGGAACACTCATATAAATGATGTTCTTTGAACCATAATGTCTAAGTTTAAAGCACATAAGTGTTCAATCACTACAAAAATTATGTCATTTAGCGTCGAAACTAATCGACGTAAAAATCCAAAATTTCGACGCAAATGTAAATTAGCGTCGAATTAATTAGACGCAAAAATTGGACGCCGAAACATGGACGAGAATAATATTTAGCGTCGAAACAAAGATATTCGACGCTAAAAACTACCATTTTGCGTCCAATGTATTTCGACGCTAAATAAAATTTTCTGCCGCTATAGGTCAGATATTGCGACGAAATAATTCAACGCTAAAAGTTAGACTTTTAGGGTCGTTTTGTTTCGACGCTAAAGTATATTAAAAAAATAATATTTGTATACTTACAGCGGCGATTTTTTAACTATTAGCGTCGAATATTGTCGACGCAAAAAACACATTTAGCGTCGACTAGTTCGACGAAAATAGTTAACAAATGTGTTTTTTTAAAAAATTATTAATTTACTGATTTTTGGTATAAAATAATTAATTTAATATTTAATTTAATTGAAAAAAAAATCCTGATTAATACGAAATATTATAATATTTATTTTATTATTATATTGAATTTTTTTAAAGAAAAAATACATATTATATTAAAACTATTTGTTCAAAATATTTATACAAATGGATATAAAATTATTGCTACTGTGAAGGGGGGCGCTCGAGCCTGATGCACCCTGACTGAGTGAGGCCTCCAACATCTGGCGGAAAGCCAGCATTTGCTGTTCGAACTGCTCCATCTTCTTCTCGTGGTCCACATTGACCTGTTGTAGCTCGTCCTTAGTCTTATTCAGCTCGTCTCGGGTGGTGACTAGATGGTCTTCGGTGGTGGTTAGCCGATCTTGGGTGGTGGCTAACTGGTCTTGGGTGGTGACTAACTGGTCTCGAAGAGATGAGGCCTTGTCCGAATTAACAGTATTGCGTGCAGATGACGTCGGCTTCTTACGAGTGCCAAGGCCAACGTTGTAAGCTATCTGATTCTTGAAAACCAATTGCGACAACTGCTCATCTGGTATTGGGTCGGACCCTGTCTCATGAGTTTGATGTTGGAGTTCCATCATTTCGTTCTGTTTAAAAAAATAAGTTAATGTTAGAATTTGAAAAATTTTTTAACATATATAATAATAATTATTTTATTTTAAAAACTGAAACTTACATACAGCGTTCGGCTTCTTCATTTATCCATTTGTTTTTCTCATTGTAATGCGTCACTCGGAAAAAATCTGGAAATGATTGCACCTCACCTGTGCTACTCTGTTAAAAACAGAAAATAAATTCAGTATTATTCCACATTAGTAAAAATAATGAACTGTTAAATTTTACGTTAGGATATATTTACCTCGGAATGTCAGGCACGATGTTGGATAAATGGCTTCGAACCTCCACGGTGGTTAAAACGCAAGTGACTTCAATTTTCCGCATTTGCGTGACATTTATCCTGCATTTAACAACACTGTAAGTACCGAAAACAAAGACAATTATAAATTTTCGTTTATTTCAAAATTTACCTCGTCTTTTTTGCTAGACCAAAGCTCACATAAGAATGTCCAGTCTTGCTCCTCTATAAAATCAGGCTTATGTTGTGGAGCTTCTGAAGGTCCATGTTCGTCGAATATTGGTTTCAGGACTTTTGTCCTATAATCCTTATAACTTTTCCCCATCTGGTAGTCAATATACTGTTGGACATTCACTTTGGTTAGATCGAAGTCGAACCACTCCTACTGGAATAGCAACCGAGTAAAAATAAGTATAAAATAAAAATGTTAACTAACAAACAATATCGAAAACTTAATACCGTAAAGAAACTCACAAGTAGCGAAGAGAATAGCTGGTTGATTTTTGTCTCCCACGATATCTTTCTCCAAGAAACGTAGTTTTGGGGAGCTTCAAACCAAGCTGTAGCACCTATGGCTGTAGTAAACGCTGAATTATATTGTCCGACTTGACTTTGTCCATCATCTAATATCTCAATCCGGATACGACCGTGAGCTTTAACGTGCTTAGCCAACCCCAGGCCAAGAATGCGTCCTCGAGCCTTCGCTGTACTCGATTCACATTTGCTAGCAGATACTCCATCAGGGCCAGCTGTCTTTGCTGATGTAGATGGAGTCGCATTAGCCTGTCTGCGATTGCCCGATGCCATCTGCAAACACACACAAAGTTTCAGGTTTCCATCACAATATATTATTCGGAACATAAATTAAGAAACAAACATATCATTTAATTATGAAATCAACATCAAAACATGATACAGTCCCTCCATTTATCAAGCATTACACTTTCTCTCCAAAAGCCCCTCAAGACCGAAACTACCCTCTAAACATAAGCCATACATCACATTTATATCACTATCAAACCATACTGCTATGCTTCCCTCTATTCCTTTATGCTCGGTCAAACACATGCACTGCCCAACCATTTGCACTCTCAAGCTACACTTCAACACTACAACTAAACCCACGTACAAAGTATAAACCACTCAGATAAAATCAAAATGATCATATGTAACAAGTTCAAACTGCATATCTAACATCATACTGAACAAGAAATACAATTAACATACTTCTATATCTATTGACCCTTCAGGTCGCGCCTTATTTTTCACATATTGTTTGTAATGTCCCAAAGCCCTGCACATATGACAACAAGTTTGCATTAATAATAAATTTAATGAACATAAAAAATTTAAGAATGTAATATTTAAAACTGTATATATAGTACCTCTCAATGGGATACATCCATCTGTAATGGACATGACCTCCCTTCCTAGCTTCAGCCGGTAAATGCACGGCCAGATGTACCATCACATCAAAAAAAACGGGTGGCAATATTCGCTCCAGCTTGCATAAGATTATCACGATTCCTCGCTCAAGTTCGTCAATAACAGATGTGGTTAATGTCCTCTGAAATAATTGTTTAAAAAAGCCACATAGATCAAGTACGACGTCGCATACATTCGGGGGCAGATAAGGTCGAATGCCAACAGGAAGGAGAATCTAGAGAAGCACATGACAATCGTGACTCTTTAACCCCGTTATTATATCATCTCTGACCGAATGACCAATATTCGATGCATAATCATCAGGAAATTTAACCATTTTCAGCCAATCACAGAATGATTTTCTCTCTGATTGAGTTAGTACGTAACTAGCAGGTGGCTTAATAAGACCTCGAGAAGTGACTTGTAAATGCAATTCACTGCGAATTCTAAGATCTTGTAGGTCCAATCTACCATTTACAGTGTCTTTTGTCTTACCCGGAATATTGAATAGTGTGCCCACTAAACTCTCACATATGTTTTTTTTTCTATATGCATTACATCCAAATTATGTCGCAAACTCAGAGTCCCCCAATATTCTAAAAAAAAAAAAAAATACTCTTTCCTGTCCAATTCAACTCTTCAGGTTGACGTTTTCAATTTTTATCTCTATTATTAGGATGTTTCCCTGGTGTGTTGTCTCTGAGATGTTGATGTTGGCAAAGTATGTCGAATCCAGACAATGGACTGGGAATACTCTGAGGTTCTTGTTGACCGTTGAATAATTTACTCATCCGCCAAGGATGACTCAACTCAAGAAATCTCATGTGCCCTGTGTATCCTATTTTATTCCGTAATCGTTGCGAAGGTGTTTGACCCGCACAAACTGGACATGCCATGTATCCCTTAGTGCTCCATCCAGATAATGAATCATAAGTTGGAAAATCATTAATGGTCCATAATAATGCGGCATGCATATGAAAATAATGCTCGGAAGCTGCATCAAAGGTATGCACACCCACATTCCATAATGTTTGTAACTCCTCGATCAATGGTCTCAAGTAAATATTCATATCTTTACCGGGGGAACGTGGACCAGAGATAAGCAATGACATAAACATGAACGAATCCTTCATACATTTCCATGGAGGTAAGTTATATGGAATAACAATAACAGGCCACATGCTATAAGAGTTGTACATATTCCCAAACAGGTTAAAACCATCAGAGGCAAGACCTAACCTGACATTACGGGGGTCCTCAGCGAAATGGGGGTACATGTCATCAAATTCCTTCCACTCGGTTCCATCCGCAGGATGTCTAAGTATGCCCTCCGCACCGATCCTCTTTTCATGATGCCACATCATGTCAGTCGCTGTGTATCGTGACATGAACAACCTCTGCAGCCAATGCGTTAAAGGGAAATATCGTAATATCTTTTGAGGCACTTTCTTCCCCATACCACGGACTTTATACCGACTTTCACCACATATCGGACAATATTCAAGTGATTCATACTGGGCACGAAATAATACACAGTCATACTTACAAGCATGGATGGATTCATACACCATTCCTAAATCACGCAATATTTTCTTTGCCTCGTAATACGACTTAGGCAATTCGCTTCCAACTGGTAACATTTGCCCCAGTAACTCTAGCATCATATCAATACTTTTGTTGGTCATTCTGTTGATCACTTTAATGTGTAATAATTTCATAACGAAATTCAAGATCGACATTCCAGTACCTTCAAATGGAATTTTTTTTGGCCTCATCAAGTAGTTCACTAAATAAATTTTGATCATTTCCACTTAACACTGGCATGTCACCACTAACACCATGACCAAGTTGTGGACCTTGTAAGTCATGCAAAGCATCGGTTATATCATCGTTTGCAGGTTGATTGTAAATACAGCTCCATTTACCGGAATGAATAAACCGTGACTGAGAATTATACTGCTCACCGTGATAAATCCACGTACGGTAAGTTGGTGATATTCCCTGCATGTATAAATGATTATGAACTTCATCTAACCATTTCCTTTTCCTATTCAAACAATTTGTACATGGACACCGAACACGACCTTCTGCATCAATGTGTTGCTTTGCGACTTCCATGAACTCATACACTCCATTACGATATTCAACACTCAATCTATCCAGCGAGCTCATCCAATTTCTATCTATTTCAGTCAAATACCTAAATATAATAATATAATTATTAAACATCATATTACACTCATCAACATTAGTAATTCATTAATTATTTATTTAAGCATATACATATATATTTAGTTGATAAATTAAATAGTTGACAAAAAAAAATATATTTAGTTAATTAATTAACTAATGTACATATATGAATCATAAACCACTAACAAAAAGTATATAATAAACATAATCATAAAAAAATGAAAATAATAAAGAAATATGAAAGAATATTTACCTTATGGAAAATTGATTACAATTTTATTGAAAATTTGTAGGAGAGTTGTGAGGTTCCAGAGGAGAGATTCTCAGATTTCAGAGGATGAGATTGAAGAAGATGAGAGAAAAAACAGAGGGGGAGAAGGGTTGGTGGCATTCTGCATTTTAATCTATCTTTAGCATCGAATCTCCTATTTCGACGCTAAATGTCTGATTTTTACTTCGATATTAAATTTAGACGCTAAAGATTAAAGGATTGTCGATGGTATCTTCATAAGCCTTTAGCGACGCTACTTCGTCGACGCTAAATTTCAAGTTTTCGACGTCGAATATGATTTTTGATTCTAAAAGTATAAAATTTAGCGTCGCAATTTATGTCGACGCCAAAGATTATTGGAATAGTTAAAAAATTTAGCGTCGAATATTTTTCGACGCTATAAGTTGTACTTTTAGTTCGATATATGAATTCGACGAAAAAAGTTGAATATTTGGTGTCGAATATGATTTTCGTCGCTTAAATCTTGATATTGGCGTCAAATATTAATTACGACGCTAAAAGTGATTATTAGCGTCGAAATTAGTTTCGACGCTAAAATATTGGACGCTAAAGGGCATAATTTTTGTAGTGAATCTTAGAACACTTAATTAAAATGAGAGAAAAGAAAGAGAGAATTTTTATACTTGCAAAAGGCTAACCAAAAACACCTCCAAAATTGTATTTATATAGACTTAGGGTCAGCTAAAATGGTAGCTAACCCTTACAAGTTTGTATATGATTTAATAATCATATATGAAGCGTTTCAACTAGGTAAATGCCCTTCCATCAAAATAAACTTGATTCATTGATTAAATTTTTTACAGCATTAAAACGGCTTTCTATTATTATTATTTTTTATTATAAAGCATTCACCTTTTTAACACAAACCAACCTACGTCATTTGATAAACCAATTTAGTAAAAATGGCTTGCTGTTTTTTATAAAACGGCTCGTTGGTTTCTAAACTGATTTGCCAGTCAGCCCGTATAATCAGTTTGGCTGAAATCGATTTGTTAAATCGGCTAACTATTTTATCCAAACGATAAATCGTTTTCTTAGAAACAATTTTTTGAACTCTGAAATTATTTTGAACTCTGAATCTCTCTTTATTTCTCGTGCCAACAAATCCCGTAATGATTTCCAAAATATGTTAATTATATTTTATATCATTTTATTATACAATACAATTGTAGACACACATACCTATAGTGTGTGACCAATGAGGTTCGTTCCCAAGTCGGACATGAAATTGGTCGTGATAGAATAATTCCATATAATATATCCTCCAATGAATATCATCATGTGGTTGTAATATTCTAATGATCGCGAGTGACACCTAACAGTGTATCATGACCTCTGAATGAGAAAAAATAAAACTTTTATGTAAATAATTTCTATATGATACAATCCTTCGCCCAAATCAGTAATCCACCAATGATTTATAGTATATAATTTGTCTACTCTACCGGTCATTATTTTAGTGTTGTTCAAAATCCCGATGATATGTAATATAAGGATTTCCGCAATCAAAATTCTCCCACCATGGCTATGGATTTGTATCATTACTTATGTCAAGTACGCAATGGAATACTAAACTCACTTAGCAAGTTTAATCTTGAGATTGGCTATACTCTATGTCAAAGTTACATAACTCTCACATAAGATTAGTGAAGACATCAAGTCTTCGGACTAATTCATACATTGTTACCATGATAATTTACATTGAATAAAATACATAAGAACTTATGTTGGTAATACACCTAAGATTCATTGGATTAGGACTATAATAGCTTACATTGAATAAAATAAAATGGAAAATCATTTATCTTATAAGCTTTTGTCCTTATATCCTTATATAAATATCTTCTTTGATAAAATTCTAGAAGTGATTTACATAGGAACCAAACAGACTTTGGTTTAATCCTCTGTTTGTATGTTGTTATGGTAACTGAATGAAATGGTCCTTTCTATGCGCTTTTGGTTTCACGATATGAAACTGTAATAAGCTTTGCGCTGGCATGTGAGTGTCCATTAAATACTCTACTAAGTTTGGTCCGAGAATGAGTGAAAAAGATCGACTCTCGATATGGCTAGAACTGGATGTCGGCCAAGTTTTACTCTAATCTAAAAGGTTGAGTACTGAAAAATAGCACAAATTCTTGTAAATTGTAGACGCTGATTTTCACCGAGGCCTACAATTGAGATTTCGTAAGGGGGCACTGGCGATCCTGCAAAACAGGGAAGTACGGTGAGCGTGGAGATACTGCCCACCGGTGTGGTGGGTGCCGAAGACACTCCGACGCCCAAGTCAGTAAATGAGCGAAGGATGAGGTAGATTGGAGGTCAAGGTTAAGTGCGCTACCTTGGACTCTGTCAGATGCCGTGAGGGCAATGAATGAGGGGTTTAGGGAGCTATGGAAAGAGTAATCTTGAGCTATGCAAGAAATGGGAACCCCTTTCTCTTCTCCCTGTCTTCGTTTATATACACGCTTCCAAGGGAGCTCGTGCATTTACTGCTCCTTAATTTCTTGTCCGTTGGGGGTCAGTTACGATCGTGACTTTATGAGGGGTATTTAGTGCAGTTGTCCGTTGGTAGGCTGAAACGGTTCGACATTAAGTGGACTGGCCTTTGGAAGGTTTTTTGGTTATAGATGTTGCAACTCATTGGGCCTGGGCCCGTATAGAATCTCTCTGGGTTCGGTTACGGAATCTCAGGGGCACACTTAACAGTGGGCCTTAGGCGAAAGGACGAAATTACCCTTGGACCAAATTTGGCCCATACAGTTTGTCCCCTACTCTCTAAGTCAATGAGTCCTTGGCTTGGAGAGTACTTGGCGTTTGTGTCGCCTGGGTCGAAGCCATACTACGTAGGTGAAAGCCACTCGCCATATGTGTGTTCCATATTTACAACCTGACCCGATACGAGTCCGTGAGGGATGTCGCCGGTCGACTGGTCTTGACGAGACCAGGAAGTTGTAAGTCACACGACATGTGTAATCCATGTCTTTGACTTGACTTGATGTGAGTCCGTGGGGAGTGTCCCCTAGTCGACTGGACTTGTTTTGGTCCAAGAAGTTTAACTCATACGACATGCGTAATTCATGCCTTCGACTTGACTCGTAGTGAGTCAGTGGGGATTGTCCACTAGTCGACTGGACTCGTTGGGTCCAGGAAGTTTAAGTTATACGACATGCGTAATTCATGCCTTTGACTTGACTCGTAGTGAGTCAGTGGGGGTTGTCCCCTAGTCGACTGGACTCGTTGGGTCCAGGAAGTTTACCGCCCGTTTGGTTTCAAAGAGGGACCAAGTCGAGACAGTGTGTCGTCTGGACCAGAGGAGGCTCAATGATATTTGCCCGGTTGGGGTTAAGTGGACAACTCGTTCATTTCTAGTTAGGTCCCTAACTGCACAGTCCAGTTTAGATGGGCCCCGCAGGTCCGACCGACTAAGCCTCTATTGTGGTTACCCCCTCGTGTTCCTCGATTTCTCCACCTGCTATTAATGCGGTGATATCTTCGAGGATCATTTTGGCGGGAAATCGAGGGGTCACTGTGCGTAAGACTATAAAATGGCGTGAGCGTTCTCATTCACTTCATTCAAGTCATTCCTCTCTCGGGTCGCCAGTTTGAAGGGTTCTCCTCGCGATTTAAGGTATTCTTCTCTCCCTTCCTCTAGTTCTTTGAATCTTCAAACTGTTCTTAGGAATCTTCAAGCTGTTCTTCGCTGGATTTAAGATTTCAATCCGTATGAGTCATAGTAAAAATTTAGATTGTGTTTGTGTGTAGCCTAGGTTTGATCCTCTGCCATGCTGGTTTTAGGTTGATTCGTTGTTTGTAGACTGAAACACAAAAATGTCGTCTGAAGCGTTCTCAAGTACAGAGGATTCATCCATGGAAATATATGAAGGCTCGCCTTTACAAACGGTTCCCCCTCTTGATAGATCCGGAGAAGGAACTTCAAGGGAGTGGGGGGAAGAGCTGACTGTAGCGTCGGTTGGAATTCCCTCTAGAATACCCAAAGATGTGCCGCCCCTACGTATCGTTCCTTCTGAGTCAGGAGTTCCTAGTACAAGCGAACCAACGAACCTTCTGACCAAAAATCCCCATAGTCGAGTCACTGAGCAATTCATGAGGGAAATCAAGATAAAGTACAGGTTTCCTGAGTCGGTTCGAGTCAGACTGCCTTTATCGCATGAGCGAATCGACTTCAAAATTCCCGGCTGGATCGGGTTCTATGAGCGTCCCTTCTCTGACGGGTTTAGGTTCCCAATCCTAAAACTCCTATGGGAAGTGCTTGATCACTATAGAATAGCCCCTTCACAACTTATGCCGAACACATGGAGGGTCTGCATGTCGATTGAAGTCTTAGCCTATGAGTTAGGGATTAGATTTGGGGTGAGGGATTTGCTCTACACTTATTATATGAAGGAGCATGTGGTCGAGAAGGGCAGATACCACTTGTTCCTTCGACAGAAGAGGGAACACCTTGTATCCGGATTGACTTCCAATGATAGAGGGGGGTGGCAGAAAACATACTTTTTGGTTAGAGGAGAGGGAGTGTTTGGGTCGACTGGGGCTGGTAGAATTCCTGAATACTGGGAAATATCGAGTGAGTGTTGATAGCATTGTCTCCTCGAATACTGATTTAACACGTCTCTAATGTTCTCATGTTGTTCGTTTCGCAGGTTCCAACTTCAACCGTAGCTTGGACGTGACACCAGGGATCGTAGCGAACACAAACTATATTTTAAGTCTCACTCCGGCTGAGAGGAATTGGAAGGTGGTGTTGGCTGAAAGAAGGTTAAGACTGACACCATTGTGGAAGGAAGTCCATTTTGGTCCTGAAGGTACCCCCTTGCCCTTGACCAAAAATATTTTGACAGTCTTACTCATTATCTGGGCGAATCGGGTCATTCACGGAGGGAGTTTGTTTTTGTGGATTCTAACCCCGGAGGAAATTTTGTGCGTAGTTGAAAAGATGAGCCAATTCAAACTCCCATCGGTCGAAGAAATGCTGGAACGAATGAAGAAGAAGAAAACTAAGGGGGTAGAGTCTGGTCTTGTCCCTGAGTCTTAGCCTACAAGAAAAGAATCGCAAGCCATCGTGGCTACTGAGAAGGCTACCAAAGCGTCGGCTGGGTCTGGGCAGTCTACAAAGAAGAGGAAGCAGTTGCCCGACATCGACGAAGACTTGGAGAATGTCGTGATCAAAATTCCAAGGAGTCATGTCGGATCCCTCCAGCCTATCACAGTTCGCCGAGGGGCTGCTTTTAGAAGAAAACGAAAGCCGGATGTTTACCTTGGGGCCTTTGGAGTCCGCTAAGAGGGCTGTTGCAAGGAACTACGAGGTATGGACTCTACTCTGTATTTGAATACTTTATGGTGGAACAATCGGTTAACTTGGATTATTGAAATGTGTCAGACTTTGGAGTATGCAATCTTTCAGCAGAGGTATGTCGAGGCAAGCCTGGGGAAAGCCAAAGATTTGGAGAAGTCGAACGCGGCCCTTAGGAAAGAGTTGGCTGAAGCCAAAACCGCTTCCGAGGAATCCAGGCGAAGGATGCTTGAAGCCGAAAATGAAGCTGCGGCCTCGAAAACCAAGTTGGAAGCGACAACCTCTGAGCTGGGGGTGGCAAAGGGAAGCATCGAGGAGTTGGAAAGTCAAAAGGTTGAACTGCTAGATCGACTGGATGGAGTGGCGATGGAAGCAATGATAAAAGACAGGAGCCAGCTCATGAAAGAATATTTGTCGGGGGAGCACAGCTCGTGGAACCCCAGTAAATGGATCGCCTTGGGGGAAAGGTTGGAAGCCGGTCTCTCCTTGTCAGTAGAGGAAACCGAGGTCAATGGGAGCCAGGAAGTAAGCTCCATGGAGGCGACCGAGAGGGCGACTGCTGGGGAGGCCGGGACGGTTGATATCATGGAAGAGGCGAATGAGACCCCACCGGTGGAGCCTGTGACGGAGATTGGCCACCCTGCAAATCCAGTCGACCCAACCGGGCCTGTTGATAGGCCAGAAGATTGATTATCGTAGATCCTCCTCTGTAATGTTTTTTTTTTGCTAGGAATGTTGTTGTATTCCAAACTTTGTACAAACTAATATTTTGATTCGTGAATGCAACTTTCTGTTGTCGCTTGGAGATTAATTTTTATGATTGCCGCTTGGAGTCGCACTTATTCAATGCTTCTACTAAACTGAGTTAAGGAATGGAAACCATGTTATTAATTTCAAAATCGCTTAAGTAAAAATTAAAACAAAACGGGTATTAAACAACATCAAACAATAGCGAGTTGAACGCTTAATTTCTTATTGGGCGATGGTGATGTCTTGAGATCATCGATAAAACTTCTTGAGGTGTAGGGCATTCCAGCTGTTCTGGACTCGACTCCCATCTTCTTTTTCCAACCTGTAAGCTCTGTGGCCCACCACTTTTTTGATAATGTACGGGCCTTCCCAAGTGGGTCCCAGTTTTCCGTCATTTGCATCCTTTGTATTCTGGAAGACTCGTCGAAGGACCCAATCGCCTTCCTTGAAGGTTCTATATCTTACGTTCTTGTTGAAGTATTTGCACATCTTCTGTCGGCAGGCTGCAAGTCTGACGAACACATTCTCTCTCAACTCTTCAATGGTGTCGAGTGCCTCGGTCATAAGCTGCTGGTTTGTTTCTTCATTGGCCCACTGATATCGTGGCGACGGTACCCCAACATCATTCGGAATGACGGCTTCTGTTCTGAAGTTCATGGAGAATGTGTTTCTCCAGTCGAGGACCTGACTGTCGTTCGATACGCCAATAGCACTCCAGGGAGTTCGTCTGCACATGCTCCTTTGCCTTCTCCAACCTTTTCTTCAGCGTGTTCATCAACGTTTTATTAGAAGATTCAGTTTGCCCGTTCGCTTGAGGATAGCATGGAGTGGAAAAGCTGAGTCTGATCCCCCATGTCTTGCAAAAATCTTGGAAACGATGACTAATGAATTGAGAACCATTGTCCGTGACAATCTCCATCGGTATGCCGAAGCGACAAACGATATTCTTCCAGACGAATCCTTGCACCTCCCGATCTCTCACCCTAGCAAAAGCTTCAGCTTCAATCCACTTGGTGTAGTAATCAGTCAGGATGAGCATGTAGACTCGTTGCCCTGGGGCGACTAGTAGCTTCGCGACAATGTCCATTCCCCACTTCATGAATGGCCACGGAGCCAGGGTAGGGTTGAGTCTTTTGGGAGGTAATCTGGAGGCTGGTGCGAATCTTTGGCACTTTTCACAATTTCTAGCATAAGCTGCCGCGTCGGCTCGCATAGTTGGCCAATAATACCCAGCAGTATGGGCTCGACATGCAAGACTCCTTCCGCCCGAGTGATTTCCACACCGCCCCTCATGCAACTCGGACAAAACATATTGAGCCTCTTCAGGGGAAAGGCACTTAAGGTACGGGCCGCCGACTGACCTTCTTAAAAGCTGACTGTCGTGTTGGACAAACTTCACAGCTTGTTGCTTCACTCTTCGGGCAGCAGTTTTATCTGTTGGAAGTGTTCCAGCTCCCAGATATTCGACCAATGGAGTCATCCAAGTCTGATTTTCCGTGAGGTGAGAAACGGTGTTTGCTACGGTCTTTACAATGGCGGGCCACCGCATATATGTCACATGGATGGCTTGGATTTTTCCTTCCTGCAGTGTCGAGCCCAGTGTTGCCAAGGCATCTGCATGGGTATTCTGAATCCTTGGGATTTGCGAGATCTTGAAAGATTCGAAAGCCACTTGGACCTTTTTCACCCTGGATAAGTATGCCGTCATCTGTGCTCCTCTGGCCTGGTAAGTTCCTTGAAGTTGATTGACAATGAGTTGTGAATCGGACGTCGCTTCCACCCTTTTTGTCCCCAATTCCTTGAGTAATTATAATCCGGCGATCAGTGCTTCATATTCCGCTTCATTGTTCGTAGCCTGGAAGCCACACTTGAAAGCTTGTTGAATTAAGTCTCCTTCAGGTGTGGTGATTACTACTCCTAACCCAGAACCTCGACTGTTGGACGACCCATCCATTGCTAGTTTCCATACCGTAGCCGAGTCGATAGTAAGCAATTCATTCTCCCCTTCTATTCGCATACCAGAACCGAAATTCGCCACGAAATCTGCCAGCGCTTGGGATTTGATGGCCACTCGTGATTGATACGTGATGTCATATTCCCCGAGTTCAACAGCCCATTTAGTCAGTCTCACAGAGAGCTCGGGCTTGTGAAAGATGCTTCGTAATGGATAAGTGGAATAAACAGTGATTGGGTGGCCTTGGAAGTAAGGGCGGAGTTTCCGTGCTGCCATGACCAAGGCTAAGACCAATCGTTCCATTTGAGTATACCGTGTCTCCGCATCAAGCAGGGCTTTGCTCACATAGTAGACTGGATGCTGTGAACCTTCATCTTCCTTAACTAGAACCGCGCTGACAGCTTGAAGGGAAACCCTAAGATACACGTACAACCTCTCTCCGTCGAGTGGCTTGGATAGGAGTGGGGGCGTAGTCAGGTACTCTTTCAATCTGGTTAGGGCTTTTTCGCAATCTCGAGTCCAGTCAAATTTCTTCGACTTTCCAAGCGCGGCGAAGAACAGAAAACTCTTGTCGGTCGACTTGGAAATGAACCTGTTGAGAGCAGCAATCCGCCCCGCAAGCCTCATGACCTCTTTCTGATTCGACGGTGATGGGATGTTGAGAATATAATTTATCTGTTCCGGATTGGCTTCAATTCCTCGCCGTGTGACCAGATACCCTAGGAATTTTCCCGACGCTACCCCGAAGGCGCATTTGGTCGGGTTAAGCTTCATCCCATACTTCTTCATAACTCCGAAAGCTCCTCTAGATGTTCCAAGTGCTGGTCGGCTAGCAAAAACTTCACCAGCATGTCATCGATATATACCTCCATTGTCGTCCCAATCTGTCGGCTGAACATTTTGTTAACCAGAGGCTGGTAAGTAGCGCCGGCATTCTTCAACCCAAACGGCATCACTTTATAACAGTAGATCCCCCTGTTGGTGATGAAAGCCGTTTTCTCCTGATCACTCGGATGCATCAGAATCTGATTGTAGCCGGAGTATGCGTCCATGAAACTCAACAGCTCGTGCCCAACTATCGCGTCGACTAGCGAATCTATATGCGGCAAGGGAAATGAATCTTTCGGGCACGCTTTGTTCAAGTCGGTGAAGTCGATACAAACTCGCCATTTCCCATTCTTCTTCCGCACGACCACGACATTTGCCACCCACTCGGGGTACTGTACTTCCCTAACTGCCCCATTATCTAGCAGCTTCTGTACTTCTTCGTCAATTACATGGTTCCTCTCTGGGGCGAACTTCCTTCTCTTCTGCTTGACAGGTGGAAAGGACAGGTCCACATGAAGTTTATGCGTCATCAACTCTGGGTCAATACCTGTCATATCTTCATGCGACCAAGCGAAACAATCATGGTGCATCTGGAGGAACTCTAATAACTTTACTCGTAACAGTGGTTCCAGGTCTGCTCCAATTCGGGTCTTGTGATCTGGGAATTGGGGATGAATTTGGATTTCGTCGAGTTCCTCTACCTTTGGTTCATTTACATTCATTCGATGAGATCCCTCCTGTAATTGCTATGCCGACTGAGTTTTGGGCTTCAAGGTCGTCTGATAGCACGCCCTCGAAGCAAGTTGATCTCCTCTAATCTCCTAGAACCCCCACTCAGTTGGAAACTTCAGCATTTGGTGGTACGTGGAGGAAACAGCTCGTATCTCATATATCTACGGTCGTCTCATTATTATGTTGTAGGCTGACGAGCAATCTAGGACCAAGAACGAAACCATCTTGTTCACCCCTCCTGCATATACTGGAAGACAAATCTCGCCCATTGTGAACTTCTGCTCCCCACTGAATCTGATCAAAGCAGTAGACCGTCGGCTCATTTTCTCTGTCCCCCCTCCCATATCACTGAGTGCTGACCAGAAGATACTGCACTGGAGGAACACTGGGGTACTGCACTTCCCTAACTGCCCCATTATCTAGCAGCTTCTGTACTTCTTCGTCAATTACACGGTTCCTCTCTGGGGCGAACTTCCTTCTCTTCTGCTTGACAGGCGGAAAGGACGGGTCCACATGAAGTTCATGAGTCATCAACTCTGGGTCAATACATGTCATATCTTCATGCGACCAAGCGAAACAATCATGGTGCATCTGGAGGAACTCTAATAACTTTACTCGCAACAGTGGTTCCAGGTCGGCTCCAATTCGGGTCTTGTGATCTGGGAATTGTGGATGAATTTGGATTTCATCGAGTTCCTCTACCTTTGGTTCATTTACATTCATTCGACGAGATCCCTCCTGTAATTGCTATGCCGACTGAGTTTTGGGCTTCAAGGTCGTCTGATAGCACGCCCTCGAAGCAAGTTGATATCCTCTAATCTCCTGGACCCCCCACTCAGTTGGAAACTTCAGCACTTGGTGGTATGTGGAGGAAACAGCTCGTATCTCATGTATCTATGGTCGTCCCATTATTATGTTGTAGGCTGACGAGCAATCTAGGACCAAGAACGTAACCATCTTGTTCACCCCACCTGCATATACTGGAAGATAAATCTCGCCCATTGTGAACTTCTGCTCCCCACTGAATCTGATCAAAGCAGTAGACCGTCGGCTCATTTTCTCTGTCCCCCATCCCATATCACTGAGTGCTGACCAGAAGATACTGCACTGGAGGAACACTGGGGTACTGCACTTCCCTAACTTCCCCATTATCTAGCAGCTTCTGTACTTCTTCGTCAATTACACAGTTCCTCTCTGGGGCGAACTTCCTTCTCTTCTGCTTGACAGGCGGAAAGGACGGGTCCACATGAAGTTCATGCGTCATCAACTCTGGGTCAATACTTGTCATATCTTCATGCGACCAAGCGAAACAATCATGGTGCATCTGGAGGAACTCTAATAACTTTACTCGCAACAGTGGTTCCAGGTCGGCTCCAATTCGGGTCTTGTGATCTGGGAATTGTGGATGAATTTGGATTTCGTCGAGTTCCTCTACCTTTGGTTCATTTACATTCATTCGACGAGATCCCTCATGTAATTGCTATGCCGACTGAGTTTTGGGCTTCAAGGTCATCTGATAGCACGCCCTCGAAGTAAGTTGATCTCCTCTAATCTCCTGGACCCCTCACCCAGTTGGAAACTTCAGCACTTGGTGGTACGTGGAGGAAACAACTCGTATCTCATGTATCCACGGTCGTCTCATTATTATGTTGTAGGCTGGCGAGCAATCTAGGACCAAGAACGTAACCATCTTGTTCACCCCTCCTGCATATACTGGAAGACAAATCTCGCCCATTGTGAACTTCTGCTCCCCACTGAATCTGATCAAAGCAGTAGACCGTCGGCTCATTTTCTCTGTCCCCCCTCCTATATCACTGAGTGCTGACCAGAAGATAATATTGGCGGATGACCCGGTGTCGACCAATACCCTCTTGACCATAAAGTTGGCCACTTGAAGGGATATCACTAAGGCATCATGGTGTGGGTTGGCGAGGCTAGACAATTGGTCTTCCGAGAATTTGATCACCAAGCCGGTGTGGCCTCCCGAAACAGCTCGTTCATGGTCAAAGACGAGGGAGGAAATCATCCTCGTCTGTCACTTCGCCGCCAAATACGAAACCCCACTCACTTCTGAACCTCCTGAAATGATATTAACTGTGTTATTGATTGGAGGTGGTACTGGAGCCTCCATTCGATCTTCCCTCCGACCCAAGGTAGTTTTTCCCTTCTCAGTCAACAAATCCCTCAAATGTCCTTTGTTTAACAGCTCTAGGACCTCTAATCTCAAAGAAATGCAAAAGGCCGTCGTGTGGCCGTAATCTCGATGGAATTCACACCATCTGCTGGTATCCTTCTTCCCCGAATTGTCCCTCGACCGAGGAGGCCACTTGACTTCATTTCCCATTTTTCTGAGGACTGAGACTAGTTCTCCCGGTGAGACCATGAAGTTTTAGTCTGGGAGACGCGAGGCGACGTTTGAGGTGCCTTCTCTTCTTTCGGAAGTAACAGGCCTATGGTTGGGCATCCTGTCGTAAGGTCGGGAATCCTTCAGATGATATGGCCTTCGGTCGGGAGATTGCATGCTTCTCTTAACAGACTCATTCGGTCGCCTGAATGGGCGTACTCCCTTCTCCCGACTATTAGAAGGTCTTTCCCTACTCGTGTTCCTTCTATCTTCTTCCCATCTGATCTCCGTCCGGGCTCTCGTCAAAGCCTCATCCATAGTGTAACACCGATTTTTCATCAACTTCTTATAGAGGCTGCTGTCCGCCTGCAAGCCATTCCTGAATGCTTCCACTGCCGTCGGCTGATGGAGGTTTGGGATAGCTATTCTCTCTTTGTTAAATCGTGAGACATAGCTTTGAAGGGACTCTCACTTTCGCTGTTGGATCATGTTGAGGTCGTCTGTCATTTTTTCGAATTTGCATGAGCTAGCAACGTGTGCAACAAACTTGTCTGCCAGTTCTTTGTAAGACCCGATCGACCCAAAGGGCAGATTTATAAACCAGGTGAGGGCTTGACCGGCTAACGTTTCTCCGAAACCTCGGCATAAGCCTGCTTCTCTCTGATGGGGTGTGAGGCTCATGGAAATCATCATTGTACTTGTAGTGGATGATGTGGTCGTCTGGGTCGGTTGATCCGCCATACAATTTCATCTCTGGGGGGCTAAACTTCCGGGGGAGTTCAACGGAATTGATCATTTCGTCGAATGGAGTATCGGCCAAAGCTCCCGACCTGCTCTTTCTCAGTGGTAACCTGACCCCTGGTATACTGGCCATAATGGCCTCCTTGAATTCCTCCATCTCCTGACGCATGGTTGTAGTCGTCACTACGTCGGCTGGAGAACTCCGGTGAATACTTCCGTGGCCCGTACGTTGACCTTCTTGTCGGGATCCTTCACCTCGCTCCATCTCTGGACCCCCTGTTGGATTCTGTCGGCGACCTGGGGTTTCAGAGGGATTCGTCGATCCCAAATGGTCGCGGGTTGTGGTGAGCTGCTCCAGCCATCTTTGAAGGTCGCCATTGGTGGTCTTCATGGTCGAATTCTCTTCTTCGAGATTGCGTAAGCGTTCTTGAAGAAGGGCCATCTGGTTTGCCATTGAGTCTGTCGGCTCGCCGCTTGATGCCATGTCAATCCTTCGGAAATTCGTTTCTGAGACTGGAACTTCGGTTTGCTGTGAATCGCTAGGGCCCCACGGTGGACGCCAAACTATAGACGATGATTTTCACCGAGGCCTACAATTGAGATTTCGTAAGGGGGCATTGGCGATCCTGGAAAACAAGGGAAGTAGGGTGAGCGTGGAGATACTGCCCACTGGTGTGGTGGGTGCCGAATACACTCCGACGCCCAAGTTAGTAAATGAGCGAATGATGAGGTGAGGTAGATTGGAGGTCAGGTAAGTGCGCTACCTTGGACTCTGTCAGATGCCGTGAGGGCGGTGAATGAGGGGTTTAGGGAGCTATGGAAAGAGTAATCTTGAGCTATGCAAGAAATGGGAACCCCTTTCTCTTCTCCATGTCTTCGTTTATATACACGCTTCCAAGGGAGCTCGTGCATTTACTGCTCCTTAATTTCTTGTCCGTGGGGGGTCAGTTACGATCGTGACTTTATGAGGGGTATTTAGTGCAGTTGTCCGTTGGTAGGCTGAAACGGTTCGACATTAATTGGATTGGCCTTTGGAATGTTTTTTGGTTTTAGATGTTGCAACTCATTGGCCCGGGTGTATAGAATCTCCGTTCGGTTTTCGGTTATGGAATCTCAGGGGCACACTTAACAGTGGGCCTTAGGCGAAAGGATGAAATTACCCTTGGACCAAATTTGGCCCATACATAAATTATTTTATTAAAGTTATTAATACGGTCCATTTCTATTATAAATAAGATTAGGGTTAGTACTTTTTCAGTCTCGTGCTGTCCCGTCCCAATAGAATCTCTTACCGTTGGGACGAAATTTGAAATATATTTTTATATCTCGATTTAAAAATGGGATAGAATGAGTTAAAATGTCCTGATATCTCAAGCGGTGCAAGATTTCAATGGATGAGACGAAATTTAATGGGATGCAGAACAGAACAGAATGATTTTTTGTCCCAATTATATTTTCCAGTGGGACTGAGAAGTTAGACCATATATTAGGAATTTGTATGCCTCCCTGTGAAAAAAGTGGATAAGACTTCGTTAAGTCGAGTTGTGACAAAGAATCATCTTCTAAAACTGTGTTTGTCATACCTCAGTCCATGTCTGGTCAGTTTGAACTAACTCCTCCACGTGACATGGGAAAGAAACCCGCTGATGAGTGTCATATGATCATTCATGTTGTTCTTTGTCATGTGCTCCAACCTCAATCTATAAGTTTTTTTAGTAGACCTCATTCTCATCCGAGGTTTGTACATATTTGACATTACTGTGGCAAATTAGGACATATTAGGCCTAAGTATTTCATGTTAAATAAATAAAAGAAAAGGTCTAAGAGTGCTTCACCTAAATTTGATTATTCAAATCTAGCTTGTCAACACTAGGGGTGAGCATCAGTTCCGGGTCTACCCGGAACCAGTTGGAACTGGACCAGAAATCCGGGTTCGGAACCGGAACCGGTTGTAACCGGTCCGGTTCCAGTTCCAAATATAAGGAACCGTTTGTAACCGGTCCGGTTCCGGTTCCAGAATAACCGGAACCGGAACCGGAACCGCATTTGAGAACCAGATTTGATACCCGATTTTGATACCCGTTTTTGATACCCGATTACATAAACCGAATTTGGAATTGGATTTAACCCCGATTTCATACCCATTAAGCGCAAAAACGTCGTCGTTTTTCAATCATTAAAGTGACTAAAGTCACTTCGCAGCAGCAACCCTAAATCTAAAACTAAAGTCTAAATTCTAAAAGCAGCAGCAACCCTAAATCTAAACAATAAGAAAATGGAAATGAACATTCTCAGACAGCAGTAAAATAAATAAGAAAATGGAAATCAACTGTGTTAACAGCTGAACCAGATTTCAACTTGAAAACCAATAAAGTTTTGAGGGCCTACAACCATTGTTTACCGATGTCAAATGTATAATTGATCTCCAAGTAGCATTTGTTGTCATCATCAACAAACTGAAACAGAGGAAACATGGTTCGGATGAAATCAGCCAGATTGATATTTCAAACACAGTATGTTAAGACGCTAAATACTTGAGAGGTTATAAATCCATACATTGTGTGGTCATTCTATTTGAATTTCAAATTTATGATTTATGAAAAAAAATGATATGAGCCCTGACAACTAAATGAGTGGATCCATTTCCATACCAATGACAGCAACTGGTCACCTACATCTCAAATGAGTGAGTGGAACAAATGCCATAAAAAAACATTGAGCAACTGGAAATTTTCTGTCTTTTAAGCAGAAAAAATGGTCTTAATAGGGTAATTCGGAACTGGACCGGAACTGAATTGGAACCGAATAATAGGGTACCCTATTTAATTGGGTAGGTTCCGGTTGCACTTAGTTAGGAACCGATTTTTTCCGGGTAGGTTCCGGTTCCATGCGGAACCGGAACCGAAACCGGTTTTGCTCACCCCTAGTCAACACTACAAAAAATTATACCCTTTAGCGTCGAAAATAATCGACGCAAAAATCCACAGTTTCGACGCAAAAGTGCATTAGCGTCGAATTAATTAGACGCAAAAATTGGTCGCCGAAATGTCGACGAGAATAATATTTAGCGTCGAAACAAAGATATTCGACGCTAAAAACTCTATTTTACGTCCAATTTATTTCGACGCTAAATTAAATTTTCTGACGCTATAGGTCTGATTTTGGGGCGAAATAATTCGACGCTAAAAGTTAGACTTTTAGTGTCGTTTCGTTTCGACGCTAAAGTATATTAAAAATATAATATTTGTATACTTACAACGACGATTTTTTAACTATTAACGTCGAAACTTTCAACGCCAAAAACACATTTAGCGTCGACTATTTCGACGAAAATAGTTAAAAATGTGTTTTTTTAAAAAAAATTATTAGTTTACTTCTTTTTGGTCTAAAATAATTAATTTAATATTTAATTTAATTGAAAAAAATTTCTGATTAATAACAGAATTACGAAATATTATAATAATTATTATATTGAATTTTTTTATAGAAAAAATACATATTATATTAAAACTATTTTTTCAAAATGTTTATACAAATGGATATAAAATTTATTGCTACTGTGATGGGGGGACGCTCGAGCCCGATGCACCATGACTGAGTGAGGCCTCCAACATCTGGCGGAAAGCCAGCATTTGCTGTTCCAACTGCTCAATCTTCTTCTCGTGGTCCACCTTGACTTGTTGTAGCTCCTCCTTAGTCTTCTTCAGCTCGTCTCGGGTGGTGAATAGCTGGTCTTCGGTGGTGGTTAGCCGGTCTTGGGTGGTGGCTAGCTGGTCTTGGGTGGTGACTAACTGGTCTCGAAGAGATGAGGCATTGTCCGAATTAACAGTATTACGTGCAGATGACGTCGGCTTCTTACGAGTGCCAAGGCCAACGTTGTAAGCTGATTCTTGAAAACCAATTGTGACAACTGCTCATCTGGTATCAGATCGGACCCTGTCTCTTGAGTTTGATGTTGGAGTTCCATCATTTCGTTCTGTTTCAAAAATAAGTTAATATTAGAATTTGAAAAAAAAACATATATAATATTAATTATTTTATTTTAAAAACTGAAACTTACATAGCAGCGTTCAGCTTATTCATTTATCCATTTATTTTACTCATTGTAATGCGTCACACGGAAAAAATCTGGAAATGATTGCACCTCACCTGTGCTACTATGTTAAAAACAGAAAATAAATTCAATATTATTCCACATTAGTAAAAACATTGAACTGTTAAATTTTTCGTTAGGATATATTTACCTCAGAATGTTCGGCACGATGTTGGATAAATTACTTCGAACCTCCACGGTGGTTAAAACGCAAGTGACTTCGATTTTCCGCATTTGCTTGACATTTATCCTGCATTTACCAACACTGTAAGTACCGAAAACAAAGACAATTATAAATTTCCGTTTATTTCAAAATTTACCTCGAATTTTTTGCTAGACCAAAGCTCACATAAGAATGTCCAGTCTTACTCCTCTATAAAATCAGGCTTGTGTTGTGGAGCATCTGAAGGTCCATGTTCGTCAAATATTGGTTTCAGGACTTTTGTTCTATAATCTTTATAACTTTTCCCCATGTGGTAGTCAATATATTGTTGGACATTCACTTTGGTCAGATCGAAGTCGAACCACTCCTACATGAATAGAAACCGAGTAAAAATAAGTATAAAATAAAAATGTTAACTAACAAACAATATCGAAAACTTAATACCGTACGAAAACTCACAAGTAGCGAAGAGAATAGCTGGTTGATTTTCGTCTCCCACGGTATCTTTCTCAAAGAAACGTAGTTTTGGGGAGCTTCAAATCGAGCTGTAGCTCCTATGGCTGTAGTAAACGCTGAATTATGTTGTCCCACTTGACTGTGTCCATCATCTGATATCTCAATCCGGATACGGCCGTGAGCCTTTACGTACTTAGCCATCCCCAGGCCACGGGTGCGTCCTCGACCATTCGCTGTACTGGACTCACCTGTTCTAGCAGAGACTCCACCAGGGCCAATTGTCATTGCTGATGTAGATAGAGTCACATTAGCCCGTCTGCGATTGCCCGGTGCCATCTGCAAAAACACACAAAGTTTCAGGTTTCCATCACAATAACTCACGTGTGCTACCTTGGATCTAACCTATTATATGCATGAATCATGAATAAATAGTTTGAACTGCATAAATGAAAATGTCCAAGCAAGACACACATGAATGAGAGGAGAGACTTGGATTCTTAACTACATATTTTATTTCAAGATGGTTGGACTATTTATGATAGTCTTGCAGAGCTGGAAAGGGTAGCAAACAAAGCTAAGAATTAAGGAAACACAACTACCCCACTATTGAGTCATCGGTAACAGCACAAATGCTGCTGTTCTTGCCAGAACAGCAGCAAATGCTGCTGTTCTGGTATAACCACACACTGCCATTCACCTATTCAACACGCACGCACAACCCAATCACTCTCCACACTTCACACAAACTGACACGGCAACACGCATGGCCATCCAAGTAACAAAATTCCATAATTACTCATCATCATCATAAACAACCATCATCATCAAAGTATCATCATCATCATCATCAAATTATCATCATCAAATTCATCATCATCATCAAAGTAGCATCATCAAATTCATCATCATCATCAAAGTAGCATCATCATCAAATTCAGATTCATCAACAACCATCATCATCATCAAATTCATCATCATCATCATCATCATCATCATCATCATTAAACACAAAATTTATTTTCTTATTGGGATTTAAGCTCCAAGAGCCATGGAGAAATGCAAGAACAGAAGCTAAAAAGTGAGTAATATATTTAAACTTAAGTTAACAAATTTACCAATACATAACATGTTGGGGTTTTAAGGGGAATATCGGTAACGCAGCGGAATAGTGGAAAATCAAAATTTTCCGATTTCAAAATTTTTTCTCAGATCAATCAAATAAACTTATTTATTTAATTATCCAATTATCAAATTCTGAAAAATTACATAAGAGATCAAATTTCTTGGTAATTACCGAATTGCCCCAAAACTTTGTAAATTGATTATTTTAGCCCAAAAATTATCAAATATAATTTTGGATGATTCTAAATCATCAAAATCAGATTTAACACAAATCCCCAATTTTTGAGTAATTGCCGTGAGCACCCCAAATTTTCAAGTAATTGTATTTTGGTCCCTTTTGTTCAAAACATGCCAAGATCAAATCCAATCAACCCAAAAATTTACATGCATCATATTCATACCATAATACATCACATATATGAAAAGCCCCAAATTTGGAGTGGGTTATGAACCCTAATTTTTCAATTTCATCAAATTGTCCAATTTCACCAAATTTACAAAATCCAATACTTTAATCCATTCAATACTTCACCAATCTAGCCTCACCACTTTGAAACAAATCTAGAAAAATTATAGGTCACCAAGGAGTGTCTTACCAACTCTAGAATGGCAACTTGATTTTCCAAAAATCAAAAGTGAAGCTTTGAAACAATTTCAAGCTTACTTACATGTATCAATCTTTCATTCAAGATCACAACCATAAAAACACAAACTATAAGAGTAGAGATAACATCAAAGCATCACAAAATGAAGCTAAGCATGTTAGAAACATATTTCATGTTGAAGACTTTGAAGAAAAACTTACAAAAATATGAGTTTTCCAAGCTTTCTTCTATAGGCCTTCAACATTTTCTCTCATATTCTTTTATGTTTTATTTGGTATCTAATGAACTTGTTAAACCCTAAAAGATGAAACAAAACAATATATACTCTCCCAAATAGCCCTTGGCCGAATTTGGAGACAATAATATCTAGATATTATATTTTTGTTTCATTTAAATTACAACTTGTAAACTTGTTTTCTAAATCATTACACTTTAATGAATTATTCAACTAAGTCAGCAATTGCAACTTAAAAAATATAACAATTATATTTCATTTAGGGTGATGGCCGAAATTGATAAAAATAAAGGAAAAAATATTTCAATTTTAACAATTTAAAATAAATATCCAAGGAAGTCAAATCCAATTTGACTACCATTTCCTTTACTTTAAAGTCAACAATAAACACTTATAATCATTTCCTAACTTTATCATTTGGTGAGATATTTATATTTTAATTATATTAATCATTTAACAATTAATTAATTAATTAATTAAATACAAATATCTCAAATATATGTATTATATTTACTTTAAATATCTCAAATACATATATTAATGATATATGTCAAATACCTTTATTTGACAATTTATTAATGTGTATTTAATAATATCATATATTAAATACAAATACACATTAATTAGGAAATGACGGTTCGGCCCGTTCGCATGTATTTTTCGTTTAACGTTTAAACGATTTATAAATAATCATCATTATTCATAAAAGTTGCCATAGTGCTCTACAAGTATATTTCATTAGTGAGACTCTCTAGATTCAGGTATATCCGTCACAAAATCCAATTTCGTGTCCATAACTTACCCACCCGTAAATTATGACGACCACAGATAAACTCGATGAATCATACATGTCGAGGTCATTGCATACGTATAATCCCTCCGTCATAGGTATCCGGATAATCCCAGAGATATAGATGTAAACGTCAAATATCTATAGGTATTATCCCGTCGACGTATCTATTAGCAATCTCTAAATAACATTCGAAACTTACTTCTGAAGTATACTATGGCCACAGATTTAACAGACTGCTAATCATATATTGGCTACCTATGCTCTGTACACAGAACTGACGGATCCTATCTTGATACACACAAGATATCCTGAGGATCGGTCCACACCTAACGAACAGGCGGAGGTCTGATCTAAATAGATCGGTGACGTGACTGCCATCTAAGTGTGGAGGATGTCTCATACATGGTATCTCAAGTCGAAGGACCACTATGATACTCAACCCGAGAAGATTCTTATTGACGTTGGTGTACCATCCATTAAGAATCTTCGGTGAGTCGTTCAGTGTTTATCCACTATAAACACCTACACGTCTATACGAGTCTCCCAAGACTCATGGTTCATTGGGATAAACCATCGGACCAAGTCACGATATACGACATGTACTGGTCTCAACGGATTTGACTAACCGACCCGTGTTAGTAAATCTTGACCAGGAACTATATTTGATAATATACATTTAGCAGTGACACTTCCCAATGTCAATTACAAACTAACTTTGTAATTGTGTACTGCATTATATATTATCGGGCCTTTGTCTAATATATACATATCACTAAACCACATTTAGTTTCAATCTAATAGTAATTAGATCGAATACGTATATAAAAATAAGAGGTGTAACCACTAAGAAAGTAATATTATGGAAAAATGGGATTTTCGTATTCATGAATCAGACATAAATACAGTCCGGATTGGCGCTCTGAGCACCAACCCCAACAATTTCTCCCACTTGCTCTAGTGCTAATCCACGATATCATATACGCATCTCAATGAGTATCGTATACTCATGGCTCTCAAAAGCTCACCTAGCACTTAAGAGGTAGGTAACAAGAAGTAGGTCTGCTATTACATAATGAGTTTGTCAAACAAACTCAATCGTTTCCCATAGCCAGTATCTTTCATATTTTGTAGAATCTAAATTATACATTAATTTGAATCAGAGACTACATCAATATTGTGCTACATCTACTGAGTTGTCCAGGTATTCAAGGATCAAATCCAAAATACTATGCGGACAACCGCAAACACAACACCAATATAAAACTTCTAATTTATAAGGTCACTATGCAACTTCATAAGTCAATATTTCATAAGTTGCATCTAATTCCACTAAATAATAGAATCCTTCATGACACTTCCACTGCATCTTTTGTGACTCTTTATGACGTAGACTGTCTAACGTCATAATTAGTCTCAAAACTAATATGACCCTAATGGTAGCAGATGGAATTCTCCATGAATTATAAACTCGTTCTTAATATCTCAAAGATCACAAAGAACGTAGTTTAAGATCCATCTTATGGTCTATAGGGTATTAAAATAACTCGTAACAATTACGATTAAATCGATATCTTTAATCGCATATAATAAAGTATTCACTATGTCATCATCAAATGATACATAAGATTGATTAGATATTCTAATCAATATCTCTTTCGAAAAAGGAATCATCCTTTACGAAAGATGAATACTATATATAAGACACACAATAACTGTCCAACAGTTATACTACCTGTCATACAGATAGCCTTGTTATGTCCTTTATTAGATCATATCTAATGCACGACTAATAGGAGTATCTCACAAGTCTCCAAGTTTTATATCATATATAAAACTTTATATCAAATATAACAGAGACTACTCCCACTGCTTTCACGGAGTAAAGAAGACTTAGGTAAATCTTTTACCTTAAAAACATCTCATTATTACTATAATAATGATAATGTTGTTAGGATATATAACACTAGAAATTAATTTGTACGCTCCCACTAACCCTTCAAGCACATATGTATTCTGTATACTTTGACAAGATCAGAAAATCTGTCTGATATAAAAAATAGAGAATACGGATTTCCGAAAGACTTATCCGAGTCTACAATACGCTCTATAAGCTAGCACACTAAACTGCGATCTCAGCAGAACACAAACTCTAGGGCCATTCCAGAATGAATTCTTCAAACAAAGAAATCACAACTGATCTCTTATCTGAATAAGTCATTCAAAAAACGCCACTTTGCATTATTTAGCTAAAATGTACAGTTTAATATCAACATTAACTACTATATCTTTAATTGTTCAATTAGTGTGACTAGAGACAAGTTTCCTCAGAATCTACAATAGATTGATGAGTATAACTTTTCTCAATGTCATACTGTAAAGGTCAAACCTTTAATACGCTCACACTGCTTTTGCTGCGCAAACAATTAGCACATATCATGAACTAATTCATAATGAAAGCGTAATCAAGTTCAAAACTTGATCGTAGTAGGCTATGAACAATCTTAGATCTATGGTTCAATGGTGAACTTCCAGAATCGATATCAAATATCGCTTTCATTATAAGTTATAGGATAATTTTCTTCGGTAAGAAAACAACAGAATCATTAAGTATCAAATACTCGTAAATGATTCTGATATCCTATTAACTTATATAGAAGATGTATAAGGGTTGTTTCATCTTATTAATTACGTAGTTCCATTTATAATTTATCATTCTCACATTTGACTTCAATAAGTCAAGTCTTTTCTACAATTGTTAACATCAAGTAATAAAACGATTTTATTACTTAGGATCGTAGGAAAGATATTCTATTAAATAGAATACAATATTCTATTAAACAGAATAAACGATAAACTTTTACTTATACCTTCAAGGCATAAGTAATTTCCATTATATAACTCTTATATAAAGAAATATTCAAATCTCAAACTTTTCAAGATTCAAATTTTCAATCTATACATATCATATATGTAACTGTAGAAATTAATAGAACGTAAATTAAAAAGATGAACTAGTATTAATGGAGCATATCCCCAAGAGTATTGAAACTAATTCGGTAACATTCAATATCAAACGAATCAAATCATATAAGATTCGACTGCTCCCACTACTCAATTCCATCAAGATGGAATCGTGGAAGAATAATATTGAATATGAATCATATTCACTGAATAACCTTAGAACTAATTGCTTTAAATTCATATGTTTGATCGTATCAAAGATCTTTGAACAGTTCAAAGACTTGTAATGAATTTTAAGGATAGAGTTCTCAAAAAACTCCAGATTGAATATATTTGAACAAGTCAAATCTCAAACTTTTACTTAAAAAATTAGGGTTATTTTTTGGGGAAATTTAATTTTTTTAGTTAGCGTCGAATTATATAACATCGACGCTAAATGTATAACATTTATCGTCGATAAGAGTATTCGACGCTAAATGTTAGACATTTAGCGTCGATTATTATTTAGACGCTAAATGTCTAACATTTAGCGTCGATAAGATTATTCGACGCTAAATGTTAGACATTTATCATCGATTGATATTTCGACGCTAAATGTCTAACATTTAGCGTTGACTATTCTATTTTCGACGCTAATTGGTACCATTAATAATAATAATTACTATAATATGATAATTATACTATTAATAACAGAGACAATCGTTCACCATATTTAAATAATAATTCAAAACAACAATCATACATTATAATATTAAAAATTATTTATCAATCACATCATACACTAATTTTGTGTGTTCCATCAACGTTATGGGTCACCACCACATTGTAGCATTGTTATATGTTGCCTACAAAAAATGAGTTAGGTTAATGAATGGCAAAAAAAATATAGTTATGCACCAAACAAACTTACGTTAAATACGGTTGCACTTCATCACAATTACTCAATATAAACCAATGCGCACGTTGAACTTCCTCAAAAGTTAGTAATTTGACATCTACTGCTCCAAATGGTCTGCAATTTTGACGGAACACTGTGAAATCTTGCTTATTACTTGTATCTCCATCATTGTTTCGTGGCCGACGATTAAAATGAGTTTCAATATTCTGCATGTACATCGAACAAAATGTTATTGCTTCATTTATTACAACAGCTTCTGCTATTGACCCTTCAGAGGGCGCCTTGTTTTTCATATATTGTTTGTAATCTCTTAAAGCCCTGCAGATATGAAAACAAGTTTGCATTAATAATAAATTCAATGCACAGTAAAAATTTAAGAATGTAATATTTAAAACTGTATATATAGTACCTCTCAATAGGATACATCCATCTGTAAAGGACATGACCTCCCTTCCTAGCTTAAGCCGGTAAATGCACGGCTAGATGTACCATCACATCAAAAAAAGTGGGTGGAAAAATTCGCTCCAGCTTGCATAGGATTATCACGATTCCTCGCTCAAGTTCGTCAAAAACAGATGTGGTTAATGTGTTGGGGTTGGTGCTCAGAGAGCCAATTCCCAGTTGTATTTCTTTATGAATACTTCTGTAAAAAATTATTATTTTGAATAGTATATGCAGTTTCTATAATTTAATGTATCTTTTAATATGTAAAGACGTAATGACCTTAGAATGACTAGTCATGGTGCTGTTGTAAAAGCGTCGCAACTGACATTGAGTTGTATCATGACGTTGTCATTCTCAGACAGTTCCTGGTCAATGTTTAAATTACTTGGTCAGTAAAGTAACCCCGTTGAGACCGGTACATGTCGTATACTGGAATATATGATTCCAATGGTTTCTCAATGAACCCCAAGTCTAGGGGACTAGGATAGACGTGTAGGTGTTTATAGCGGAAACACTGAACGACTCACCGAAGATTCTTAATGGATGGTACACCAACGTCAATAAAATCTTATCGGGTTGAGTAGCACTTGTGATTCTTAGACTTGAGATGCCACTGTAGGCATATGAGACATCTTCTACACTTAGATGGCAGTCACGTCACCGATCTATTAAAATCAGACCTTCGCCTGTTCGTTGGGTGTAGATAGATCCTCAGGGTTTCTGTGTGTATCGAGATAGGATCTGTTAGTTCTATGTATCAGAGCATAGGTAGTCCATATGATTAGCAATCAGATAAAAACTATGGGCTCGTGGTACAATTTAGAAGTTAGTTCTAAATGTTCTTTTTGAGATTGCTAATAGAATGGTCGATTGAATAATCCCTATATAGATTTGACGTTTACATCTATATCTCTTGGATTTATCCGGATACATGTGACAGAGGAATTATACATTTGCCATGACCTCGACCTGTATGGTTCAGCGAGTTTATCCATGATCGTCATAATTTACGGGTGGATAAATTATGGACACGAAATTGGATTTCGTGACGGATATGCCTGAATCTAGAGAGTCTCACTACTGAAATATACTCGTAGAGCACTAGGGCAACAATTATAAATAATATTGATTATTTATAAAGTTGTTTAAAGGTTAAACGCAAAATACATGTTTATGGACCTGATAGTCATTTTCTTAATTTTTGTGTATTTACATTTAATATTAGATTAATTTAAATACACATTAATTAAATGTCGAATTGAGATATTTGACTAATATTATAAATATTATATGTATTTGATATTTATTGTAAATATGATACATATATTTAATATATTTGTAATTAAATAATTATTTAATTGTTAATGATTAAATTAATTAAAATATAAATATTTTAAAGTTAAGATATTTATTTTAATGACTTGAGTTGCTTTTGTTGACTTGCTTTAATTCATTAAATGGTTTGATGATTAAAAATGCAAGTTTTAAAAGGCTTTAAATGAAACAAAAATAAAAAAATATCTAGATATCATTACTTGCAAAATTCGGCCAAGGCTATTTTTATGCAAGTATATATTGTTTTGTTTCATTTAGGGTTTGTTAACCTAATACACTTTATCAAATACTCTATTGAAGAAAGAAAAGAAGCTTGAGAGAAAGAAAGGCAAAATCAAGAAAAGCTTGGAATTTAGTAAGTATTTCCAACCTTCCATTAGAGAGAAAAATGTTCCTCTTGTTGTGGGCTTCACCTTGTGATGTTCTTGTGTTTTTCCATTCTTTATTCTTTGTATTTTTGGTGGATGAAGTTTGATAAAAGGGTTGAGCATGTATAAAGTTGATAGAATGCTTATAAGATGTTACTAGCATTCTTTTCATGGTTTTAGAAACTTGTTGCTAATCTAGAGTTGTTGACCCACTCTTAAATGACCTAGATTTGATCCATAGTTATATTCATTGTTTTGAGACTTGATTTGGATGGAAGAAACATGATTGAAGTATTGGATTTAACCAATTTGGTCTAATTTGTCCAATTTGAAGAAATTGAAAACTTAGAGTTTAAGACCACTTCAAAATTGGGGATTTTCTTTTATATGGTGTATTTGGATGTTTATATGATGCATGTAAAATATTGGGTTGATTGGATTTTGTCTTAATGTCTTTTGAACATTGGAAGTGCAAAATGCACAATTATCCATCCTTGGAGGCTCTCGGCCTTGGCTAAGTTTTTTGGTTTTTTTGTTGCAAATTGTATTTTGAAATTTGTGACATGTTAAATTCATATTAGTATATGATTTAGAATCATTCAAAATTGTTTTGAACAATTTCAGTTTAAAATAAACAAAATTTTATGTTTAAGGGTAATTCGGTAAATTCACATAAATTTGATTTATATTTTTTATTTCATAATTTGATTATTGGATAATAAAATAAATAAGTTTATTTTATTAATCCGAGAAAAAGTTTTGAAATCGGAAATTCTGATTTTCCACTATTCCGCTGCGTTACCGATTCCCGCAATAAAACCCCTTCAAAATGGTATCGAGCAAGTCTGATTCTAGGCCCCCTAATATGATTAGCCCTTTATTCAATTTTTAATCATGTTTTCTTACTTTATACATGCATGTTATAATCTAATTTGATTAGATTTATGGTGTATGACACTTAGCGGAAAATCCCTAATTAATAAGGTTTAAATATAATTATGTATTTGATGCATGTTATGTGGTCCGTCTTGTCAATACGGTTTATAAATATTTCTCCGTGACTACATCCGAGACCGTGCCTCTGCTGTGAGGGTGTAGCCGATAAAGATTTATTTATACCGGATGTATATCAGATACTAGATAATTCAAGCGGAAGCGGAATCCTGAACGTGCCCTATCTGTCAGGGTTACACAAGTAACTTGAGTTTATCATTGACGAGTTTAACCTTGATACGTCTCCTTGTGGGCCTGCCTTAGCAGCGACAATGAGAAACGACCAGGACCGGAAACCCAGGAGTCACTAGTGAGTGATTGACAAATGAGTTGTCTACCTGATGAATATACATAGGCGAGACCGTGCCTCTGCTGTGAGCTGAAATATATTCACGGGGATCCACCATTCACTATTCGTATTTAATTTAATTATTAAATCTTTTTATTCTGTTTGGGGATTAAATATTGCATGATTTAGTGGGAGGGGCATTTTTAGATTAAAAATCCATGATCTAGTTTATGCTTATGATATTTTATGAAACTACTTAAATTTCTGCAAACCATTTTTCGTGATCTATATGATAGATTTGCGATGGCGGCACCATCCACAAATCATTTTGCGCGTATGCTTAATGCGAACAAACTAAAAGGCGCTGATAACTTCGCTGATTGGGATATGGATTTGAGGATTGTCCTCGATTCTGAGAGGTTGGGATATGTTCTTGAGGGTCCACTGCCCCTTGCTGTGGCAAAGGACGCTACACCGGAGGAACGCGAAGTCTTCCAAGCTTGGAAGGATGATGATTTAAGGGTTAAATCATACATCTTAAGTTCGCTTTCACCGGGACTCAAGAAACAGTATTATGGCATGTCAGATGCTTATACTATGATGACACGATTAAGACAATCGTTTGAGAACCAAGAACAAGTAGTTGTTCACAAGGTCGCAATGGAACTGTTCCATGCGCGATTAGATGAGGGGCAAGCTGTTAGCCCACATGTTCTTCAGATGATCGATTTGATCGATCAACTGAGGCAACATAATCTCATTCTGAATGACATTCTCGATAGAAGTGTCATTCTTGGTTTGCTCCCAGCTTCATATCGCCAGTTTTTGATGTATTTCAACATGAACGGGATTATTTGTACCTACCAAGAGCTGCATAGAATATTGCTCACGGCAGAAGAGGACCTCAAGAAGGGAGTACCGACTCGCCCTCCTAGACCTACTTCACTTTCTGCTTCTTCCCAGACTTGGTCAAAGGGAAAGAAGAAGAAAGGGAAGAATAAGAAGGGTTTTGGTCCTCAACCATAGGCAAAGATAGCAAAGCCCAAGAGGGATTCTGAAGACAAGTGCCATCACTGCAGCAAAGTCGGGCACTAGAAAATGAACTGTCCTGACTACATAGCCCAGCTGAGGAGGGAGAGATCATCTACATCAGATACATTTATTTTTCCAGTTATTGATATATCTTTGGCTTGTGAAGCCGTTACATCCAACTGGATTTTAGATTCTGCTTGTCCCATTCATATTTGCAATTCGCTGCAGGTGCTGAAGGAAAGTAGAAGACTGAAGCCTGGAGAGATGCAGTTGCGATTCGGGAGTGGAAATTCTCTGGATGTAGTTGCAGTGAGAGTATGCGAGATCTCATTGCCGAATGGGACACTTTTGTTAAATGACTGTCATTTTTTGCCTGGATGTGTAGCTAATATTATATCACTTTTTGTATTGGATACATAAGGCTTTTGTATTAATATTAAGAATTGTTCTTTGTATTTATATGATAAAAGTAATATTCAGATCCTTTGTTGTCCAAACCAGCATGGTCATTATACATTGCAAACTTCAAAAGATATTTTAAATACTGGAGTTAATAAACGTAGTTTACCTGTAATTAATAATACTGAATTTTGGCATATGCGGCTGGGTCACATAGGCGTTAAACGCCTTACCTAATTGGTTAGGAATGGTTTGATACCATATCTTACCATTGAATCTTATCCAACTTGTGAATCCTGTATTCAGGGTAATATGACCAAAGCCCCATTTTCTGGTGTTGGACACTACGCCACTAACTTACTTGAACTCGTACATTCTGATGTATATGGTCCACTAAGTCAGACTGCTCGCAGTGGTTATTCGTACTTCGTTACCTTTACCGATGATTTGTCACGGTACGGTTATGTGTATTTGATGCGACATAAATCGGAAATCTTTGAAAAGTTCAAAGAGTTCCGAAATGAAGTAGAAAAAAAAACTGGTCAATATATTAAATGCCTTCGATCTGATCGAGGCGGTGAATATATGAGTGGTGAGTTCATGGATTATATAAAGGAGAATGAGATTCTCGCTCAATATACTCCTCCAGATACTCCACAGCACAATGGAGTATCTGAGAGGAGAAATCAGACTTTATTGGATATGGTCCGATCGATGCTGAGTTTCACAGATTTTCCCTATTACTTATGGGGCTACTCTCTTTTAACAACTACACATCTTTTAAATAAGATTCCTTCAAAAGATGTTCCTACGACTCCGTATGAGATATGGTTCTATAGGAGACCAAATCTTAGTTACATTAAGGTTTGAGGTTGTCCTGCCTATGTTAGGGTGACTCAGCAAGATAAGCTTTTGCCTCGAGGGCAAAAGTTTAGGTTTGTCGATATCCTTCGAATACGAGGGATATATGTTCTATGATACTGAGCATCGAAATGTGTTCGTAGCTCGCTTCGTAAAATTTCTAGAAGTAGAATTTTTGTCAGAAGGTGGTAATCATAGACAGTTGAACTTGATGAAGTCCAACCTGAAAACAACGAACCAACAGAGGAACCTTAAGTTCAAGTAGATGAAGGACCTTCAACACACACACTCCGTAGGTCAGAAATGGTATCTAGACCTCCTGAACGCTTGTATTTGAAACAAGAAAAGAGTCTAGATGTTCTCTTAGTTGAAGAGACTGATCATTTCACCTATAGAGAATCGATGTTGGACATCGACTCTGTGAAATGGCAAAGTGCCATGAAATCCGAGTTAGACTCAATGCATGAGAATCAAGTTTGGGACTTGGTTCCGATTCCCGAAGGAATTGTCCCTATCGGTTGTAAATGGGTTTACAAGAGGAAGTGCGAGCCTGACGGTAAGGTTGAAACTTACAAGGCCCGACTAGTAGCAAAAGGTTACACGCAGCGACCTGGCGTCGACTACGATGAAACTTTTTCGCCAGTAGCAATGCTTAAGTCTATTCAGATTTTGCTTTCTATAGCTGCGTATCATGACTACGAGATTTGGCAAATGGATGTCAAAATGGTTTTTCTGAATGGATTTCTTGATGAAGAAATCTATATGGAACAACCGGAAGGTTTTGCATCCAGTGAAAACTCAGGTATGGTATGTAAGCGTAAGAAGTCCATTTATGGACTTAAACAAGCTTCACGAAGTTGGAATCTTCGATTCGACGAGATTATTAGATCATATGGTTTTCTCAAGAATTCGGAAGAATCTTGTGTGTATCAAAAGGCCAGTGGGAGCATGGTCGTATATTTAGTCCTATATGTTGATGACATCCTAATCATTGGGAATGATTTAGGAATGTTACAAAGCGTCAAAGTGTACCTCTGTAAGAATTTCTCCATGAAGGACCTAGGAGAAGCTTCCTATGTTTTAGGGATAAAACTCTATAGAGATAGACAAAGGAGGCTGATTGGGTTATCCCAATCAATGTACATAGATAAGATGTTGGAACGGTATAATTTTGGTAAATGTAAGACAACAAACATACCGTTCAAACATGGGATTCATCTTTCAAAGAAGATGAGTCCACAAACAGAAGATGAGAAGGTTATAATGTCTAACCAACCTTATGCTTCGTGTTTGGGTAGCATAATGTATGCCATGTTATATACAAGGCACGATATCAGTTTCGCTGTTAGCGTAACTAGCAGATATCAGTCCAATCTAGGTAATGACCATTGGATGGCCATTAAACATATCCTCAAGTATCTTAAAGGTACTAAGGATAAGTTAATAATTTATGGAGGAAACGAACTGCAAGTTAACGGGTATACGGATTCCGATTTCCAATCGGATCCCGGTGATAGAAAGTCTACATCTGGATTCGTATTTACCCTTAACGGAGGTGCAGTTTGGTGGAAGAGTTCCAAACAGGAATCAACAACAGATTCCACCACTGAGGCGGAATATATTGCAGCTTCTGAAGCTGCAAAAGAGGCTGTGTGGATAAAGAAATTTGTCACAGAATTGAGAGTTGTCCCAAGTATCGAGAATGCGATTCCATTATACTGTGATAATACTGGAGCCATTGCGCAAGCAAAGTAACCGAGGGCGCATAAGAAGTCGAAGCATGTGTAACGTAAGTACCACATCATTCGAGAGATTGTGTCGCGATGGGATATTGTCGTATGCAAGGTAATGAGTGAAGATAATGTAGCAGACCCATTGACGAAGGCCATACCTCCGAAGTTGTTTGATAAACATGGGGAGTCGATGGGTATTAGATACAATCGTTATTGGCACTAGAGGAAGTGGGAGTTTTTGTTGGGGTTGGTGCTCAGAGCGCCAATTCCCGGTTGTATTTCTTTATGAATACTTCTAAAAACGTTATTATTTTGAATAATATATGCAGTTTCTATAATATAATGTATCTTTAATATGGTAAAGACGTAATGACCTTAGAATGACTAGTCATGGTGCTGTTGCAAAAGCGTCTCAACTGACATTGAGTTGTATCATGACGTTGTCATTCTTAGACAGTTCCTGGTCAAGGTTTACACTACTTGGTCAGTAAAGTAAACTCGTTGAGACCGGTACATGTCGTATACTAGAATATATGATTCCAATGGTTTCTCAATGAACCAAAAGTCTTGGGGACTAATATAGACGTGTGGGTGTTTATAGCGGATAAACACTGAACGACTCACCGAAGATTCTTAATGGATGGTACACCAACGTCAATAAGAATCTTATCGGGTTGAGTAGCACTTGTGATTCTTAGACCTGAGATGCCACTGTGGGAACATGAGACATCTTCTACACTTAGATGGCAGTCACGTCACCGATCTATTAAGATCAGACCTCCGCCTGTTCGTTGGGTGTAGATAGATCCTCAGGGTGTCCTGTGTGTATCGAGATTGGATCTGTCAGTTATGTGTATCAGAGCATAGGTAGTCCATATGATTAGCAATCAGATAAAAACCATGGGCCCGTGGTACAATTTAGAAGTAGTTCTAAATGTTCTTTTGAGATTGCTAATAGAATAGTCGATTGGATAATCCCTATAGAGATTTGACGTTTACATCTATATCTCTGGGATTATCCGGATACCTATGACGGAGGAATTATACATTTGCCATGACCTCGACCTGTATGATTCAGCTAGTTTATCCGTGATCGTCATAATCATGGGTGGATAAATTATGGACACGAAATTGGATTTCGTGATGGATATGCCTGAATCTAGAGAGTCTCACTAATAAAATATACTCGTAGAGCACTGGGGCAACAATTATAAATAATATTGATTATTTATAAGTCGTTTAAAGGTTAAACGCAAAATACATGTTTAGGGACCCGATAGTCATTTCCTTAATTTTTGTGTATTTACATTTAATATTACATTAATATAAATACACATTAATTAATGTCGAATTGAGATATTTGACTAATATTATAAATATATATATGTATTTGATATTTATTGTAAATATGATACATATATTTAATATATTTGTATTTAAATCATTAAATAATATTTAATTGTTAAATGATTAATTAATTAAATTATAAAATATTTTAAAGTTAAGATATTTATTTTAATGACTTGAGTTTCTTTTGTTGACTTGCTTTAATTCATTAAATGGTTTGATGATTAAAAATGCAAGTTGATAAAAAGGCTTTAAATGAAACAAAACAAAAAAAAAAATCTAAATATCATTACTTGCAAAATTCGGCCAAGGCTAATTTTTGCAAGTATATATTGTTTTGTTTCATTTAGGGTTTGTTAACATAATACACTTATCAAATACTCCATTGAAGAAAGAAAAGAAGCTTGAGAGAAAGAAAGGCAAAAATCAAGAAAAACTTGGAATTTAGTAAGTATTTCCAACTTCCATTAGAGAGAAAAATGTTCCTCTTGTTGTGGGCTTCACCTTGTGATGTTCTTGTGTTTTTCCATTCTTTATTCTTTGCATTTTTGGTGGATGAAAGTTTGATAAAAGGGTTGAGCATGTATAAAGTTGATAGAATGCTTATAAGATGTTAACTAGCATTCTTTTCATGGTTTTAGAAACTTGTTGCTAATATAGAGTTGTTGACCCACTCTTAATGACCCAGATTTGATCTATAGTTATTTCATTGTCTTGAGACTTGATTTGGATGGAAGAAACATGATTGAAGTATTGGATTTAACCAATTTGGTCTAATTTGTCCAATTTGAAGAAATTGAAAAATTAGGGTTAAGACCACTTCAAAATTTGGGGCTTTTCATTTATATGGTGTATTTGGATGTGTATATGATGCATGTAAAATATTGGGTTGATTGGATTTTGTCTTAATGTGTTTTGAACATTGGAAGTGCAAAATGCACAATTATCCCATCCTTGGAGGCTCTCGGCCTTGGCTAAGTTTTTGGGTTTTTTTTTTTTTTGTTTTTTTTGTATTTTGACATTGTTTGACATTTGTGAAATTATATTATTAATGATTTAGAATCATTCAAAATTGTTTTGAACAATTTCGGTTAAAATAAACAAAATGTTATGTTTAAGGGTAATTTGGTAAATTCACATAAATTTGATTTATAGTTTTTATTTCATAATTTTATTATTGGATAATAAAATAAATAAATATTTTATTAATTCGAGAAAAAATTTTGAAATCGGAAAATTCTGATTTTCCACTATTCCGTTGCGTTACCGGATTCCCGCAATAAAAACCCTTCATAATGTCCTCTGACATAATTGTTTAAAGAAGCCACATAGATCAAGTACGATGTCGCATACATTCGGGGGGAGATAAGTTCGAGTGCCAACAGGAAGGAGAATCTCGAGAAGCAGATGACAATCGTGACTCTTTAATCCCGTTATTTTATCATCTCTGACCCAACGCCCAATATTCGATGCATAATCATCAGGAAATTTAACCATTTTCAGCCAATCACAGAATGATTTTCTCTCTGATTGAGTGAGCACATAACTAGCAGGTGGCTTAATAAGACCTCGAGAAGTGACTTGTAAATGCAATTCACTGCGAATTCTAAGATCTTGTAGGTCCAATCTAGTATTTACAGTGTCTTTTGTCTTACCCGGAATATTGAATAGTGTGCCCACTAAACCCTAACAAATGTTTTTCTCTATATGCATTACATCCAAATTATGTCGCAACCTCAGAGTCCCCCAATACTCTAACTCAAAGGAAATACTCTTTCCTGTCAAATTCAACTCTTCAGGTTGACGTTTTCGATTTTTATCTCTATTATTAGGATGTTTACCTGGTGTGCTGTCTCTGAGATGTTGATGTTGGCAAAGTATGTCGAATCCAGACAATGGACTGGGCATACTCTGAGGTTCATGTTGACCGTTAAATAATTTACTCCCCTGCCAAGGATGACTCAACTCAAGAAATCTCATGTGCCATGTGTATCCTATTTTATTCCGTAATCGTTGCGAATGTGTTTGACCCGCACAAATTGAACATGCCATGTATCCCTTAGTGCTCTATCCAGATAATGAACCATAATCTGGAAAATCATTAATGGTCAATAATAATACTTCATGCATCTGAAAATACTTCTCGGAAGCTGCATCATAGGTATGCACACCCACATTCCATAATGTTTGTAACTCCTCGATCAATGGTCTCAAGTAAATATTCATATCTTTTCTAGGGGAATGTGGACCAGAGATAAGAAATGACAGAAACATGAACGGATCATTCATACATTTCCATGGAGGTAGGTTATATGGAATAACAATAACGGCCCACATGCTAAAAGAGTTGTACATATTCCCAAATGGGTTAAAACCATCAGAGGCATGACCTAACCTGACATTACGAGGGTCCTCAGTGAAACGGGGGTACATGTCATCAAATTCCTTCCACTCGGTTCCATCCGCAGGATGTCTAAGTATGCCCTCCGCACCGATCCTCTTTTCATGATGCCACATCATGTTAGTCGCTGTGTGTCATGACATGAACAATCTCTGCAGCCTAGGCGTTAAAGAGAAATATCACAATATCTTTTGAGGCACTTTCTTCCCCATACCACGGACTTTATACCGACTTTCACCACATATCGGACAATATTCAAGTGATTCATACTCCGCACGAAATAATATACAATCATACTTACAAGCATGAATGGATTCATACCCCATTCCCAGATCACGCAACATTTTCTTTACCTCGTAGTACGACTTAGGCAATTCGCTTCCAACCTGTAACATTTGCCCCATTAACTCTAGCATCATATCAATACTTTTGTTGGTCATTCTGTTGATCACTTTAATGTGTAATAATTTCACAACGAAATTCAAGATCGACATTCCAGCACCTTCAAATGGAATTTTTTTTGCCTCATCAAGTAGTTCACTAAATAAATTTTGATCATTTCCACTTAACACTGGCATGTCACCACTAACACTATGACCAAGTTGTGGACCTTGTAAGTCATGCAAAGCATCGGTTATCTCATCGTTTGCAGGTTGATTGTAAATACAGCTCCATTTACCGGAATGAATAAACCGTGACTGAGAATTATACTGCTCACCGTGATAAATCCACGTACGGTAAGTTGGTGATATTCCCTGCATGTATAAATGATTATGAACTTCATCTAACCATTTCCTTTTCCTATTCAAACAATTGTACATGGACACCGAACACGACCTTCTCCATCAATGTGTTGCTTTGCGACTTCCATGAACTCATACACTCCTTTACGATATTCAACACTTAATCTATCCAGCGAGCTCATCCAATTTCTATCCATTTCAGCGAAATACCTAAATATAATAATATAATTATTAAATATCATATTACACTCATCAACATTACTAATTCATTAATTATTTATTTAAGCATATACATATATATTTAGTTGATAAATTAAATAGTTTACAGAAAAATTATATTTTGTTAATTAATTAACTTAATCTACATATATGAATAATAAACCACTAACAAAAAGTATATAATAAACATAATCATAAAAATTGAAAATAATAAAGAAATATAAAAGAAGATTTACCTTATGGAAAATTGATTACAATTTTATTGAAAATTTGTAGGAGAGTTGTGAGGTTGCAGATGAGAGATTCTCAGATTTCAAAGGATGAAAATGAAGAGAATGAGAGAAAAAACAGGGGGGAGAAGGGTTGGTGGCATTCTGCATTTTAATCTATATTTAACGTCGAAACATTAAATTCGACGCTAATTGTCTGATTTTTAGCGTCGAATCTTCTATTTCAACGCTAAATTTCTTATTTTTAGCATCGACTTAAATTTAGACGCTAAAGATTAAATGATTGTCGGTGGAATCTTCATAAACCTTTAGCGACGCTACTTCGTCGATGCTAAATTTCTAGTTTTTGGCGTCGAATAGGATTTTTGACGATAAAAGTATAACAATTAGCGTCGTAATTTTATGTCAACGCCAAAAATTATTGGAATAGTTAAAATAATTTAGCGTCGAATAATTTTCGACGCTGTAAGTCATACTTTTAGCGTCAATATGTGAATTCAACGAAAAAAGTTGAATATTTGGCGTCGAAAATGATATTCGTCGCTAAAAGCTTGATATTTGGCGTCGAATATTAATTACGACGCTAAAATTGATTTTTTTCGTCGAAAGTTGTTTCGACGCTAAATTATTGGACGCTAAAAGCCATAATTGTTGTAGTGCAAGTTTATGCATTAGCTAAACAGACTCTATTCATTAGTGAGGAACTTGTACGGCTGACAAAGAGTTCTCAAGTGAAAGAGATTCCTGTGAGAGTTTGGGTGAGGAAGAGAGATGTATTCCCCATCACTACTGAATGCCACCATCCTGAAATGATTGACGAGAGTGCACGTCTGTGTGTCTCTTGATAGATTGTTAATTTATTTTCCTACATTGCATGTGTGTGTGTGTCTTTTATTTTTGCATGACTGTATTTTTTTTTCACTACATGTGGGTGTTTATGGTTTGTTGTTTTTTGTTATATGCCCATTGGTTTATATGATGGAAATCCAAACATAAATTTCGTAGCCGATTCCGAATAGACAGTAGTATGATCTGCACTCGGGATACAACTCCATATACCATTGGATAATGACAAGCCTTGTATGTTTTTTATTTTTTTTATTAAAAGAAAAAATAAAACAAAAAAATTATAAAATTAAAAAGACCAAAAAAGATTTGTGGCTTGAAATAGCATGTAGAAGCTTGTTGCATGTGATCCTGATATGTAGGTTATATGATTATCCATGTGTAGTCTGCTTTTATTTTTCTTAATGCACTGTGTGTTGGGGTTGGTGCTCAGAGCGCCAATTCCCGGTTGTATTTCTTTTGAATACTTCTGTAAAAATATTATTATTATGAATAATATATGCAGTTTCTATAATATAATCTATCTTTATATATGGTAAAGACGTAATAACCTTAGAATGATTAGTCATGGTACTGTTGCAAAAGCGTCGCAACTGACATTGAGTAGTATCATGACGTTGTCATTCTCAGACAGTTCTTGGTCAAGGTTTACACTACTTGGTCAGTAAAGTAAACTCGTTGAGACCGGTACATGTCGTATATTGGAATATATGATTCCAATGGTTTCTCAATGAACCATTAGTCTTGGAGACTAGTATAGACGTGTGGGTGTTTATAGCGGATAAACACTGAACGACTCACCAAAGATTCTTAATGGATGGTACACCAACGTCAATAAGAATCTTCTCGGGTTGAGTAGCACTTGTGATTCTTGGACTTGAGATGCCATTGTGGGCACATGAGACATCTTCTACACTTAGATGGCAGTCACGTTACCAATCTATTTAGATTAGACCTCCGCCTGTTCGTTGGGTGTAGATAGATCCTCAGGGTGTCCTATGTGTATCAAGATAGGATCTGTCAGTTCTGTGTACCAGAGCATAGGTAGTCCATATGATTAGCAATCAGATAAAACCATGGGCAAGTGGTAAAGGTTAGAAGCCAGTTCTAAACATTCTTTTAGAGATTGCTAATAGAATAGTCGACTGGATAATCCCCATTGAGATTTGACGTTTACATCTATATCTCTGGGATTTATCCGGATACCTGTGACGGAGGAATTATACATTTGGCATGACCTCGACCTGTATGATTCAGCGAGTTTATCCGGGGTCGTCATAATTTACGGGTGGATAAATTATGGACACGAAATTGGATTTCGTGACGGATATGCCTGAATATAGAGAGTCTCACTAATGAAATATACTCGTAGAGCACTAGGGCAACATATATAAATAATATTGATTATTTATAAAGTCGTTTAAAGGTTAAACGCAAAATACATGTGATGGGACCCGATAGTCATTTCCTTAATTTTTTGTGTATTTGCATTTAATACTTGATTAATTCAAATACACATTAATTAATTGTCAAAATGAGATATTTGACTAATATCATAAATGAATATATGTATTTAATATTTAATGTAAATATTATACATATATTAATATATTTGAATTTAATTAATTAATTGATTATTTAATTGTTAAATGATTAAATTAATTAAAGTATAGATATTTTAAAGTTATGATATTTGTTTTAATAGCTAAGTTGAAATTGTTGACTTGGTTGAATTTATCATTAAAATGTAATGATCATTTAATCAAGTTGCAATTTGAAATTCAAATGAAATTAAAACAAATTCTTGTTAATTTCCTTTGGCAATTTTCGGCCAAGGCAAAAAATACACAAGTATATATTATTTTGTTTCATTTAGGGTTTAATAACCTTTTCACACTTTACCTAAAACTCCATTGAAAGAAGACATAGAAGCTTGAGAGAAAGAAAAGCAAAAACAAGGAAAAGCTTGGAATTTACTAAGTATTTCCAACTTGCCATTAGAGAGAAAAATGTTCCTCTTGTTGTGGTTTTCATCTTGTGATTCTTATGTTTTTCTATTCTTTATTCTATGTATTTTGGAGAATGGAAGTTTTTGGAAAGGGTTGAGCATGTATAAAGATCATAGAATGTTACTAATGAGTTAATAAGTATTCTATTGATGGTTTAAGAAACTAGTTGCCATTCTAGAGTTATTGACCCACTTTAGATGACCTAGAATTGTTCTATAATTATTTCATTGTGGTGAGGCTTGTAATGGTGTTTTAGAAACTTGATTTAAGTGTTGGTTTCAAGTTTCTAACCTTGTACCACCTTTTGGCTTTTCATTTATGTTGAGTATTTGGATTTGTATATGATGCATGTAAAATACTCTTCTGTTTGACTGTGGTCGGACCTAATGTGGTCGGCACTAATGTGGTCGGACCTCGTCTGGTCGGACCTAATGTGGTAGGCACTTATGTGGTCGGACCTCGTCTGGTCGGACCTAATGTTGTCGGCACTTATGTGGTCGGACCTCGTCTGGTCGGACCTAATGTGGTCGGCACTAATGTGGTCGGACCTCGTCTGATCGGACCTAATGTGGTCGGCACAAAGGGCCTTTTGTGGTCGGATTATTACTTCATCTGATTGGATCATACACATGAGTAATTAATTTTGGGTTTAGGTGAAATCCGAATAGATTATTCATATTAGATATTGAATAATATACTCGGTATTTTGAAAAAGTTTTGAAATTCGATTTCAGCTCGACCCGAGCTTCCGCTGCGACCGCACGACCCGCGAATCCCTTACAAAATGGTATCAGAGCGAGTCTGATTCTAGGCCCCCTAAAATGATTAGCCTTAATTAAATCAATGTTTAATCATGTTTTTTGACTTTATACAGGCTTATTATAATCTAATTTGGTTAGATTTAGGGTGTATGACACTTAGCGGAAAATCCCTAATTAATAAGGTTTAAATGTAATTATGTATTTGATGCATGTTATATGGTCCGTCTTGTCAATACGGTTTATGAATATTTCTCGTGACTACATCCGAGACCGTGCCTCTTCTGTGAGGGTGTAGCCGATAAAGATTTATATAGATACTAGATAAATTCAAGCGAAAGCGGAATCCTGAACGTGCCCTAGCTGTCAGGGTTACGCAAGTAACTTGAGTTTATCATTGACGAGTTTAACCTTGGTACGTCTCCTTGTGGGCCTGCCTTAGCAGCGACAACGAGAAATGACCAGGACCGGAAATCTAGGAGTCACTATTGAGTGATTGACAAATGAGTTATCTACCTGATGAATATACATAGGCGAGACCGTGCCTCTGCTGTGAGCTGAAATATATTCACGGGGATCCACTTTTCACTATTTATATTTAATTTAATTATTAAATCTTTGTATTCTGTTTGGGAATTACAGTATTGCATGATTTAGTGGGAGAGGCATTTTTAGATTAAAAATCCATGATCTAGTTTATGCTTTTGATATTATATGAAACTGCTTAATTTCTACTAACCGTTTTTCGTGATCTATATGATAGATTTGCGATGGCGGCACAATCCACAAATCAGTTTGCGCGTATGCTTGATGCAAACAAACTTAAAGGCACTGAGAACCTCGCTGACTGGGAATTGGATTTGAGGATTGTCCTCGATTCCGAAAAGCTGGGATATGTTCTTCAGGGTCCGTTGCCTCTTGTTGTGGGTGCGGATGCTGCGGAGGAGGAACGCCAAGTTTATGAAACTTGGAAGGATGATGATTTAAGGGTTAAATCATACATCCTTAGTTCACTGTCTCCGAAACTCAAGAAACAATACTATGGTATGCTAGATTCCTATAGTATGATGACGCGATTGAGACAATCGTTTGAGAACCAAGAACAAGTGATTGTTCACAAAGTCGTAATGGAACTGTTCCATGCGCGTCTGGATGAAGGGCAAGATGTTAGCCCACATGTTCTTCAGATGATCGATTTGATCGATCAGTTGAGGCAACATAATCTCATCTTGAATGACATTCTCGGTAGGAGTGTCATTCTTGGTTCGATTCCAGCTTCATATCGCCAGTTCGTGATGTACTTCAACATGAATGGGACTGTCTGTACCTACGAGGAGCTACATAGGATGTTGCTCACGGCAGAAGAGGACCTTAAGAAGGGAGTACCGACTCGCCCTCCTAGAACTACTTCTCTTTCTACTTCTTCCCAAGGATGGTCCAAGGGAAAGAAGAAGAAAGGAAAGAAGAATAAGGCTTTTGGTCCTCAACAACAGGCGAAGATTGCTAAGCCCAAGAGGGCTTCTGAAGACAAATGCCACCACTGCGGTAAAGTCGGGCATTGGAAAAGGAACTGTCCTGATTACATCGCCCAATTGAGGAGAGATAGAGCATCTACATCAGGTACATTTATTTTTCCAGTTATTGATTTATCTTTGGCTTGTGAAGCCGTTATATCCAACTGGATTTTAGATTCTGCTTGTCCCATTCACATTTGCAATTCGTTGCAGGTGCTGAAGGAAAGTAGGAGGCTGAAGCCCGGGGAGATGCAGTTGCGGTTCGGGAGTAGAGACTCTTTGGATGCAGTTGCAGTGGGAGTATGTGAGATCTCATTGCCGAATGGGACACTTTTTTTAAATGAATGCCATTTTGTACCTGGATGTGTAGCTAATATTATATCAGTTTTTGTATTGGATACAGAAGGCTTTTGTATTAATATTAAGAACAGTTCTTTATATTTATATGATAGTAATAATATTCAGATCCTTTGTTGTCCAAACCAGTATGGTCATTATACATTGCAAACTTCAAAAGATATATTAAATACTGGAGTTAATAAACGTAGTTTACCTGTAATTAATAATACTGAACTTTGGCATATGAGGCTTGGTCACATTGGCATTAAACGCCTTACCCAATTGGTTAGGAATGGTTTCATACCAGATCTTACCATTGAATCATATCCAACTTGTGAATCCTGTATTCAGGGTAAGATGACCAAAGCCCCATTTTCTGGTGTTGGACACCGCGCCACTAACTTACTGGAACTCGTACATTCTGATGTATGTGGTCCACTAAGTCAAACTGCTCACAGTGGTTATTCATACTTCGTTACCTTTACCGATGATCTATCACGGTACAGTTATGTGTGTTGATACGACATAAATCAGAAACCTTTGAAAAGTTCAAGAGTTCCGAAATGAAGTAGAAAGAAAAAACAAACTGGGAAATATATTAATGCCTTCGATCTGATCGAGGCGGCGAATATATGAGTGGTGGGTTATGGATATGAAGGAGAATGAGATTCTCGCTCAATATACTCCTCCAGGTACTCCACAGCACAATGGAGTGTCTGAGAGGAGAAATCGGACTTTATTGGATTTGGTCCGATCAAGGTTGAGTTTCACAGATTTGCCCTATTACTTATGGGGCTACTCTCTCTTAACAGCCGCACATCTTTTGAACAAGATTCCTTCAAAAACTGTTCCTACGACTCTGTATCAGATATGGTTCGGTAGGAAACCAAATCTTAATTATATTAAGGTTTGGGGTTGTCCTGCCTATGTCAGGGTGACTCAGCAAGATAAGATTTCGCCTCGAGGGAAAAAGTTTAGGTTTGTTGGATATCCTTCAAATACGAGGGGATATCTGTTCTATGATACCGAGCATCGAAATGTGTTCGTAGCTCGCTTCGCAAAATTTCTAGAAGTAGAATTTTTGTCAGAAGGTGGTAATCATAGACAGGTTGAGCTTGATGAAGTCCAACCTGAAAACAACGAACCAACGGAGGAACCTGAAGTTCAAGAAGATGAAGGACCTTCAACACACACACTCCGTAGGTCAGAAAGGGTATCTAGACCTCCTGAACGCTTGTATTTGATACAAGAAAAGAGTCTGGATATTCTCTTAGTTGAAGAGACAGATCATTTCACCTATAGAGAATCGATGTTGGACATCGATTCCGTGAAATGGCAAAGTGCCATGAAATCCGAGATAGACTCAATGCATGAGAATCAAGTTTGGGACTTGGTTCCGCTTCCCGAAGGAATTGTTCCTATCAGTTGTAAATGGATTTACAAGAGGAAGCGCGGGCCTGACAGTAAGGTTGAGACTTACAAGGCCCGACTGGTAGCAAAAGGTTACACGCAGCGACCTGGCGTTGACTACGATGAAACTTTTTTGCCGGTAGCAATGCTTAAGTCTATTCGGATTTTGCTTTCTATAGCTGCGTATCATGGCTACGAGATTTGGCAAATGGATGTCAAACGGCGGCTTTCTAAATGGATTTCTTGATAAAGAAATCTATATGGAACAGCCGGAAGGTTTTGAGTCCAGCGAAAACTCGGGCATGGTATGTAAGCTTAAGAAGTCCATTTATGGACTTAAACAAGCTTCACGAAGTTGGAATCTTCAATTCGACGAGATTATTAGATCGTCTGGTTTTCTCAAAAATTCGGAAGAATCCGTGTGTATCAGAAGGCCAGTGGGAGCATGGTCGTATTTTTAGTCCTATATGTTGATGACTTCATAATCATTGGGAATGATTTAGGTATGATACAAAGGTCAAAGCATACCTCTGTAAGAATTTCTCCATGAAGGACCTGGGAGAAGCTTCCTATGTTTTAGGGATAAAACTCTATAGAGATAGACAAAGGAGGCTGATTGGGTTATCCCAATCAACGTACATAGATAAGATCTTGGAACGGTATAGTTTTGGTAACTGTAAGACAACAAACATACCGTTCAGACATGGGATTCATCTTTCTAAGAAGATGTGTCCACAAACAGAAGATGAGAAGGTTAGAATGTCTAACCAACCTTATGCTTCGTGTTTGGGTAGCATAATGTATGCCATGTTATGTACGAGGCCTGATATCAGTTTCGTTGTTAGTGTAACTAGTCGATATCAGTCCAATCCAGGTAATGACCATTGGATGGCCATTAAACATATCCTAAAGTATCTTAAAGGTACCAAGGATAAGTTAATAATTTATGGAGGAGGAAACGAACTGCAGGTTAATGGGTATACAGACTCCGATTTCCAATCGGATCCCGATGATAGAAAGTCTACATCTGGATTTATTTTTACCCTTAACGGAGGTGCAGTTTGTTGGAAGAGTTCAAAACAAGGATCGACGGCTGATTCCACCACTGAGGTGGAATATATTGCAGCTTCTGAAGCTGCAAAAGAGGCTGTATGGATAAAGAACTTTATCACATAATTGGGAGTTGTCCCAAGTATCGAGAATGCAATTCCGTTATACGGTGATAATACTGGAGCCATTGCCCAAGCAAAGGAACCGAGGGCGCATCAGAAGTTGAAGCATGTGGAACGCAAGTACCACATCATTCGAGAGATTGTGTCGCGAGGGGATATTGTCGTGTGCAAGGTACCAAGTGAAGATAATGTAGCAGACCCGCTGACGAAGGCCATACCTCCGAAGCTGTTTGATAAACACGTGGAGTCGATGGTATTAGATACAATCGTTATTGGCACTAGAGCAAGTGAGAGATTTTGTTGGGGTTGGTGCTCAGAGTGCCAATTCCCGGTTGTATTTCTTTTGAATACTTCTGTAAAACATTATTATTATGAATAATATATGCAGTTTCTATAATATAATCTATCTTTATATATGGTAAAGACGTAATGACCTTAGAATGATTAGTCATGGTACTGTTGCAAAAGCGTCGCAACTGACATTGAGTAGTATCATGACGTTGTCATTCTCAGACAGTTCCTGGTCAAGGTTTACACTACTTGGTCAGTAAAGTAAACCCGTTGAGATCGGTACATGTCGTATATTGGATATATATGAGTCCAATGGTTTCTCAATGAACCATTAGTCTTGGAGACTAGTATAGATGTGTGGGTGTTTATAGCGGATAAACATTGAATGACTCACCGAAGATTCTTAATGGATGGTACACCAACGTCAATAAGAATCTTCTCGGGTTGAGTAGCACTTGTGATTCTTGGACTTGAGATGCCATTGTGGGCACATGAGACATCTTCTACACTTAGATGGCAGTCACGTCACCGATCTATTAAGATCAGACCTCCGCCTGTTCGTTGGGTGTAGATAGATCCTCAGGGTATCCTATGTGTATCAAGATAGGATCCGTCAGTTCTGTGTACCAGAGTATAGGTAGTCCATATGATTAGCAATCAGATAAAACCATGGGCCCGTGGTAAAGTTTAGAAGCCAGTTCTAAACATTCTTTTAGAGATTGCTAATAGAATAGTCGGCTGGATAATCCCCATAGAGATTTGACGTTTACATCTATATCTCTGGGATTTATCCGGATACTGTGACGGAGGAATTATACATTTGGCATGACCTCGACCTGTATGATTCAACGAGTTTATCCGGGGTCGTCATAATTTACGGGTGGATAAATTATGGACACGAAATTGGATTTCGTGACGGATATGCCTGAATCTAGAGAGTCTCACTAATGAAATATACTCGTAGAGCACTAGGGCAACATTATATAAATAATATTGATTATTTATAAAGTCGTTTAAAAGGTTAAACGCAAATACATGTGATGGGACCCGATAGTCATTTCCTTAATTTTTGTGTATTTGCATTTAATACTTGATTAATTCAAATACACATTAATTAATTGTCAAAATGAGATATTTGACTAATATCATAAATGCATATATGTATTTAATATTTAATGTAAATATTATACGTATATTTAATATATTTGTATTTAATTAATTAATTGATTATTTAATTGTTAAATGATTAAATTAATTAAAGTATAGATATTTTAAAGTTATGATATTTGTTTTAATGGCTAAGTTGAAATTGTTGACTTGGTTGAATTTATCATTAAAATGTAATGATCATTTAATCAAGTTGCAAGTTGAAATTCAAATGAAATTAAAACAAATTTCTTGTTAATTTCCTTTGGCAATTTTCGGCCAAGGAAAAAAATACACAAGTATATATTGTTTTGTTTCATTTAGGGTTTAATAACCTTTTCACACTTTACCTAAAACTCCATTCAAAGAAGACATAGAAGCTTGAGAGAAAGAAAAGCAAAAACAAGGAAAAGCTTGGAATTTAGTAAGTATTTCCAACTTGCCATAGAGAGAAAAATGTTCCTCTTGTTGTGGTCTTCATCTTGTGATGTTCTTATGTTTTTCTATTCTTTATTCTATGTATTTTTGGAGAATGGAAGTTTTTGGAAGGGTTGAGCATGTATAAAGATCATAGAATGTTACTAATGAGTTAATAAGTATTCTATTGATGGTTTAAAAACTAGTTGCCATTCTAGAGTTATTGACCCACTCTTAGATGACCTAGAATTGTTCTATAATTATTTCATTGTGGTGAGGCTTGTAATGGTGTTTTAGAAACTTGATTTAAGTGTTGGTTTCAAGTTTCTGACCTTGTACCACCTTTTGGCTTTTCATTTATGTTGAGTATTTGGATTTGTATATGATGCATGTAAAATACTCTTCTGTTTGACTATCGTCGGACCTAATGTGGTCGGCACTAATGTGGTCGGACCTCGTCTGGTCGGACCTAATGTGGTCGGCACTTATGTGGTCGGACCTCGTCTGGTCGGACCTAATGTGGTCGGCACTTATGTGGTCGGACCTCGTCTGGTAGGACCTAATGTGGTCGGCACTTATGTGGTCGGACCTCGTCTGGTCGGACCTAATGTGGTCGGTACTTATGTGGTCGGACCTCGTCTGGTCGGACCTAATGTGGTCGGCACTAATGTGGTCGACCTCGTCTGGTCGGACCTAATATGGTCGGCACAAAGGGCATTTTGTGGTCGGATTATTACTTCATCTGATTGGATCATACACATGAGTAATTATTTTGGGTTTAGGTGAAATCCGAATAGATTATTCATATTAGATATTGAATAATCTACTCGGTATTTTGAAAAAGTTTTGAAATACGATTTCAGCTCGACCCGAGCTTCCGCTGCGACCGCACGACCCGCGAATCCCTTACACTGTGTATGAGTGTGTGTGATGAAGACTCTTAGTAGCTCTTGTTCTTGATCTCATTTACACATTAGTTTTATTTTTTAGGCTTGGTAGCATATATGAGTTATTGGACTGATAGTCTTATCTCTGTCATACTTAGATCACTAAATAGTGTGACATTTGACTAAATGACCTTGTGTTATCCCCTTTAAAAAATTTATTTTAATGAATTTAAGAGCGAATGAGGGTTTACCACTATGCCTATGACGTCAGTGACAACTATATTGTTGGGCTCGCAGTCCGTTGAGAGTACGGATAGCCCCACATGGATGCTAATCGGAGAATAATGGAGTCACCACCCGGTATGAGACACCAAGAATGATCTAAGGCCGCACTACACCCTTCGCAAGGTCCGATCTTAAACCTGTTTGGATTCAGAATGGTCCCTTACTGATGCCAGAATAATATTTACGCTCAAATGAGGTATCCCCATATTTTATAATGTAGTAACATGCAATAATATTTTATAGCATACATGGCGTAAAGAATCATAATAAAAGAAATAGAAAAAGAAAAACAAATGTCCCTAAATAATGTCAATTACATCAGAATATTAACTAAGCAGAATGATGTATGTCCAACCAAACATATTGCATAACTGGCCGGATATATTTTCATAAAGTAGGAAGTCTAACTATAGCATCACACGTGTCTTGCAATAATAACCAAAATAATAATGATAATAATAGTAAACAAACCACTCATAAAACAAATTAACATGGAATAATACATATATTTTTCAGACAATTAATGTTTGGTCGAACATATGGTATGTTTGGCCAAATGTCATTATTAATATCTGAATATACTTATTGGAAGTCTGACCGGATATGATGCGTAGATGTAGAATAACGTATAATAGTATCATGGCATACTTGAAATCAGTAATCACAAAGTGTAGGATCATGCATTATATTAATCATAGGATAGACATAACAATAATAAAATGATAAAGTAATCCTAGCAGTCATATATCAACAATAATGAAGCAACTAACATGCTAGCATACATGAAATGATAATAAAAAAAATGAATATTAATATAAAAATAAACATTAATAAAGTAATCAAACTAAGGAAAATAGTAGAGGTGGCCTAATATGCTTATCAAGTGGCCGGAGGCCTGTGCATGTCTGGCTGGATATGATAGACGTCTAGTCAGAGATACTGTGTTATAATAGAAACTCCAAAATGCAGAAATAATAAGAAGGGTGTCCTTAGATCATACCTTTTATAGTAGTCTGGCTCAGAAAGACGCATCTGAATGCCTAAATTGTGGCTTGGATGCTTGCTAGAATGAGGGAAACTCGAAAGAGTTTGTTGGTTCTTCTCACAAGTTTTTTCTCTATGTTTGCAAAATCATAATATGACAAGGTGTTTATAGCTTTGAGTTTTAGTCTTTTATCCAAAATTATCGATAGTTCAATGTTGGGGGAAAGACCTTATTTTATCGTGGGGGGCTGGGTCTGGAAATAGGAAGAGGAAACATAATCCATTTATCCGCTTTTCTCTGTATAACATTACTGAAGACTGTAACATTTGATACATGTCCGGCTAGATAATTTGAAATTTAGGTCTGACTGGCCATTGATCGGTCTGTTACGTGCGTTGACCACTTTAATATATGTCCGATGATCGATGAAATCACACACGTAACGCAAGCGCACGTATCACTCAAGTAATATAAAAATATCAATCCCACAAGGACTTAATTTCTACTGTTGTTATTAATTATTGATTCTATCTATTTAGAGGTATCTAATTAAAGGGAGAAGGGAATGATTTCTTGATTGGTTGGTTGAATGTGGATTTGCTAAATAAATAAATAAATACACAAAAGAAAATATTAAGGAAAATAAATAAAAGACATAAACATCTACAGTTGTGATTCCACACAATATTATACTAATGATGAATTTATTTTCTTATATATGTGTAATAAATCAGTTTGTTAAGCTGGAACACGAAGATATGCAAAAGCCTCTTCCGATGGCCATATGCAAACACCCAAAATAACCCAATTAATCATATGTTTATGTTAACCAAGTTACCTGAATTTATTAAGTTCAAGTTCCAATTGTGGCTACCCCCGCTCGACAGGTATATGTCTATCCTGGAAGGAAATCTACCTAAGGGTCACCATGCCCCAAGGTGAGATCGTGAGCTATTGAATTTAAGGCTGAAACCTAAGATCTCTTTTCCAAGTTCGTTTTAAGTTTACCCCATCAATCTTATTGATGATCAGGCAACAAGAAGCATTAAGCTTAAGATTCAATAAACAAACTAAAGTATTAAACATAATATAATTAAATCATTATTAAACTCATGAATATTGTATTTCATCACTTCCCTAGAATAAAAATAAAAGCTGGGGGTTAGGGGATCCACCTTTAATATTTCAAATATAGAAATCTCACTTTATTATAATATAGAAATTGTCAGTGTCATCCAATTAAGTCAAACCAGCCATAAATGTGGTGTTATTATTTGTCCATAAACCAGCCATATAGGCGGTAATCAACTGTCACCTAAAGACCGACCATCTAGGCGGTGTCACATTATGTCAAATAAATAAAACCAGCCATTAAGGCGGTATCAGCTTTAATCCATATTATTAAATTATAATTTCCATATTATAAATTAAGTTAGATTAATCTACCTTATCATATTAAAGATTTCACCATTCCCCCAACGGAAATTAACTAATATACATAAAAGTAAGAACATAAAACTATTATTACTACTAAAAATAAAAATAAAAATATATTACAAAACTACTAAATAAAACACAAAAGATACAATCCTTAATTCTTATTCAAGAACCAAGGAAAGTATGAAATTTACAAATGAAATGGCTTGGTGTTTATAGGCAAAATTTTGCCTCCACCAATTTCTCCACAAACATGGCATAAAACATGGCACCAAATTCTCCACCAAACATGCAAGCATGTTTGGTGGAGGTTTGATAATTTTCATTTTTTTATTTTCATTTTATTTTATTTTTTTGTTTTGAAAATGACTTTAATAATTGCACATAACATACTTTAGGATATTTTATCTATTTCGATCATGAACACTTCAGAATTAGAAATTATTATGAACTTCAAAGTTGTAGATCTTTGAGTCTTCTTTAATATGGAACTTGAATCACCTCAATCCGATATTGGAGTAAAACGTTATGACCAAAATAGGAAAATTATGCAAAGTTGAAATTTTTAAAATTTTACTTCGTTAGAATGCCATTTCAAGTTTCCAACCTCTAAAATCCAAATGTGAAGTCCAGTTTTTAACCTTATTTGTTCCACATTTAGTCCTGATTGATTCTATTGAGTCCCAAAACTTTATTTATTTGTAAAACACATCAAAATGTTCATAAAACTCGAGAAATCATACAAAATATTAGGTTAAAGGGGCGGTAAATAGTGATATATTTTCCGCTCATCAAACCACTAAACCTAACATTTTGCTAGTCCTCAGCAAAAAAATGAAATAAAATAAAATAAATAACTGAAACTAAATTAAACTAAGCCACTTTCGTAGGGATCACAGTTGCATTTAGCGTATGCAACAAGCCTTTAAACCCATAGGTGTCCTTAGTGGACGAGTTGTAGTCTCGTGAGGGTTTGCAGCGACGATACCCACAAACGTCAAATGCACACAAAAGAAAAAAAGATCAAACAAGTTAGTGACTAAACAAGTGAAACTCTTATCCAAGATAATAGTTGTTTTCTTTCTTTCTAAATTACCAAATAATTAAATTCTCCGATTATTTTTACCATTCTCCATATACACAACCAATAAGGTATTAATCAGCTCATTGTGCCCACAATATTCATAAGTGTAGTTGAAAAGAGAGTAATATTCTTTTCTAAAGTTATATCAGAATTCACACCTTTTTAGCAATGAAATTTTTTTCCTAAATTTCTTTTTTTACAACATCTTCAATCCATGTAGCGAGCTTTGGGCCAGTGACTCCCAAACCAGTTGGCTTTAGGGCACTAGGTGTTAAGACACCCTTACAGACTTAATAACTCGGATTTCAGATATCTTTTTTTTTCTTTTATTTATTTATAACATCTTCAATCCATGTAGCGAGCTTTAGGCCAGTGACTCCCAAGCCAGTTGGCTTTAGGGCACTAGGTGTTAAAACACCCATACAAATTTAATTACTCGGATCTCAGATGTTTAATTTTTTTTTTTTATTTTTTTATTCCATCTTTTTTTAGATGTTTCCTCCAATTAAACTAGAGCACTGAATATTACAAACTTTTCAATTACAACTCATGGCTGTATGTTACCATGCATGTTGATAATACCTGTCAACTGAGCATATGAAGATCCAATTTAGTCAGTATTATGGAGAATTGACAAATTAAATAATTCAAAAGGAAATAAACAAAAATTAACTTATTACGAAATAGGTTGAGATACGTCTCAGGAGTGGAAATTCCTTACTCAGCCATCTCACACCAATTTCACCTGATTAGTCAAATTAAAAACACAAAATATTTTTTATTTTTTAAATTTTTAAATTTTTTTGAATTTTTTTGACTAAAAACCAAGCAAAAATAACACAACGAAAAAAATAAAAACAAGATACTAATCAACTAATCTCCTCTATCAAACCTAATTGAGACATTGTCCCCAATGTCTAAAAAAGTAGAAGAAAAGTTTAGAGGACCGTACATGGTTAGCTGATATTCTATGTCTAAAAAGAAAATTAAAGGTTAAGATCCAGATTTATCTGACGCTTCTTACCATGATCATTATCGGACCAGTTTATCTTGGAAAGGATAGGGTCAATTTGTGGTTCAAAAGCTAAAAATTGGTCAATTAAATCATAGGCAGTTCTGGCAGTGAAGATGATATCTTATACAGGTTTTGACACGAACCCATTTCTCCGGGCATCATCAAGAAACACACAAAGAAAATCATAAAATCCATCAACGTTAAACAGTCTAATTGGTTTCTGGTGTATGTTCAAGTTCTCCCAAGATAGCACTGTAAAAATTTCCTCCATCGTGCCCAAGTAAAGCATCAGCACAATTAATCATTTCAACCGATCGTTCAGACATACCTGACACAATAAATTCCTCTCCATTTGATGGTCCTATAAGATTCGCCTCTGTCAAAGGTTTTGGGATGATTCCCAGAACTTGACTACCTCTTTCCTGTATAGCCCTTGAAACATACCCCACTAGTCTAAGATTGCCACCGCCATATACTAGGTGCATATTCCTTTCAACTATGACTCTACCCAATTCTTGTGCTGCCTCAACGTACTCTGGTTTAGATCCAACACTAGTACCACAAAACACACAGATGTTTACAACTCGTCTTCCTGAAGTTACTTCCATTTTTTTTTATTATTATTGTGTATTTCTTTCTCAAATCTGGATTGCTTCAAGAATGCAATAACGAGCTGAATTTATAGAACCTGAAAAAAAGGTGAGTAATAATAGCACTAGTACCTGGCAAATGACAATTATTAACTAAACAGTAAAATATATCGTGAAAGTAAAAAAGTTTGGATCCTGTCGGAGAAAATAAAAGAAAATAACAAAACAAATCACAATTATTAGATAAAGACAAAAAGATAATAATATTTACAAGAAATAACGGCTTGATTGACATCTATGCATCAGAGACAAGTTTCCTATCCAATTTTCTTATAAATTGGCAAACAGAGTCTTTTAAAGTCAGATTCCCGAGACTTAAATATTGTTTTTCTTTTCGAAACTGTGTATATAATATGTGAATTGCGTGATGCACATATACACTAGGATGTGTCTCAAGAGTTAATGATATGTCATCCAAAGACTCTTTACTCAAGCCATCCCTAATGAATTTAATTTTATCTTCACGGTTATCAGACACCATTCCTAAATAATGACAACGAGTATTACATGTCATGCGTGCACATTTATAGCAATCACCCATTCTTTTAGCTCTTCTTTTCTTAGCATATATGCTTCTTCCTAAACCAGACAGATATGAAATAAATGAGTCAAAAGACTCACCTGCCAATCGGACCCGTGCTTCAATTAACCAACGAATGTCATTAGGAATACCTTTGATCATTAGTAGTCTCATTCGTTCCATTCAAGCTTTGTAGAATTTCATCAGAGAGTTTTGAGGGAGAGAATGAATTTGCTTGTGAAGATTTGTGAGAACGTCTTCCATCATGTCTATGACTTTACCTAAAAAATTAAACACACAAAAATAAAACACATCAAATCTTAATATATACACAAATTACATGGGTTGCCTCTCTGCCAGTGCTATGTTTAACGTCGTCAGCTAGACATGACTGCTGATGAGTGGTAAATCTATCATTATTTCCCACTCATTTAACCTAATATTTTGTATAGTTTCTTGAGTTTTGTGAATTTTTTGATGTGTTTTGTGTTATTTTATAGATAAATAAAGTTTCAGGACATTCTGGAGGTGATTTGGAGCAAAACAGTGAAAATTGGCGAAAAGGGCATTTTGGTATTTTTCCGTGTCGCGACGCCAAGACCTTCAGCTTCGCGACGCCTAACGTGCGCCGAACAGTGCTAACGTGCGTCGGCCCACAAATTAGAATCTGAGAAAAGTTTGACTTTACTAACATGCGTCGTGCCACGTGTCACCATCACATCCGATCTGCTAACATGCGCCGTGCCACATGTCATCATCCTACGGTGCCGACAGTCGTTATCGCCACATGTCGCCACATGTCACTCCACGTCATTGCCATGTCATCATCCACATCACCAGGTTGATCTGCCACGTCATCACCACGTCATCATCAGCCAATCAGGAAGTGCCATGTGTCGCAATTATATGGTACCGACAGTCACTTTGCCACGTGTCGCCACGTCATCATCAATCATTGACTCTCTTATCCCTATCTGACATGTGGCGGATAAGAATCTAGCCGACCAATCAGAAGCCGCCACGAGTCACAATAATTGAGCCCCAACCACCTTGCCACGTGTCACCTTATCACCTTATCCAGAATCTGCTACCGACGAACCAGAGAGTGCCACGTCGACAAAATGGGCGTAGCGACGCCGGACCCCTATAAATAGAGCGCGAAATTCCAGTTTCAGTTGTACCATTCTCTCTCATCTCTTTGATGTAAAGAGGGAATTTCTCTCTCTAGTTTCTTTTAATTTTAGTTTTGTAAATAATTTTAATTACGTTTTGTAATAATAGTATTTACTTTTTTACTTTTTACAGTTTTTACTATTCACCATGAGGAGGTAACTTCCCCAGCTAGGGTGAAAGGTAATTCTTTTACTATTGCTATTTAGATTAATCTCCCTTAAATATAATATATTCACTATTTAAAATATTGACTTAAAAAGGATACCGCCAGATTGGTCGGTTGCTAATTCATTTTAATCAGGTTACCGCCTATATGGCTGGTTGGTAAAATAACCACAAGTTTATATATTATATTATGGGAGATATCTAAATTAGTAGTAGTAAAAGTAATTAATTTTACCTTAACATTTTATTTTATTGTAATTTACTTTTCAGTATTTACTTTACCACATTTTTACTTTATGTCTTTTATTTTCAAGTTTTGACTAGCCCTACTTATGTGTTGTAACTAAATTAGTTATCTGGGGTTGTGATGACTTTTAATATCACCGATTTATAAGGGGTTAGATTATAGTTTGGGTAATATAAAGATTTATTTATTGAGTCTTAATCTTAATGCTTTTTCATTAACTGGCCATTAATAAAATTGAACTGGGAAACTTAAAATGAACTAGACATAGAGATTTTAAGTTTAAGACCTTAGACTCAATAGCCCACAATCTTCCTTGAGGATAGATAACCCTTTAATAGATTTCCTTACATGATAGACATATACCTGTCGGGCGGGGGTAGCCATAATTGGAACTTAAACTTAATGAATCCAGATAATTTGGTTGACATAGACATATGGTTCAATTGGGTTAAACTGGGTATTTATGTCTGACCATCGACAGAGGCTTTCACATAATTTAGTGTTCCAGGTTAATAAATCAATATATTACCCAACTTTAAGATAACCACTTCATCTTTTAAATGATATTGGAAGAAATCACAACCCTAGATAGTTTTTAATATTGAATTTTCTTAAAACCTACTTTCGAATAATTTTATTTACTTGTTTTTAAATTTAGAATCATCACCATTTCAAATCAATCAAACAACCTGTTAGATACTAGTAATCATTTGACCTCATAAAATTAATAGATTAGATATTAAGTCCTCGTGGGATCGATATTTTTATACTACTTGAACGATACGTGCGGTTGCGTTATTCGTGTGTGTTTACGCCGGTCAACTGCCCGAACATTAGGCTGGATCTGAAAGTGTGACACTTTATTTTTTTCGCTCAAATGATTCTCCCCAGTAGTGTTTGACATGTTGGCTGTTAACTTTGAATGTATCATTGGAGTTGGGATCAAGCAACTCAACGGCTCCATATGGTAAAACTTGGGTAATCACAAATGGACCTGACCACCTTGATTTCAGCTTTTCAGGGAAAGGTTTCAACCGTGAATTGTATAACATCACATGCTGCTTAGGTTCCAATTGTATGCGCATTATTTTTTGATCATGCCATTTCTTGGTCTTTTCTTTGTACAATTTGGTATTCTCATAAGCCTGCAGGCGAAATTCCTCCAATTCGTTGAGTTTGTGGAGCCTTTTCTCTCATGCTGCTTGTGGATTAAGATTTAACTTCTTCAGTGCCCAATACGCTTTATGCTTAAGTTCCACTGGCAGATGGCATGCTTTCCCAAACACCATTCGATATAGGGTCATACCAATATGTGTAAGTTGTCCGGTAGGCCGATAATATGTCATCTAATTTTGTAGATCTGTCCCTCCTTGTTGATCCAACAGTTCTCTCCAAAATTCTTTTGATCTCTCTATTTGAAACTTCAACATGTCCATTTGACTGTGGATGGTAGGCAGTGGCAACTTTATTAGTAACTCCGTATTTGGATAAGAGTGCATCGAAGTATCTGTTACAGAAGTGTGTGCCATCATCACTAATAATTGCCTGAGGTGTTCCGAATTGAGTGAAAATATTCTTTTTAAGGAATTTTATCACCACTTTTGAATCATTTGATGGTAGTGATGTCGCTTCAACCCATTTAGAGACGTAGTCTACTGTAACTAGTATGTACATGTTTCCGAATGATGGAACAAATGGTCCCATAAAATCAATCCCCCATACATAAAATATCTCAACTTCCAAAATATTTTACAGAGGTCCTTCATTTCTCCTTGAAATATTTCCCGTTCTCTAGCACCTGTCACATTGAAGAGTAAATAAGTAAGCATCTTTAAATAGAGTGAGCCAGAACAAACCTGATTGTAAGACTTTGGTTGCAGTTTTATTTCCGCTGAAGTGTCCGCCATATAATGATGAATGAAAATGCTGCAAAACACTATTGACCTCCTCCCGTAGGACACAACATCTCAGTAATTGATCAACACATCGTTTGAATAGGTACGGCTCATCCCAGATATAGTGCTTGACTTCCTTGGAGAACTTCTTTCGTTGTTGATGTGTCTATTCCAATGGCCATTTTCCCGATATTATGTAGTTTACATAGTCAGAATACCAAGGAACATCCTGCTGTTTGATGGTAAACAACTGTTCATCTGGAAAAGTTTTTTTTTGATTATCATTTCATTCCCAGTTGTTTCTCCATTCTCGAGCCTCAATAAGTGATCCGCCATTTGATTTTCTGTCCCTTTCTTATCTCGGATCTCCACGTCAAATTCTTGCAGCAGAAGAACCCAATAGATCAATCTAAGTTTTGCATCTTTCTTCGTGATAAGGTAATTGATTGCTGAATGATCTATGTAGACCACCACTTTAAGACCCAGCATATAGGAACATAACTGCGAGCAACTACTTTTCAGTTGTTGTGTAGTTGAGTTATGCTTTATTCAGAGTTCTACTGGAGTAGTAAATTGAGTGGAAAATTTTGGCTTTGCGTTGTCCCAAAACTGCACCTACAATAAAATCACTAGCATCGCACATCACCTCAAATGGAAGTGTCTAGTCTAGTGCTACTATGATGAGGCAGAGACCATCGTCTGTTTCAAGATCTCAAAAGCTTCGTGACATTCTCTGGTGAAGTTGAGAGGCACATCTTTCTCCAGTAGATTGCATAGAGGTTTAGCAATATTGGAGAAGTCTTTGATAAATCTCCTGTAAAAGCCTGTATGTCTGAGAAAACTCTGAATCCCTTTGACGGATGATGGTATAGGTAATTTCTCTATTGTTTTGATCTTTGCTTTGTCTACCTCGATTCCCTTTTGTGAGATCTGATGTCCCAGAAGAATGCCTTCTTGCACCATGAAGTGACATTTTTCCCAGTTGAGTACCAAGTTGGTATATTCGCATCTTTGTAACACCATTTCCAGATTTTGCAAGTAGTGGTCGAACGAGTCTCCAAACACAGAAAAATCATCCATGAAAACCTCCATACTTTGTTCCAGCATGTCTGAAAAGATGGCCATCATGCAACGTTGAAATGTGGCAGGAGCATTACATAGTCCAAATGGCATCTTGCGGAAAGCAAAAGTACCATACATATATGTAAAAATGGTTTTCTTCTGATCTTATGGGGCGATGGTAATCTGATTGTATACCGAGTATCCATCAAGAAAACAGTAGAATTCATATCCCGCCAATCTGTCTAACATATGGTCAATGAATGACAGCGGAAAATGATCTTTCCTTGTTGCTTTGTTCAGCTTCCTGTAGTCTATGCATACTCTCCATCTAGTCACCATTCTTATTGGAATCCGCTCGTTCTTTTCATTTGTGACTACAATATTCCTCTTTTCTTTGGCACACATTGCATAGGACTTACCCAAGTGCTGTCAGAGATGGGGTAAATGATGTCGGCATCTAACCATTTGATAATTTCTTTCTTTACAACCTTCTTCATGATTGGATTTAATCTCCGCTGATGCTCCACTGTGCCTTTGTACTCGTTGTTCATCAGAATTTTGTGCATGTAAAATGATGGACTAATGCCTCTTATATCTGCTATAGTCCAGCCAATGGCTTTCTTGTGTTCTCGTAAAACTCTCAATAACTTATCTTTCTGCTGCAATGTTAGCGACAAAGAAATAATCACAGGTAAATCAGAAGAGTTTTCTAAGAATGCATACCTAAGTGGCTCGGAAGTGGCTTTAGTTCCAATTGTGGTGGTTCTTCAATCGAGGGCTTGATTCGCTCTTTTTTTGGTAGTTCCAAACTTTCCACCTATGGTGTCAATCTGAAGCGATATGGTCATTCAAGATAGTTGATACATTCCAGAATTTCATCATTTAGTTCGCTGTCAGTCATGTTGGTGATGCAAGCTTCAAGTTTATCCGTGGAAATTTGCATTGCATCAATATTATGGATAATATTATCTATTACATCAAGTTTGAAACATTCCTCCTCCTTTTCACCATTAGGGAATTTCATAGCTTTGAAAACATTGAATGTAACTTCTTGGTCCTGCACTTTCATGGTTAATTCTCCTTTTTGTACATCAATAACAGTTCGACATGTAGCCAAGAATGGTCTCCCGAGGATGATAGGTACATCATTGTCTTTTTCCATGTCAAGGATAATGAAATTTGCAGGGAAAATGAATTTTTCGACTTTGACCAGTACATCTTCAACTACACCTAACCGAAATATGAGTGATCTGTCAGCAAGCTGCAGAGTAACTGATGTGGGCATTGCTTCTCCAATCTACAGTTTCTTGTAAATGGACAAAGGCATTAAGTTAATGCTTGCACCTAAATCACACAAAGCCTTACCGAAGTAATGTTCTCTTATGGTGCAAGGGATGGTGAAACTGCCAGAATCTTTCAACTTTGGGGGAAGCTTCCTCTGAATGATGGCGCTGCATTCTTCTGTCAATGCTACTATTTCGTAATCTCCCAATCTTATTTTTCGTGACATCTTTCATGAATTTCACATAGCTGGGCATTTGTTCTAATGCTTCTGCAAATGGAATATTTATATGCAGCTTTTTAAAAATCTCGAGGAATCGAGCAAACTGCTTGTCTAGTTTGTTCTTTTGGAGACGCTGTGGAAAATGTGGAGGAGGAGTAAATCTTTCTTGATCATTTTCTTTTGCCTCTTTTTCCTCCATCTGTGGATCTGCTTCACTGTTTTCTTTTGGAACTTCCTCAGTGGATGCTTTGATTCCAACATCTTTGTTGATTTCAGTGCCGCTTTTCAAAGTGATGGCTTGACATTGCTCTTTCCCTCCGTTCCTTGGATTTAGTTCTTTGTTGCTAGCAAGGGTACTGGCGGTCTGTAACTCTAAGCATTGGCCAGTTGTCCCACTTGATTTTTCAGGGCCTTTATAGAAGCAGATTGGCTTTGAATTAATGTTGTTTGGGATTGAAACATAGCATCGTATGTTGCTTGTTGATTTTTCATCTGAGCCAACAACTATGCTATTCCTGGTTCTTTTTCATACTCATGGCCTTTGTTTTACCGTTGGAATCCTGGCGGTGGATTGTTCATTTGCCCTGAATTGGTTCTCCATGTGAAATTAGGATCATTCCTCCAACCTGGGTTGTAGGTGTTGGAATATGGATTTTTCCCCTGTCTGTTGAAATTATTGACATAATTCACCGTCTCATCATGTTGGTTGTATGATTCTGACTCTGGTGCTCCTCCATATGGTGAAATTTTGGATCCATCATTACCCCGCATGCTTAGAGTTTCCAAGAATTTGCATATCTGATCCAACTTGGCATTCATTGCTGTATTGGCTCTGACTTCGTAGATTCCTGCTATTTGTTGAATCATACTCCTTTCTGTTGGCCACAAGGAATTATTGTTGGCCATTTCTTCAATTAAGTCCCAGGCCTGATCTTCTCCTTTTGCCATTAAAGCTCATCTAGCAGCAGCATCTATTGTGGTTCTCATTAGTCCAAAAAGTTCATTGTAGAAGTTTTGGACTTATAGCCACTTTGTAATCTCATGGTGAGGACATTTCCGGAGCAGCAATTCCTTGTATCTCTCCCAAGCTTCGCAGAGGGATTCTAAGTCATGTTGTTTAAAGGATGTAATGGCATTCCTCAGTTTTGCTGTTCTGGCTGGGGGAAAGTACTTTGCAAGGAATTTGGTGGCAAGAGTGTTCCAAGTTGTGATGGAACCTGCTGGTAGTGAATGTAGCCAAACCTTAGCTTTGTCTTTCAAGGAATATGGGAACATACGCAGTATCATTACTTCTTCAGCCGTTCGGTTGTAATTGAAAGTGCCGCAAGCTTCCAGGAAGTTGCTGATGTGGGCATTAGGATCTTCAGTTGCATTCCCCCCAAACTGTACTGAGTGATGTATCATTTGAATGCATGTTTTGATGTCACACGCATTTGTTGCTAAGGGAGGAAGTACAATACATGAACTGAAGCCATCAACCATCATAATAGTTCTGTCTCGAATGGGAATTGGTGGTGCGACTTCCAAAGGTTCAGGTTCCATGTTGATCAGTACTTCTTGACCTTCACACCTTTCCCTTCTCAACTGTCTGATTGTTCTTTCAATTTCTGGGTCAAGCGGATGGATTTTAAAGCTTCTGGTTCTTCTCATGTAGTGTTTGAGAACCTGAAACACAAGAAAACAAAAATAATAAGTAAAAATAAATTAGACAGGTATCTAAACCCAAAATTAATATTAAAAGATAAATAAGTCTCTGGCAACAGCGCCAAAAACTTGATCGGTAAAATCACATAAGTAACGCAATCACACGTATTGCTCAAGTAGTATAAAAATATCGATCCCATGAGGACTTAATTTCTACTGCTGTTATTAATTATTGATTCTATTTATTTACAGGTATCTAATTAAATGGAGAAGGGAATGATTGCTTGATTTGTTGGTTGAATGTGGATTTGCTAAATAAATAAATACACAAAAGAAAATACTAAGGAAAATAAAAAAAAACACAAACATCTATGGTTGTGATTCCACACAATATTATACTAATGATGAATTGATTTTCTTTTATATGTGTGCAAAAGCCTCTTCCAATGGTGGAATGCAAACACCCAAAATAACCCAATTAATCATATGTCTATGTTAACCAAGTTACATGAATTCATTAAGTTCAAGTTCTAATTATGGCTACCCCCGCCCGACATGTGTATGTCTATCCTGGAAGGAAATCTACCTAAGGGTCACCATGCCCCAATGTGAGATCGTGAGCTATTGAATTTAAGTCTACAATCTAAAATCTTTTTTCCAAGTTCATTTTAAGTTTACCCCATCAATCTTATTGGTGATCAGGCAACAAAAAGCATTAAGCTTAAGATTCAATAAACAAACTAAAGTATTAACATAATATAATCAAATCAATTATTAAACTCATGAATATTGTATTTCATCACTTCTCTAGAATAAAAATAAAATGCTGGGGTTATGGGATCCACCTTTAAAATTTCAAATGTAGAAATCTCACTTTATTATAATATAGAAATTGTCAGTGTTATCCAATTAAGTCAAACTAGCCATAAAGGCAGTCTTATTATCTGTCCATAAACCAGCCATATAGGCATTAATCATCTGTCACCTAAAGACCGACCATATAGGTGGTGTCACATTATGTCAAATAAATAAAACCAATCATTAATGCGATATCAACTTTAATCCATATTATTAAATTATAATTTCCATATTATAAATTAAGTGAGATTAATCTACCTTATCATATTAAAGGTTTCACCATTCCCCCAGCGGAAATTAACTACTATACATAAAAGTAAGAACACAAAACTATTATTACTACTAAAAATAAAAATAAAAATACAATACAAAACTACTAAATAAAACATACAAGATAAAATCCTTAATTCTTATTCAAGAAACCAAAGAAAGTATGAAATTTACAAATGAAATGGCTTGATATTTATAGGCAAAATTTTACCTTCACCAAACATGGCACAAAATATGGCAAAAAATCTTTACCAAACATGCAAGCATGTTTGGTGGAAGTTTGACAATTTTCATTTTTTCATTTTTTTATTTTATTTTTTATTTTTTTTGTTTTGAAAATGACTTTAATAATTGCACATAACATACTTCAGGATGCTTCAGAATTCAAAATTATTATTAAATTTAAAGTTATAGATCTTTGAGTCTTCTTTAATATGGAACCTGTATCACCTCAATTCGATATCGGAGTAAGAAGTTATGGCCAAAATACGAAATTTACGCAAAGTTGAAATTTTCGAAATTGTACTTCGTTAGAACGCCATTTCAAGTTTCCAACCTCTAAAATCCAAATGTGAAGTCCAGTTTTTGCCCTTATTTATTCCACATTTATTCCTGATTGATTCCATTGAGTCCCAAAACTTTATTTATCTGCAAAACACACAAAACACATCAAAATATTCATAAAACTCGAGAAACTATACAAAATATTATGTTAAAGGGGCGGTAAATAGTGATATATTTTCCGCTCATCATCTAACCGGATTTGAAATTTGAATTTTATATTCGGCCAGTCATAATCACATTGTCTTTGGTAACCGACAATCTGAGCATTTAGTGGCAGTTGTGATATGTCCGACCGGATTTAGGATTTTCAAAGTATATCCAACTGTGTATTTTGGTGAAAGAGATGGTAGGCCGAACATAGGGGATGTTCGACCGGTGTTTGGCTGTATTTTCTAAATTTTCTAGAGTTCCTTCCTTTCTGGTATTCATATTTGTAGCTTCCCAAGCTTTTAGAGTGTGTCCCCATAAGAGACTCATCATTGGGTTGTGTGTAAAAATACAATGTCTACAATAAGTCTCAAGTACTTCAATTCAAAAGTACTCAAAAGAGCCAATGTTAAAAGATAAGGGCAAAAACCCTTCACTCAAAAGAGGTTTATTGATGAACTCATATTTAAGGGTGTAAATAATATTATGCAACCAGTGTCGTTTATTTTTAGGTCCTAGTAGCGCTGGGTTTGAACACCTATTTTGTCAACTTGGTTTTTTGTGAGATATGATTTCTTTAGCTTAGTCCTGCTCGTAAAATAAGATCTTAAGCCTTGACTTGTTATGCACTTATTTTTCACATAAGCGTTTGCTATGCTTTGGTATTTACGTCATATGCATGCATGTATTCTTGAGCATGACATAAGATATTTCATATTATATCGTGTCATAAATAGCTGAATATTGTCTGGACATAATTGTATTTGCTTGTAATGCTGTTTTGAGTCGCTTTGAATTAATTTCATATTAATTTTTTTCAACTCATTGTGTGTGCTTGTGTGTGCTTGTGTGCGCTTCATGTCATTGCATACTATATTTCATTTAGCGTTTCATATTTATGATTTTATTTCTTATTCTTCCCTTGTGTTCTTTTTACTAACTAAGCTATGCTGTTAGTGAATGAGAGTAAGTTAGCATCTCGAGTAACAAGTAGTCTACTTTTGATTCCGCTGCATGATTTTCTTTGTGCAGTACCTTGATGAGTGTTATTTTCACCCATTGTCATTCGTGACAAAAAGGGGAAGAAGGTTTTTCAATGCTTAGGCGAATAATTTTATTTGTTATATCTACTTTTTTTTTATTTTAATTTGTTATATCTGCTCTCTTTTATTCCCTTTGTTTTTAACGGGTATATTATTGTTTGTGGCTATTTCAAGTGAGAAAGTTTTTTGCGGTGTCATTGAATCTTCATCGATTTTAAGACTATTTATTGATTAGGTATTAGATCGAGTCACATTGTAATAAATCTATGTCTTGATGGTTGACAATTGATTATTTTATTTTTACATCTATTACCATAGTCTTTATATTAGGTGGTTTTGTCACAGAATATCAAAGGGGTTGGCAACTTTTGTAACAAAATAAGTTCAATTGAGTTATAATGAGTCTTGAAGATCTCAGAGTAATTGGACAAGTATTTGGAAGAATTTGCATTAAGATATCAAAAGCTCATTTATGCTTCATTTGTTTTTACGCTCAAATGAGTTTCTTTAGTGTCACGTTCGTACTCATGTTCGAATGAAATTGAGCAGAGGCTTCTCATGCATGGTGTGTTATTCAACTTATGCGTTTGTTAGGCCATTCAAATGAATGTGCAGAACATTATATGTTCGTCACACGTGCGTTAGGCGTTCGAACGAGACTACAAGATTTAGTTATTGTGGATGTGTTTCTAAAGTTTTTCAGGATTAGGAAAATCCTACCTATTTAAACAAAACTTTAGCCACTTTACCTTAGGTTGGTTTTTTTTTTGGAGACACAATTCTCAGAGCCTACATATTTTTTGTTTCCATATTGTTAATCTATCTCAAAGATTTTATTGGCTCCCATGTCTTCTATAATTTTGGTGAGATTGTTCTTTGACAAACCATCAACATAAAACACAACCTTACCCAAAACCCTAAGCCTTTAAAGTTCTAAGGAGGAGATTGGTAGTTGGAGTTCTGGTGTTGCGAGTTCGCATGGTTGATTCACTCAGAGACTTCAAAGGTTCTGAAGAAGGATGCTCGGTGCAGGCTCGAGGAGTTCTTCGAGTTATAACATTTTATAGGTATTTGAGTCGGCAAAGTTGCTGCTTAAGGTCGTATACCATCACTGTAAGTTTTCTCTATTATAATGGATTCGGATGGTAGCCTATACCCGGAGTGATTTTTTTATCTGCAAGAGTTTTCCACTCCATTAATAAAATCTATGTGTTGATTGTTTTATTGCTTTAATAAATTGCTTTGTTTTATATCTGTTTAGTATTAAGGGTGTGTGATTGAATCGTACCATAGTAACTCTAACTTTGACGTGTCATAGATAGAGTAAGATTGGATAATTCCGCATATAATAAGAAATATTAAACGAGCGAATTTTCACCATTCATTGTCCTAATTTGAAAAGGAAATTAACAAATATGTGAGAGATAAGATGAAATTCTTCAACGTAAATGATAACTTAGGTTTTTGAGAGAAGAAATTGATTAACGAAGAAAATAATGGAAGAAAAAAGGAAAACAATAAATTTTTAACTTAGTTTTTTTTTTAAAAAAAAAAAAAACATAAATAATGTGCTTTACTCATAAAATAATAAAGGAAAAACCCATCTTGAGGCCCCTGTACTCTCAATGTTTTTTACATTGCATCCCTGTACTAAATTTTCTACACATTGCACCCATGTACTCTCAATGTTTTTTACATTACACCCCTATACTAAATTTTCTACACATTGCACCCTTGCACTCTCAAAAAATTGACATTTCACGCTTATTTTAACAGCAAGTTAACAGAGTTGAGAAATATTCTGACATCACCCATCCTTATTTGTGTCATATCTGTCTCGTTTAGGAAGAAGCACCTATGCTAAAAAGAGAAGAGCTAAAAAAATGGGCGTTTGCTATAAATGTGCACGCATGACATGTAATACTCGTTGTCGTTCTTTAGGAATGATGTCTGATAACCGTGAAGCATCTTTGTTTGTTTTTTGTTGTTCATTAATAACACTCCAAGATCGTAGTTTTGATCTAACTTTTGCAATAAATTAGTTCGATTTTGGAATGTATCAGAAGAAGCATAATATTTATGCGCCCTAACATATAGTTATGCGCCCTAGCATAACTTCAAAGTAAAAAAATTTGTTCGGTCCAATCCGAAATAAGGGTGGGTGATGTCAGAATATTTCTAAACTCTGTTAACTTGCCGTTAAAATAAGGGTGGAATGTCAATTTTTTTAGAGTGCAGGGGTGCAATGTGTAGAAAATTTAGTACAAGGGTGCAATGTAAAAAACATTGAGAGTACAGGGGTGCAATGTGTAGAAAATTTATTACAGGGGTGTAATGTAAAAAACATTGAGAGTACAGGGGCCTTAAGCTGGGTTTTTCCAATAATAAATTAAACTTTTTTCTAAAGTGAGAGGGGAGACCATCTCGTCCTCAAGTGGTGCTGTCTTTGGTAAAGTAGATTGAAGGGACCATCATATGCATGATATCTTGAATAATCTAAAAGATCTCCTTACGAAAGTTAGACCATTAATTGAGAGACAAGTTTCATCACATTCAAAGAATCTGATTCAATTTGCAAACTTATCAAGCCAAATGCCAAATATATTTCCAAACCTAATCATATAGCTGCAGCCTCCACATACTCAACATTCACAGAATCCTTAAGAACATAAAAAATAGATAAAGACTTCCAATGAGACAATAACTATATTGGCATGTAAGGCAAGTTCTCTAGCTTATTATTGGCTCAATCATGGAGATATTCAAGCTATTATATTGGGGCAATGCTAAGGTATCCTTCGGTATTTGATACTCAGGGACACGTGCAATTTTAATATATTGGGTGCTTGTTTGACAGCCAAACAAGCACCTAATTCCTTAAAAAAAAAAAAAAAAAATCAACCGATTGTCCCAAAAATAATAAAATATTATATTATTTTTATAAATAAAATGTAGAATATTTTTTTGGAAACCCAGCCGTCAAACCACCAAACCTGGACTTAAGCGGAGTAGGTAAAACCCCTAGCTGTCTCACGCTCTTACAAGAAACGTACCCCTTGGATTCGAACCCATAACCTGGAGGCTATATCCTAAACCCTAAACCACCAAGCCACGATTCTTGGGGACGAAATGTAAAATGTTAATAAAAATATTATGAAAATTATTTCAAGTTTAATAATAGGTTGCACTTTTAACAATTAATATTGCATGTTAATGGTTAAAAGTTGCATATTAGCAAAATGTTCCATAATTATTGGTCATAGTTCAATGTTTAATAGTTGACGTTGTATTTTTAATAGTGTTAGTTGCATGTCTAAAAATATTATTAAATATTCGTTTCAAGTTTAGTGGTTATGTTACATATTTAATGATTAACGTTGCATATTAATGGTAAAAATTACATATTAGCAAAGGTTTTATATTTATTGGTAATAGTTGCATATTAAATGATTTTTGTTGCATGTTTAATGTGTTGGACAATTATGACCCATAGCATCACTATTTGTACAGATCATGGTGTTGTTGTACAAATTAACTATGTGACAAAGGAAATTGCTATTTTATCATTTGTGATTAGATCACCAAGATGTATAAATGATGAAAGGTCCATATGATTAGTTCCTGGATTGAGATGATATGAGACAGTATCAATCCACGATGATTTAATCATTAATATCCCTAATCAGAGTATTATCGAGATTGGACATCGATAATGCGGAAAAGACTAGTATTACACTTGTGCGCGTGTGAGGGCATAACGACATAGTTCTCATATATTTGGGTATATGATACTCATGCAAGTGTAGTAGGAGGTTGTGTTTTTTTACCGATGGTACGGAAAACAGCTTCGCTCTGGATAGACCCCTCAGAATTCCATTGGTAGTATGACTATGTGTCTATGGAAGTCCGAATCAGGGTAGGTGTATTTGGTCTTAACCTGAGACTTACACCGCTAATACTTGCGACAATCAATATACTTTGGTTTTGGTCATCCAGGGCTTTAACAGGTTCTGTGTACGTCTCTTCTGGGTATATTGAGAATCATAGTGTATTGGGTGTGATGTCGAGATGGAAGTATCACTCCAGTCATAGTGGAGATGATGATCACGCATGATACAGTACTGGTGCTCTTATGTACTGCATGTTGGTTTCTATTAAGTCCCAAGATCAATTATAAGCATGAATCAAGTGTGAATAAAAATCGAAGAAGTTGCGGAATACTCACATCGATCGGTTGAGTGACGCGGAGGCAAAGAAACTTCAAAATCTGCTCCTCACTGGTTCGGCAGTGGGCTGTTTGTGCTCACTGGTTTGGCCTTCGTTTGAGTCCTTCGTCAAGCTCCAAGCTTCGTCGAATGGTTCCCAGCTCATGGGTGGACTTCCCTATTACCTTCGCATGTCTCGTAGTGTGCTAGCACTTGCGATTTTTGCCACAAAAATCCACTCTTTGCTTCCCCTATCTCACGGCAACTGAACCAGAAAGTTAAAATGAAGAACAGCCCATTTTGGGCGTGAATGAAGGGAGAGAAAGAGAGAGAGTGTGTTGTATGAAGGATGGCAAAAAGTGTATCTAATACCACTTTGATTTTCAAAAAATCAAGTAATTGATTTCTAAAATCAAACAAATACAAAATATTTAATATATTAAATGTCAATCATGCCATCACTCTTGAGTGTACTACACTCCACCATCACTTCCATAAAGTCACATCACTCAATCAATAAAGTGACTAATGATTTGACGCTTGATGCGACTAGCGATTTGACACTGTATTAGACTTGGGTGCCGCACTCGAATTAGAAATGCGAATGCGCTCGCAAATAATCTCGGGCTAGGGTTCGCTAATTCCAAATTAACGAATTTTTCGCTGCGTCGTAATTAAATGATTACGCCTAGCTAAATCACTATTCACGTCGCTAACGAATTAATTCTAAATTAATTCGTTCGCCCGAATTAAAATCTAATTTTAATTCCGCGTCGAAATCTAATTTCGTTTAATATATCAAATATATTAATTAATCGATTAATTCCAAATTAATCGTTATCTCTCTTTAATGATATTTTATCCCAGATAAAATATCTCATTAATTAATCCCAGATTAATTTTCTCTCTCTTCTAATTAATCCCAGATTAATATAGAGTGCGAGTCATACGTCATCGGTGAATCTTTGGGAAGCGACCCATGAGATCCCCGGATATGTTGGCAGTAAATTCGGTCGTCGGACTATCCGAACACGTAAGTACCTCGTACTACGTTTATATCGATTTACAAGACAAGGTTGGCCTCTAGCAAAGCGCCATGCCTACCCAATTCTCCGGAAACATCCTTACAAGAATAAAGGATCTATATCAAGCGTAGTATACCGTAGTATTGCGTATTTTTGTCCAGTATCGAATGATCACGTGCTAGGCCTGGGGCTGGAATTGTGTCTGCCCCGTACGAAGCACATGTCGGATGTCTGGTGACTAGTCTCTATAATCGGATAAACATGACCTTGTCATTTTATCTCGATAGCTGCAGCATTTAAGAGAACCAGTCACGTATCCTACGTGACCATCATCTCCATATGACTGGAGTGACACTTCCGTCTTGACATCACACCCAACACACTACGATTCTCAATATACCCAGTATTGGCGTACACAGAACCTGTTAAAGCCCTGGACGACCTCAACGAAAGTATATTGATTGTCGCAAGTATTAGCGGTGTAAGTCTCAGGTTAAGACCAAATACACCTACCCTGATTTCGGACTTCCATAGACACATAGTCATACTACCAATGGAATTCCGAGGGGGTCTTATCCAGAGTGAAGCTGTTTCCCGTACCATCGGTGAAACACAACCTCATATTACACTTGCATGAGTATCATATACCCAAATATATGAGAACTATGCCGTTGTGCCCTCACAACGCACACAAGTGTAATACTAGTCTTTTACGCATTTATCGATGTCCAATCTCGATAATACTCTAACTAGGGATATTTAATGATTTATCCTTCGTGGACTGATACTGTCTCATATCATTCTCCGTCCAGGAACAAATCATAGGGACCTCTCATCATTTATACATCTAGGTGATCTAATCACAAATGATAAGAGTGCAATCTCCTTTGTCACACAGTTAATTTGTACAACAACACCATGATCTGTACAAATAGTGACGCTATGGGTCATAATTGTCCAACAATCTCCCACTTGGCCTATAGCCAGTCACTCGAGTGCCTGACACCTGAACTATGTACGGTTGGCTCAAATTGCTGAGAAGGTGTTTTCGTCAGCGGATTTGCATGATTATCGTCTGACGCGATCTATAGATCATCACATCGCCACGATGTATGATCTGAACGAATAAAATGATTATCGAAGTATGTATCTGGATCGTTGATGAGACCATTAATTCTTCAGCCTGTGCTCGAACCTAGCTCAACTGCTAACAGAACTATTCCTAATCGAATTAGGATTTATTATCGACCCAGAATGCTTCTATTGCCGCTTCAGCTGCAGCAATATCCCGCATTTGTTGTTTATTCGGTAACAGTATCTTGCTTGGAAGATTTCCAGCTCACTGTTCCGTTATCCAAACTGTGTAGTACCGTTGTTACGACTTATAGTCGTTTTTATCTGTTAGGAAACTTGCTACAGTGATCCCAGTCACTTCAAGTTCTCCTTCTCCATAGACTAAGACAGCATCTTTAGTTCTCTAAGATACTAAAGGATGTTCTTACATCAATCCAGTGACTATCACTTGGATTTGCCTGTTTGTGAATCCATATGCTCCAAGCGTATGAGACACCAGGTCACGTACATTTTTCAATGTACGATTTCTCGAGAATTTTCTCGAAAGCCAAGCTTTCACCGATTGTTATTATGGGAATATCATTTCCAAGAAATGACGTATTATCATTATTTATAGGACAACCACTATCAGTGCGCTCCCACTAACCCTCTTATATACACAAGAATCATTTCGTTTTGAATTAAATCATAAACTATTATGATTACATAAAAACGACAATTCCAAGAACCTAATGCTTGCTTCAATCCAAACATGGATCGAATAACCTGCAAACCTTGTTTGCTAGTTTAGGTACGACAAAACCGACATGATGTTGTAAACATCCTCCAAAAGGTTTCCTTTTCAGGAAAGCGATTTTCCCGTTAAGCTGACATATTTCATAAATGAAACATGCAGCGTTAGCAAACATTATCCAAATGGATTTACCGTGGCAACAAGTAAAAGGTTGAATCGTAGTCAACATAATGTTGATAACGATACCTTTCCGCTAAAAGCCTAGCTTTATATGTTGGTATGTTGCCATCCATGTATGTCTTCCTTGAAGACTTATAAGTACCAATAGGCACAATCCTTGCTGTACATCAACTATTATCAAAACATAGTTGATATACATGGAATCCATTTCGACTTATGGCACTTTGCCATAATTATGGAGTCGATACCTTGTATCACTTCCTCATACGTAGTCAGTTGGTATACCTCAAAAGATTGACATCTTTACGAGGTGAGATCAGAAACCCATACCCAGGTTGTTTTCTGACTCTCTCTGACTACGCGGTTATTGTGTATTCGAAGATTAATGGTAATAGTTTCATCCTTGATGAACTATTTGTGTTCCATTAGGATTCGGTGTTAGGAATAGTATTACCCGATTTTCATCGAGTTTTACTATCCTCCACTTACCACTGCATATCGGTATTCCTCTTAGGAAAACCACATGGTGAGCAACAATCTAATTGTTCTCTTGTGAGTTGAATAAGTACAATACTTATGGTATCCCTAGGATAACCTATTTGGCACTTATCCAATTTGGTTTTTAGTTTGGTGTCACCCAAACGTATTCCTAGCATGCCCAAATTACAGGATTGAGAAACCTGGTTTCTTTCCCGTTCATATCTAATATGATATTGTCAAACAGATTTTAATGGAACCTTATTCTAAATAAGTTCTGCACTATTTATGTTTATCCGTTGAAGGAAATGGTAGCTCAGAGTGACTCATGATTAACCTTATCATGTCCAACAAAATTCGGTTATCCGTTCGGACACACGTCAAACTGACGTGTTTCGGGAGGAGTCCTCATTTGAAAGAATACTTTACTCTTTCAAGTATATAAGAAACTTATTGCTTAAGTATTTTCAATTACGGTCTTACCGTGACAGTATAATACTTTAGCCGATCTGTTTGTCTATTTCGTGTCGAAACTATAAAAGCTTCTGATTTATGTTCTTCAAAAGAACACATAACCATAACGCGATGCCACATCCGTTAGGTCACGAAATATTCATATCCACATCTAACCTAGCTAGACATGGGCCCACTTGCTTCACTATGAACTAGGGCTAACAGATTGGTGGCATTTGCACTTTTACCAAGTAAAGGTGTTTTAGGCACTTTGTCCAATAAACTAGATTCGTAGACTTTATTTGATTAGGATAAAATCAGTCATAGTACCCACTCTTCAAAAGTGTGGATATACGAGTCTTGTTTGATTGTGTCCCAGACAACAATGCCACAATTAGTTTCATCTGATCAAATCAGTTTGAGCTATTGTTTGTCATGTTTTACATTTGAGATTTATTTCTATTCAAAATATAAATTCTGTTATTCACATCTAATGTGTGTATCCCAATATCATCATTATATAATAAAACACTTTAGTGTTCTAGAATATAAAGGTTCACCCGCATCGGGTTAAACACTGATATAGAGATAAGTTTTCTAGTCAAACTATTTACATTATAACAGTTTCCAAATTAGGTACACACCCGAGGGTAGTTCCTAAACTTATGTATCTACAATTAAAACAACGACTTTCGTCCCGTTTCCAGTTTGTAGATAAATCTCTATTGAAGTCAGTATCTTGTTCAAAACAGATTCTGAACATCAATACATATATTTTATGTACCACACTAAGTATTTAAAATCTAATTTTAATACTAGTAGTGAACATAATTTTATGACAAACATATTTGAAGTCAGTGCCTTGCCCAGACTTCAATTCCTTCATGTCTGTTTTGTCCAAACGGCAGTCACGCTTCCGCGATCCCGTTTGCCACAATTAGACAGACATTTTGGGATATGTCCTTTATCTTCCCAGAAGATTATAATGATTTTGCCTTTGCCCTTTTCAACACTCCAGAAGCCTTTGGCCAAGCCTTGGCCTTCTAGAATATCGAAGTAAGGTGCGCCTTGCGCTACTTGCCTAATTGTAAACTTTGACTTTATCTCCTTGAGAACGATCATTAACTCTCCAAGAGTTATTATTGCAATTTTAGTACTTCTAAAATCTAAGTATAGATTTATGAAGATCCTTCAATTTCAATATCATACTTTAAGGTTCTAATCCTTGGTTCTGATTAAGAAATTAAGGAGTCTACTGCGGTAAGTATAATGGATTAAGCACTTAAGTTATCATCACATAAATCTTCCAAAGATTATGCTCTACTATTTGCTTAACTCCGAGCTTAGGCATAATATGTTATTTTATCAATAAAGTAACTTATTATTTTTCCAGGACCATCCTGAAATTTAATTCCCAATTTGAAAATTAAACCATTTAAATACATTTTCCCTAGGATTATGTTTTTAAATGTCAATCTTTCAATTTTATCTTGATTTTAATAGTCCAACTATTTTAATCAACCATTAGGTACCATTTATTATAATGATTATCATAGTCCAACTATTTTAATCAACTATAATTAATTAAATCAAATATATTGATTATTATAATCCAATTATATAATCAACTATAAATGAATTGTTTGAATATAGTCCAACTATTTATTAAAACAACATTTAAATATTAGTCCAACTAACATTTAATTTATTTGACGAATGGATATTTGTTGAGCGCGTATGGCGAGTAATTGAACGAGTATTGCAAATTCAATTCTTGCCTCCCACTATTTTTCGGCGAGCCTCTAACCCTCTGTCGAGTACTCGGGAAACCGTGTTTCCTATTGGGATCCCGTTAAATATCACATAATCTTGACTTTGGCCAACAAATTGTATGATAATTAACCAGGTAGATCTCTAAGATCGATTGGATCAGATCCAATTCCTAGATCCGGTAGGGGGACGTCCAAGTCCGAAACATATATCTTATATATGCCAATACATCCAATGTATTACCTAACCTTTTTCCCTTGAATCAACTAAGCCTTGGCTTTGGCACAACAAACTTAGTGATCCCAGTCAAGCGCGACCCATTGACCATGGAAAGCTTCATAATCAATGTCGATGGACAAGAAGTGGTCTTGACTTTGGCCAACAAACCACAACTTGGACAAGACACCAATATAGAACAAAGCCTTCGTGATTCAAACACATCTTTGACGGACAAAGGCCTTGACTTTGGCCAACAAGCCAATGCCAGTCTCGGATCTTGAGTGAGAATCACTCAATGGAAGGAAAAACGCTTAATATTTTGCGAGGGTTTTTCGCGTGCAAATTGGCAACCAATTTATTATCTTTGTTAAGGTCTCATCACCATACACCCTTAAACATGCATTCTAAACATATAATAAAGCGCATATGAAAAAATAATAATGATATGCGGATGGATACTTTACATAATGATCCTAGATCAAATCTCTCCCTTTCTCTCTCCCGTTAGCACAAATATTCATTCTACCCGTTACACTACACTTCTAAACAAACCTCATTTACATTGAGGGGAATAGGTGAGAAGAGAATATAAAGAATAAGGAGGTGATAAGGCTGGACACGCATGTCCAATTTAATAAATCGAATTTATTACAACAATTTCTAAAATTGTCCCACCCATCTAATATCAATCGGATATACATTATTCATGCATCGCAACCATGTATTCACACAAGCATGTTATCAATCAATCTAATCAAATTAATTAATATGATAATTAATGATCATCCAATGTTCAAACAACGATTTGATTTTGCTCGAGTCAAACTCGTTTTTACGAATAAGTACTCAAAGTACGAATTCTCGAATTAAATTAAACTACATAATTAAATCCAATATAATATGCATTCAATTCTAATTCACTATTTAATTCCAAATTAAATACTACACTTTAATAATGAATTTCTACGACTTAAATTCCAAATTTAATCGATACGGGTCTCAAAGCCCGATTAACGTCCAACGTCAATTTAATTAAAGTCCAATGGGCTTTTAATTAATTTCTTAAGGCGTGGACTTTTGGTCAACTCGGGTCAAACCGAATAACCAAAATCCAATCCGGGAGTTACCCCATAAGCCCATAAATCAATCTTGGCCCATGAGGCCCAATTAAACTTTAAAGGTCCATTAAGTCGCATTTGGGCTTTATGGATGCGGTTTTGGGCCTAATTGGATCCAATCCAATTTGCCTAAACCCAACTTTGTACAACAAAGTCCAATAAGCCCATTAACAACTTTAAAGGCCCAAATCCAATTTTAAGGCCAATTAATTAAACACAAAAAATTCCAATTTCACATTTAATTAACCAAAGTGCATTAACATAATTAATCACCCAAATCATTATTTCCAAAACACAAATTAGGCTAATTAATCATGCTCATCTATATCAATTAGTGTCCAACACAAATTGATTAAAATCAAACCCATATCACATGCTATAACTCTCGGCCAAGGGGAAATTCATGCCCAAATCAATTCCATCCAATTAAATTCAATTCATTAAATCAATATCCCCAATTGATTTCCAACTCATCCAATGAATCAAAATAAAAAAACCAAGACATTTAGGGCTAGTCATCAATTCGGCCAAGCCATGATAAATTGGGGAAATTTGTTCCAAACACAATTTCAACAAATTGATATAATCAAACATCAATTAAACATACTTTAAGCATACTAAATCATCCAATTTCATTAATCATGCTCAAACACATTTTTGCCCAAATTTTAAGCCCTAAACTTTTTCATGCTCAAACCTTGCTCTAGATGCCATTGTTGGTTTCTATTAAGGTCCCAAGATCAATTATAAGCATGAATCAAGTGTGAATAACAATCGAAGAAGTTTCGGAATACTCACATCAATCGGTTGAGCGACGCGGAGGCAATAAAACTTCAAAAATCTGCTCCTCACTGGTTCGGCAGTGGGCTGTTTGTGCTCACTGGTTTAGCCTTCGTTTGAGTCCTTCCTCAAGCTCTAAGCTTCGTCGAATGGTTCCCGGCTCATGGGTGGACTTCCCTATTACCTTCGCATGTCTCGTAGTGTGCTAGCACTTGCGATTTTTGCCACAAAAATCCAACTCTTTGCTTCCCCTAGCTCACGGCAACTGAACCAGAAAGTTGAAGATGAAGAACAGCCCACTTTAGGCGTGAATGAGAGGGAGAGAAAGAGAGAGAGTGTGTTGTGTAAAGGATGGCAAAAAGTGTGTATCTAATACCAGTTTTGATTTTCAAAAAAATCAAGTAATTGATTTCCAACATCAAAAAACAAATACAAAACATTTAAATATATTAAATGTCAATCATGCCATCACTCTTGAGTGTACTACACTCCACCATCAACTTCCATCAAGTCACATCACTCAATCAATCAAGTGAGTAGTGATTTGACGCTTGATGCGACTAGCGATTTGATGCTTGATTTTACTTGCGTGCCGCACTCGAATTCGAAATCCGAATGCGCTCGCAAATAATCTCGGGCTCGGGTTCGCTAATTCCAAATTAACGAATTTTTCGTTGCGTCGTAATTAAATGATTACGCCTAGTGAAATCACTATTCACATCGCTAACGAATTAATTCTAAATTAATTCGTTCGCCCGAATTAAAATCTAATTTTAATTCCGCGTCGAAATCTAATTTCGTTTAATATATCAAATATATTAATTAATCGATTAATTCCAAATTAATCGTTATCTCTCTTTAATGAATATTTTATCCCAGATAAAATATCTCCTCAATTAATCCCAGATTAATTTTCTCTCTCTTCTAATTAATCCCAGATTAATATAGAGTGCGAGTCATACGTCATCGGTGAATCTTTGGGAAGCGACCCATGAGATCCCCCGGATATGTTGGCAGTAAATTCGGTCGTCGGACTATCCGAACACGTAAGTACCTTGTACTACGTTTATACCGATTTACAAGACAAGGTTGGCCTCTAGCAAAGCGCCATGCCTACCCAATTCTCCGGAAACATCCTTACAAGAATAAATGATCTATATCAAGCGTAGTATATCGTAGTATTGCGTATTTTTATCCAGTATCGAATGATCACGTGCTAAGCCTGGGGCTGGATTTGTGTCTGCCCCGTTCGAAGCACATGTCGGATGTCTGGTGACTAGTCTCTATAATCGGATAAACATGACCTTGTCATTTTATACCGATAGCTGCAGCATTTAAGATAACCAGTCCTGTATCCTACGTGACCATCATCTCCATAGGACTGGAGTGACACTTCCGTCTTGACATCACACCCAACACACTACGATTCTCAATATACCCAGTATTGGCGTACACTTAACCTGTTAAAGCCCAGGATGACCTCAACCAAATTATATTGATTGTCGCAAGTATTAGCGGTGTAAGTCTCAGGTTAAGACCAAATACACCTACCCTGATTTCGGACTTCCATAGACACATAGTCATACTACCAATGGAATTCCGAGGGGGTCTTATCTTGAGCGAAGCTATTTCCCGTACCATCGGTGAAACACAACCTCCTATTACACTTGTATGAGTATCCTATACCCAAATATATGAGAACTATATCATTGTTCCCTCACAACGCGCACAAGTGTAATACTAGTCTTTTACGCATTTATCGATGTCCAATCTCGATAATACTCTGACTAGGGATATTTAATGATTTATCCTTCGTGGACTGATACTGTCTCATATCATTCTCCGTCCAGGAACAAATCATAGGGACCTCTCATCATTTATACATCTAGGTGATCTAATCACAAATGATAAAAGTGCAATCTCATTTGTCACACAGTTAATTTGTACAACAACACCATGATCTGTACAAATAGTGACGTTATGGGTCATAACTGTCCAACACTGCAGTCATCGGGATAATATGACTAGGTCATGATTATCCGATAATAAAGACTAGTTACCAGAGATCCGATATTTGCTTCCTACGGGGCAGACACATTTCCAGCCCCAAGCCTTGCACGTGACATCCGATGCTGGATCGAAATACGCAATACTACGTATACTACGCCTGATATAGATCGCATATTCCTGTAAGGATATTTCTGGAGAATTGGGTAGGCATGGCGCTTTGCTAGAAGCCAACCTTGTCTTGTAAATCGGTATAAACGTAGTACTATGTACTTACGTGTTCGGATAGTCTGACGACCGGATTTACTGCCAACTTATCCGGGGATCTCATGGGTCGCTTCCCGAAGATTCACCGATGATGTATGACTCGCACTTTATTAATCTGGGATTAATTAGATGAGAGATAAAATTAATCTGGGATTAATTACGGAAATATTTTATCTGGGATAAAATATCATTAAAGAGAGAATACGATTAATTTGGAATTAATCGATAAAATAATATATTCGATATATTATACGAAATTGGATTTCGACGCGGAATTGAAATTAGATTTTAATTCGGGCAAACGAGTTAATTTAGAATTAATTCGTTAGCGACGTGAATAGTAATTTTGCTAGGCATAATTATTTAATTGCGTCGCAACGGAAAATTCGTTAATTTGGAATTAGCGAACCCGAGCCCGGGAGTGTTTACGAGCGCACTCGAATTTCAAATTCAAGTGCGGCCCGTAAGTCACTTCAAGCGTCAAATCACTAGTCAATCGATTGATGTGACAACTTGTCACTTGATTGTGTGAATAATTATGGAAGTTGATGGAGTTGTTGGTTGGCTTAATTGTTTTGACTTTTGGAAAGCCAAAATTTTGGTTAATGAATTTTGAATTCATTTTATATGTATTAGATACACATTTCCAACAATCATCACACAACTCTCTCCATTCTTCTCCTCTCTCTCTCGCCCAAAGGGCTGAATTTTCTTCCTCCATTTTCTGTCACAGCCGAGAATGGCAAGGAGAAGATAGGTAATTTTTGTGGCAAAAATTACCAAGTGCTAGCACACTTCCGGGGTCTTGCGAAGGTGATAGGGAACCACACTTGTGAGCATGGAATCACACAAAGCTTGGAGCTTGGAGGGATCACCATTGCCGAATTCTTGGAGGACAAAAACAGCAGCAAAACCGTGAGCTTTCAAGTAGGGCAGAAAAGTTTTTCTTGTTCCTCGCATCGCCTCAACTGATCGATGTAAGTATTCCGTAACTTCCTTGTTGTATTCACATATGTTTCATCACTTTATTCGATCCCTGGGACCTTAGAGAAACCCAACATAATGGTGGTTGTTGTATATTCGATTTTCAAGGCATAAAAAATTACATGTTATTTCTTTGAATTACAGGTCCAATGGTAATAATTACATATTAATGTTAAAATATTTCATGTAAGTAAATGTTTCATATTTCTTGGAAATCGTAGTATGTTGAATGTTGTTTGTTGTATGTTTAATGGTATTTGTTGCATGTTTGGATTTCAAACTATACAAAAATTCATGTTATTGTTTTGAATTACAGGTCAAATGTTAATAATTGCATGTTAATGTTGAAATATTTCATGTAAACAAATGTTTTATATTTATTGGCAATTATTGCATGTTGAATGGTGTTCATTGCATGTTTCGATTTCAAGGCATAAAAAAATTACATGTTATTGGTGAAAGTTGCATGTCTAATGGTGAAAGTTGCATGTTAATTGTAAAATATTTCATATACGCAAATGTTTCATACTTATTGGTAGTAGTTGCATGTGGAATAGTATTCTTTGCATGTTTGATGGTCAATGCACTTATAGAAAAAACATGCTATCTTGACATATGATTTATGAAAGATACTGCTTATGTCATCAATTTATGACACATATGTGACAAATAAATTAATTGTCAAGAATTATTGGCAGATATGTGATAGATAATTATCTGTCTAGAAATAATGATAGAAATCTTAACATAAAATATTTCTATCAAGAACTAATGATAGAAAATAATTTTATCAAGAATTCATGATTTTTGTAGTTCAAAATAATTATCAAGTGCCAAATTTAAAACAATTACATAAAATATATTTTGAAAAAATAAATTTTAATTTAAAATATTATATGTACTACAAATTAGTTATGCCTTTCGAGTATAGTTTTCATTTTCGGACCAGACCGATTGATTCAATCGGTCCAATCAGAAATCGGTCTTTGGTCCGATCGAAATCATGTCAGAACATCTACTTGTGGGTTTATATAGTCATTTTTGTATATGAGTGTATTTTCAATTATTGATAATTGTTAGAGAACCAGAAACACTCTTAAGGAGAATGACCACTGATGTTGCCTGGTATATGTTTTTTTTTTTTTTCGCTTTTTAGTTGTTAAATTAGGTGGGGGCATCTAGAATACGGGCATGTATGTGATACATGCATGTTTGTAGCCGATAGATCACTTGTAAATAGATCTAACGAATGATAAAGATTTGATTGAAAAATTAAAATAATAGACTCTAACTGGTTACTTATCAAACCGATCATCAAAAAATGGGTATAAATTGGAAAATTTCTCAACCCCCACAACCATCTCTAAATTCGAAACCCTTATTCAAAGCAAGTCAAACCTATTCAACCAAATCATCTTTGCAAACTCGCCATACTCAGATTGTCGCCGCTGTTTTTGTTTGCACTAAAAAAATAAAAGTCCAGCTCAATTAGAACGACCCAATATTCAAAGCCAACTGTGTTTTTTTTTTTTTATCAAAGTAAGTTCATGTCAGAGCCCATGCACGTACCTCAGACTTTGATTACTGCTTCAGACCCTAAAAGCAATTCAAACCCTGATTCCTAAACCTAAGTCCCGCTTTAGAACCAGACACTAAGGTTCTGATTCTGACGAGGTCTTGATTTTGAGGCTCTGACGCAGATTCTAATGCACACCATATTCTGAGGCTCTGAGTTTTTGATTCTGGTCTACTGTGGAAGATATTGCGTCTGCATACCGAGTGAAGTATGGCTTGGCTATGATTCTGAGGCTCTGAGGGTCTGGATCTAGCTTTGAGGATTTGGTGTTGAGTGAGGACCTGACTGAGGTTCTGTCCTAAAGATCCGACCCTGGGCTTCCAAGTCTTGATTTTGAAGTTCTGATCTTGACACTGAGGTTCTAACTGAGAGATTCTGATTCAAACTCTGAACACCTACTTCAGATCCTGAAATCGATCATGATACCGAGGTTCTTATTCTGAAGTTCAGACTCTAACCTGATGTGGAGGATATTGTTTCTGCATGTTGAAGGTATGATGCTGAGGTCCTGACTCTGAAGTTCTACCCCAAAGATCTAATCATGACCCTGAGTTCCCGAGACTCGAGGCTCTGAGGGTCTAATTCTGATGTGCATCAAGTTCCGAGGTCCTGATATTACGATTATGAGATTTTGAGGTCCTAATTCTGACTTTGACTTAAAAGTCTACTACAAAGGATGTTACCCTGACTCAGAGGTTATGATTCTGACTATAAGGTTATGACTCTTGGTCCAGACTTTGATACTTTGAGGTTCTGATTTTGATGAGATTCAGAGGTTCTAAGGGTGGTTTATAATCAACTCATGCACGTCTGGGCAGAAGATTACAATCTGGAGCAACATTTTAGTGCTAGCTCAAAGTCTGGCGCATCAAGATTAAACGTGCATGATGTCATCTATAATTTCCTCCATCAGTTACAAGAATGAAGGTCGAGAAGTAATTTCTAGGCCTGTAACACATGAAACTCGGGAGCAATCCTCTAGAGGATCGCACGAGACACATTGTCCCTATGTACCAAATCCTCACCCGCTTCTTCCTCCCCCAATGGAAGACAAATACCATCTGCCTAATAGGAGAGAAGAAGTGGGAGGATTATAGACGGGAGGTTTTAGTAGGATCTCTACTACCAATAGCCGTTATTTTGTCAATGGCAAGCATGTGGCTCCTATGGCTCCTCAGCAGTTCTTTGGAGCCACGAATCTAAACAACTATCCTACAATTTATAAGGAATAAGCACATGAATGAATGGACCCGGGGGGCAATCCTCCACTGTTTAATAGAGGAAATCTTCCTTCAGTTCATATTCCCCAGCACGTGGATGCGGAAACAATAAGGGAAGTGGTGCAAGAACTCTAAGGACTAGGGCTGAGGCAAATTGGTCATCCTGAATTTCACAAGCCTTATCATGATGCAGTTGTAAGAGAAAACCTATATCCCAGAGGATATAGAATTCCAGATTTCACGCTATTTTCTAGAGAGGATGAGCCAGATTCACCATCCAGTGTGGAACACTGGAAAATTATGACAACTTTTTAAATTTTAAACTAAGGTTGTTTCCTAATTCCTTGATAGAAACATCTTTTACCTGGTATGCTACTCTGCCCAGAAATTTAGTGTTCACCTGGCAGGAGATGAAGAGGCAGTATCACACTCACTTCTTTAGAGCTAAACCGGAGGTATGCATAGCAGAATTATCCAATGCGACGCTTAGGAGTTGAGAAACGGAAAACTGATTCATCGCTCGTTTTAAGAAGATGAGGAACCGATGTATGATTTACTTATCGGAGATAAAATTTGTAAAAATGGCACAGAAAGGCTTGGATACAGAGTTGATGAAAAAATTCTAGGGAATGGAATTCAGATATTTCTATGAGTTAGCTGCTAAAGTGGCAAAGTATGAGGAGTTGTTGAGGGAAGAGAACTATTGGAGGAAGGTAGTAATGAGAACTTCCTATCGATATATGGATACTCAAGAAATAGCAGTAGCAGATATCAACAGTTCAGGATCCCGTATATGCTCTCTCTTGGTTAAGAAAACATTAGAGGTATAGAAGAAGACAACCAATTCCAGTGCTTCTGATGAGCGGAAAATATATCAATATTTACCGCCCCATTTACTTAATATTTTGTTTAGTTTCTCGGGTTTGATGAACGTTTTGATATGTTTTAGTTTATTTTGCAGATAAAATAATATTGGGACTCAATGAAATCAATTAGGACGAAATGTGGGTCAAATAAGGGCAAATATTGGACTTGACATATGAATTTTGGAGATTGGACACTTGAAAGGGCGTTTTAACGAAGTGCAGTTTTGGAAATTCCAGTTTTGCGCATCTGTCGTATTTTGGGCATAACGTTTTACTCCAATATCGGATTGAGCTGATTTAAGTTCCAGATTAAAGAAGCCTCAAATATCTACAACTTTCAAAGACAAAATAATTTCTAATTCTGAATATTTCATGACCGAAATTGATGAAACATCCGGAAGTGTGTTATATGTAATTATTAAAGTCATTTTCAAAGCAAAAAATAAATTAATAAATAAATAATAAAAATTATCAAATCACCACCAACCATGATAGCAATTAGTGGAGCAATTAATAATGGATTTGGTGGAGCATTTGATGGATGATTTGATGGAGGTAAAATTTTGCCTATAAATACTAAGCCATTTCATTTGTAAATTCATACTTTCTTCTAAGGAATTCCTTAAGAATACTAAGAAGATTGTATCTTGTTTGTTTATTTACAGCTTTCAGTAATTAATTTCAGCTTTCGCACTTTCTTTTCTTTACTTTTCAGTTTTTACTTTCTACAATTTACTTTTACGCACAGTACTTTTCATTCTTTAATTTTCAGTTTTTACTTTTCAGTAATGAGGAGGTAACTCCCCATTGCTGGGGTAAAAGGTAAAACTTTTATTACTAATATTTAGATTAATCTCCCTTAATTATAATATATAAACTAGTTAAAACCTGACTTAACGAATATACTGCCATATTGGTCGGTTGGTAATTATTTAAATTGGTTTTAATCTGACTAAACCGGATACCGCCTAATTGGTCGGTTGGTAATTAATTATTAATTTGACTTAATCTGGATACCGCCTATATGGCTGGTTGGTAATTATCATGCAAAGTTAATATATTATATTAAGGGAGATATCTAAAATAGAAGTAATAAAATGGATCCTTTTACCTCAACATTTTCTTTTATTGTACTTTTACTTTATTTACTTTTCAGTATTTACTTTTCAGCAATTTACTTTCAGCAATTTACTTTCAGCATTTACTTTTCAGCAATTTACTTTCAGCATTTACTTTTCAGCATTTAATTTTCAGTATTTAATTTCAGCATTTACTTTCCGTCATTTACTTTTCAACAATTTACTTTTCAGCATTTTACTTTATGTCTTTTATTTTATTTAAGTTTTTACTACCCGTAAATATGTGTCGTAACTAAGCTAGTTATCTGGGGTTGTGATGAAGTCCAATATCACCGGTTTATAAGTGGTTAAATTACGGTTTGGGTAATATAAAGGTTTAGTCTTAAAGGATTATTTATTGAGCCTTAGTCTTAATGCATCTTGTTAACTGGACATTAATAAGAGTGATTTGGTAAACTTAAAATGAACTTGGAAAATGGATTTTAGGTTTAAGACCTTAGACTTATTAGCCCACGATCTTCCTTGAGGATAGATAACCCTTTAATAGATTTCCTTACAGGATAGGAATATACCTGTCGGGCGGGGGTATCCATAATTGGAACCTAATCTTAATGAATTCAGATAACTTGGTTAACATAGGAATATGATTAATTGGGTTATACTGGGTATTTGTATTTGACCATCGGAAGAGGCTTTTGCATAATTTCATGTTCCAGGTTAATAAAGAAATATATTACACAAACGTAAAATAACTACTTCATCTTTTAAAAGATATTGGAAAGATTCACAACCCTGGATAATTTTATAAATTTGAATTTTCTTCAATCTATTTTCGAGCAATTTCATTTACTTGTTTTAAGTCACTTTCAAATCAAACAACCAATCTATTAGATACTTGTAAACATTTAGCTTCATTAATTAATAGCTTAGGTATTAAGTCCTCGAGGGATCGATATTTTTATACTACTTGAACGATATGTGCGCTTGCGTTATACACATGTGATTACGCCGGTCAAGTTTTTGGCGTCGTTGTCGGGGACTTATTTTTCTTTCACTATGAATTTTGAGGTTATATACATTTACTTGTATCTAATTTTCTTTTTACTTATTGTTTTTGTTTTATTGTGTTTCAGGTTCTCAGACACTACATGAGACGAACCAGAAGCTTTGAACTTCGACCGCTTGACCCAGAGATTGAAAAAACCATCAGACATTTTAGAAAGGAAAGACGAGAAGGCCAAGAAGCAATCATTAACATGGAACCTAAACCTTTAAATGTTGCACCATCGATTCTCATTCGAGACAGAACCATTCCGGTGGTTGACGGACTCATTTCTTGTATTGTATTTCCTCCATTACCAGCAAATGCGGGTGACATCAAAACATGCATCCGATGATTCAGCGGTCAGTACAGTTTGGGGGAAATGCAACTGAAGATCCTAATGCCCACATCAACAAATTCCTGGAAGTTTGCGGTACTTTCAATTACAACCGAGCAGCTAAAAAAGCAATGAGACTGCACATTTTTCCATATTCCCTGAAAGACAGAGCTAAAGCTTGGCTACATTCGTTACCAGCAGGTTCCATCACAACTTGGAACACTCTAGCCACCAAATTCCTTGCAAAGTACTTTCCACTAGCCAGAACTGCAAAGTTGAGGAATGACATCACATCATTCGTGCAACAAGATTCATAATCCATTTGCGAAGCTTGGGAAAGATTCAAAGATTTAGTCCGGAAATGTCCTCATCATGAGATAGAAAAGTGGCTACAAGTCCAAACCTTCTACAATGGACTTTTTGGAATAATGAGAACCACAATTGATGCTGCTGCTGGAGAAGCTTTGATGGCAAAAAGGAGAAGATCAGGCCTAGGACTTAATTGAAGAAATGGCCAACAACAATTCTTTATGGCCAACAGAAAGGAGCATGATCCAAAGAATTGCATGAATTTATGAAGTTGGAGCCAACACAGCACCGAATTCCAAGCTGGATGTGATTTGCAAAAATTTGGAAACTCTTAACATGAAAGTTAATGGTGGATCCACAAGTTCACCATTTGGAGGAGTACCTGAGTCAGAATCTTACAACCAACAAGAAGAGACAGTGAACTTTGTCAACAATTTCAACAGACAGGGGAACAATCCATATTCCAACACCTATAACCCAGGGTGGAGGAATCACCCCAATTTCGCATGGAGCAACAATTCTGGGCAAAAGAACTACCCACCACCTGGATTCCAACAACCAAATAAAAGCCAGGAGCATGAAAAAGAACCATGAATAATAGAAGTGTTGGCCCAGTTGAAGAAGCAAGAAGCAAAATACGATGCTTTAGCATCTATGGTTCGAAATCAAGTAGCATTGAATCAAAGCCATTTAGCCTCTATTAAAGCATTGGAAAATCAAATGGGACAACTGGCCAATGCTCAGAGTTACAGACCGTCAGGAAATCTTCACAGCAACACAGAACCAAATCCAAGGAACCGAGGGAAGGAGCAATGTCAAGGCATTGCTTTGAAAAATGGTACTGAAATCAACAAAGATGTTGGAATCAAGCCAACCATTGAAGAAGTTCCAAAAGATGCAGTTCCACTGATGGAGGAAAAAGAAGCAAAGGAAAAATATCAAGAAAGAATCACTTTACCTCCCCCTTTTCCTCAACGACTCCAGAAAAAAAATTGGATAAACAGTTTGCTCGATTCTTGGAGGTGTTCAAAAAGCTGCATATCAATATTCCATTTGCAGAAGCCTTGGAAGAAATGCCCAGCTATGTCAAATTCATGAAAGATATTCTTTCACGAAAATGGAGATTGGGAGATTACGAGACAATATCATTGACGGAGGAATGCAGCGCCATCATTCAGAGGAAACTTCCCCCGAAGTTGAAAGATCCTGGCAGTTTCACAGTTCCTTGTACCATTGGAGAACATTATATTGGTAAGGCTTTATGTGATTTAGTGCAAGTGTTAATTTAATGCCTTTTTCTATTTACAGGAAACTACAAATTGGAGAAGCAATGCCTACCACAGTCTCTCTACAACTTGCTGATCGAACACTCGCATTTCCGAGAGGTGTCATTGAAGATGTGATGGTTCAAGTTGACAAACTCATTCTCCCAGCATATTTCATTATCCTTGACATGGAAGAAGACAAAGATGTTTCTATCATCCTTGGGAGACCATTCTTGGCTTCAGGTCGAACTGTGATTGATGTGCAAAAAGGAGAACTAACTATGAAAGTACAGGACCAAGAAGTTACCTTCAATGTTTTCAAAGCCATAAAATTCCCGAGTGAAGAAAATGAGGAAGAATGTTTCAGAATTGATGTTGTTGATAGTATCATTCATGATACTGATACAGTTCCCATGGACAAACTTGAAGCTTGCATCACTAACATGACTGACAGCGAGCTAGATGCTGAAATTTTGGAATGTATAAACTATCTTGACAAGCCATTCCGATTCAAATCGACACCACCAGTGGAAAGTCTGGAACTTCCGAAGAAAGATCGAATCAAGCCCTCAATTGAAGAACCAGCGCAGCTGGAGCTGAAGCTATTACCGAGTCATCTCAGGTATGCATTTCTTGGAAACTCTTGTGAATTACTTGTTATTATTTCTTCTTCGCTAACATTGGAGCAGGAAGAAAAGTTGCTGAGAGTGTTACGAGAACACAAGAAAGCCATTGGGTGGACTATAGCAGAAATTCGAGGCATTAGTCCATCATTTTGCATGCACAAGATTATGATGATTGACGAGTACAAACCCACAGTGGAGCATCAACGGAGATTAAATCCAATAATGAAGGAGGTCGTGAAGAAAGAAATCATCAAATGGTTGGATGTTGGCATCATCTACCCCATCTCAAACAGTAGTTGGGTGAGTCATATGCAGTGAGTACCAAAGAAAGGAGGAATTACTGTAGTCACAAATGAAAAGAACGAGCTGATTCTAACTAGAATGGTGACTGGATGGAGAGTATGCATGGACTATCGGAAGCTGAACAAAGCAACAATGAAAGATCATTTTCCGCTGCCATTTATTGATCAGATGATAGGCAGACTGGCGGGACATGAGTTCTATTGCTTTCTGGACGGATACTCAGGGTACAATCAGATTGTCATCGCCCTAGAAGATCAGGAGAAAACTACATTTACATGTCCGTATGGTACTTTTGCTTTCCGCAGAATGCCATTTGGACTATGTAGTTCTCCTGCCACATTCCAACGTTGCATGATGGCCATATTCTCAGACATGCTAGATTATGAAGGGTTTTATGGATGACTTCTCTGTGTTTGGAGATTCTTTTGACCACTACTTGCAAAATCTGGAACATGTGTTACAAAGGTCCGAAAATATAAACTTGGTACTCAATTGGGAGAAATATCATTTTATGGTGCAGTAAGACATTGTTCTTGGACACCGGATCTCACAAAAGGGAATCGAGGTAGACAAAGCAAAGATCGAGACAATTGAAAAACTACTTCCACCCACATCTGTCAAAGGGATTCAGAGTTTTCTCGGACATGCTGGCTTTTACAGGAGATTTATCAAAGACTTCTCAGAAATTTCAAAACCTCTTTGCAATCTTCTAGAGAAAGATGTGTCTTTCAACTTCACCAAAGAATTCTAGAAAGCCTTTGAGATCCTAAAACAGAAGCTGGTCTCTGCCCCCATCATAGTTGCACCGGACTGGACCCTTCCATTTGAGGTGATGTGCGATGCTAGTGATTTTACTGTAGGAGCAGTTTTGGGACAACGCAAAGAAAAGATCTTCCATGTCATTTACTATTCCAGCAGAACTCTGAATGAAGCTCAACTCAACTACACAACCACTGAAAAAGGAGTTGCTTGCAGTTGTGTTTGCTTTTGATAAATTCCGCTCATATCTGCTGGGTCCCAAAGTGGTTGTCTACATATATCATTCAGCAATCAAGTATTTGATCATAAAGAAAGATGCCAAACCCAGATTGATCTGTTGGATATTTCTTCTGCAAGAATTTGACGTGTAGACCAGAGACAGGAAATATCATTTATCGAGGCTTTAGAATGGAGATACAGCTGGCAAAGAACTAACAATCAAAGAAACTTTTCCAGATGAACAGCTGTTTGCCATGAAACAGCAGGAAGTCCCTTGGTATGCTGACTATGTAAACTACATAGTGTCAGGAAAATGGCCGTTGGAATGGACAACTCAGCAAAGGAATAAATTCTTCAAAGAAGTCAAGCACTATATCTGGGATGAACCGTACCTGTTCAAACGATGTGCTGATCAATTACTGAGATGGTGTGTTCCACAGGAGGAGGTCAACAATATTCTGCAACATTGTCATTCATCACCATATGACGGACACTTCAGCGGGAATAAAACTGTAGCCAAAGTCCTACAATCAGGTTTGTTTTGGCCCACTCTATTTAAAGATGCTTATCTGTTTGCTCTTTAATATGACAGGTGCCAGAGAACTGGAAATATTTCAAGAAGAAATGAAGGACCGTTGCAAAACATTCTGGAAGTTGAGATATTTGATGTATGGGGGATTGATTTTATGAGACCCATTGTTCCATCATTCGGAAACATGTACATACTAGTTGCAGTAGACTACGTCTCCAAATGGGTTGAAGTAATTGCACTGCCATCCAATGATTCAAAAGTGGTGATCAAGTTCCTGAAAAAGAATACTTGCACTCACTTCGGAACACCTCGGGCAATTATCAGCGATGGTGGCTCACATTTCTGCAACAGATACTTCGATGTACTCCTATCCAAATACGGAGTTACTCATAAGGTTGCCATAGCCTATCATCCATAGTCAAATGGGCAAGTTGAAGTTTCAAACAGGGAGATCAAAAGAATCTTGGAGAGAACCGTTGGATCAACAAGGAAGGACTGGTCTGAAAAACTGGATGATGCATTATGGGCATACCGAACAGCTTACAAGACACCCATTGGTATGTCCCCATATCAAATGGTGTTCGCGAAAGCATGCCATCTGCCAGTTGAGCTTGAACATAAGGCGTACTGGGCACTGAAGAAGTTGAATCTTGATCCACAAACTGCACGAGAGAAAAGACTTCACCAACTCAATGAGTTGGAGGAATTTCGCCTAAAGGCTTATGAGAATGCCAAACTTACAAATAGAAGACCAAGAAATGGCATGACCGAAAAATTGTGCGTAAACAATTGAAACTAGGGTAGCAAGTGTTGTTGTACGATTCAAGGTTGAAACGTTTTCCTGGAAAGCTGAAATCAAAATGGTCAGGTCCATTTGTGATTACGCAGGTGTTACCCTACGGAGTTATTAAGATATACAATCCCAAGTCGAGCAACACATTCAAGGTTAACAGCCAGCGTGTCAAGCACTACTGGGGAGAATCATTTGAGCGACAAAAAAAAAGTGTCACAGATTCAGATACAGCCTAACATTCACGAAATCATGTCTAGTTGACGACATTAAACTTAGCGCTAGCTGGGAGGCAACCCATGCAATTTGTGTATATATTGTGATGTGGTGTGTTTTAATTTTTATGTGTTTAGTTTTTGCAGGTTAAGACGCATTTCAGGATGGAAGAATCTCTCGTAAATCTTCACAAGCAATCTCCTTCTCTCCCTCAAAATTCTCTGATAAAGGTCTACAAAGCTCGCATGGAACAAATGAGACTTCTGACGATCCATGGTATTCCTAATGACATTCGTTGGGTAATCGAAGCACGGGTCCGATTAACATGTGAGTATTCTGATTCTTGTAATTCTTATTTGCCTGGTTTTGGAAGAAGCACCTATGAAAAGAAACGTAGAGCTAAACAAATTGGTGTTTGTTACAAATGTGCAAGCTGGAATTGCAATACTCGTTGTCATTCTTTAGGAATGGTATCTGATAATCGCGAAGATAAAATTAAATTCATTAGGGATGGCTTGAGTAAGTAGTCTTTAGATGATATATCTTCGACTCTTGAGACGCATCCCAGTGGATATGTTCATATAGTCATTCGCAAAATACATACACAATTCTGAAAAAAAAAACAACAGTTAAGTCTCGGGAATCTGACTCTAAAAGACCTTGTTTGCCAATTTATAAGAAAATTGGATGGGAAGTTTTTCCCTGACGCATAGACGTCATTCAAGTCGTTACATTATTGTAAATATTATATCTCTTTGTCTTTTCTTAATAATTGTGATTAAGATTTGTTATTTTCTCCGACAGGATCCAGGCTACTTTTTGACCTTTCACGATTTACTATTTTGCCACTAATCGTCATTTGGAAGATATTTATGCTATTATTACTCACCTTTTCAGGTTCTATAAATTCAACTCATCATTGCACTCTTGAAGGCATCCAGAGCTGAAAAAAAAAACACAAAAATATGGAAGCCACTTCAAGAAGACGAATTGTAAACATTTGTGTGTTTTGTGGTACCAGTGTTGGTGTTAAACCAGAATACATAGCAGCAACACAGGAATTGGGTCGAGTCTTAGCTGAAAGAAATATGCACCTAGTATATGGAGGAGGCAATCTTGGACTAATGGGGATTGTTTCAAAGGCTGTACATGATGGAGACAGTGAAGTCTTGGGAATCATCCCAAAACCCTTGTCGGAGGCGAATCTTATTGGATCATCAAACGGCGAGGAACTAATCGTGCCAGGTATGTCTGAATGACTGATAGAAAAGATTAATTGTGCTGATGTTTTTATTGCTTTGCAATGTGGCTTGGGCACAATGGAGGAAATTTTTAAAGTGTTATCTTAGGCAAACCTGAACATACACCAGAAACCGCTTGGACTGTACAATGTTGATGGATTTTATGATTTTCTTTGTGTGTTTCTTGATGATGTCCGGAGAAATAGGTTCGTGTCAAAGCCTGTAAAAGAACTCATTTTTACTGCCAGAACTGCCCCATATTTAATTGACCAAATCTTAGCATTTGAACCTCAAATTGACCCCATTCTTTCCAAGATAAATTGGTCCGATAATGATCATGGTAAGAGGCATCAGATAAATCTGGATCTTAACCTTTAACTTTTCATTTAGATGTAAAATTTCAGCGAACCAGGTACGGTTTTCTAAACTCTTCTTCCATTTTTTAAGACATTGGGGAAAATATCTCATTTAGGTTTGGGGGAGGAGAATAGTTAAATTGTATCTTGTTTTTATTGTTTATTTTTAGTCAAAATTTTTCGAAAAAGCCAAAAAAAAATTGAGAAATTTTACAAAAAACCAAAAAAATATTTTGTATTTTTGTGTTTTTATTTGATTAATCAGGTGAAATTGGTGTGAGATAGCTATGTAAGGAATTTCCATTCCTGAGACGTATCTCAACCTATTTCGGAACACGTTAATTTTTGTTTATTTCCTTTTAAATTATTTAATTTGTGAATTCTCCTTAAAACTGACTAAAACGAATCTTCATATGTTCAGTTGACAGGTATTATCAGCATACATGGTAACATACAAACATGAGCTGTAATTGAAAAGTTTGAAATATTCAATGCTCTAGTTTAATTGGAGGAAGCATCTATAAAAAGTGATGGAGTAAAAAAAAACACGTCTGAGATCCGAGTTATTAAGTCTGTAAGGGTGTTTTAACACCTAGTGCCCTAAAACCAACTGGTTTGGGAGTCACTGGCCCAAAGCTCACTACATGGATCAAAGATGTTGCAAAAAATATATATATATACATCTGAAGTCTGAGTAATTAAGTCTGTAGGGGTGTCTTAACACCTAGTGCCCTAAATCCAATTGGTTTGGGAGTCACTGACCCAAAGCTCGCTACATAAATGGAATATATTGTATATAAATAAATAAATAAATAAATAAAAGCAAAAATCAGAAGAAAAAAAAAATCAGAAAAATTATTCAATTGCTAAAAAAAGTGTGAATTCTGATAAAACTTTAAGACAAAATATTACTCTCTTCTCAATTGCACTTGTGACTATTGTGGGCAAAAATGAGTTAATTAATATTTTGTTGACTGTGTATATGAAGGATGGTAAATATAATCGGAGAATTTACTTATTCGGTAATTCAGAAAGAAATAAAACAACTAGTAACTTGGAGTATAAGTTTCACCTGTTTAGTCACTAACTTTTTTATTCTCTTTTCTCTTGTCTTTTTGCTTTTGTGTGCATTAGTTTTCTATCTTTTTACTTTTATAAGACGTTGGTGGGTATCGTCGCTGTAAACCCTAACGAGACTACAACTCGTCCACTAGGGACACCTAGGGGTTTAAAGGCTTGTTGCATACGCTAAATACAATCGTGATCCCTACGAAAGTGGCTTAGCTTAATTATTTATGTTATTTTATTTTATTGTTTTGCTTGATGACTAGCAAAATGTTAGGTTTGAGGGTGTGATGAGCGGAAAATATATCAATATTTACTGCATCTTTTACTTAATATTTTGTTTAGTTTCTCGGGTTTGATGAACGTTTTGATATGTTTTAGTTTATTTTGCAGATAAAATAATATTGGGACTCAATGAAATCATTTAGGACGAAATGTGGGTCAAATAAAGGGCAAATATTGGACTTGACATATTAATTTTGGAGATTGGAAACTTGAAAGGGCGTTTTAACGAAGTGCAGTTTTGGAAATTCCAGTTTTGCGCATCTGTCGTATTTTGGGCATAACGTTTTACTCCAATATCGGATTGAGCTGATTCAAGTTCCAGATTAAAGAAGACTCAAATATCTAAAACTCAGCATTTACTTTTTAGCAATTTACTTTCAGCATTTACTTTTCAGCATTTAATTTTCAATATTTAATTTCAGCATTTAATTTCCGTCATTTACTTTTCAACAATTTATTTTTCAGCATTTTACTTTATGTCTTTTATTTTATTTAAGTTCTTACTACCGGTAAATATGTGTCATAACTAAGCTAGTTATCTGGGGTTGTGATGAAGTCCAATATCACCGGTTTATAAGGGGTTAAATTACGGTTTAGGTTATATAAAGGATTATTTATTGAGCCTTAGTCTTAATGCATCTTGTTAACTAGACATTAATAAGATTGATTCGGTAAACTTAAAATGAACTTGGAAAAGGGATTTTAGGTTTAAGATCTTAGACTTAATAGCCCACGATCTTCCTTGAGGATAGATAACCCTTTAATAGATTTCCTTACAAGATATGAATATACCCGTCGGGCGGGGGTAGCCATAATTGGAACTTAATCTTAATGAATTCAGATAACTTGGTTAACATAGGAATATGATTAATTGGGTTATACTGGGTATTTGTATTTGACCATTGGAAGAGACTTTTGCATAATTTCATATTCCAGGTTAATAAACCAATACATTACACAAACTTAAAATAACTACTTCATCTTTTAAAAGATATTGGAAAGATTCACAACCCTGGATAATTTTATAAATTTGAATTTTCTTCAATCTATTTTCGAGCAATTTCATTTACTTGTTTTAAGTCACTTTCAAATCAAACAACCAATCCATTAGATACTTCGCAGTTTTCCTTTGATGTTTCCAAAATCGAGGAGATTTTTGATTTCTTTCCAAAGGAAAAGTTTTTAACCTTACCTCTTGATCACAAAATTCCTACCAATGAGAAGCTCAAAGGAATAGAGTATTGTAAGTATCATAATTCTTATAACTAATCAACTAACTCTTGCTAGGGTTTTAAAAGTATGGTGCATGACATAATTAATAAATGAGTTCTGAAGTTTCTTGAGAAAAAGGAGACCATGCTGGTTGATGAAGACCTTTATCCTCCAGTGGCTAATGTTAATACTGCCACCTTTGATTTAAGGGAGATATTGAATTTAAAGAAGAAGCAGAAAGAGAAGAACACAGAAACCCATCCAGAAAGGGTGATCCGCATGATTTGGGTTCCCAAGAAGTGCTTGGTGTATGAAGATCAAGCAAGGTGGAGTCATGGAAAATAGCACACAACCAGGACTTGGTTTACTCAAAGAACCAAGCCACCTCATATTCCTATCCAAAAGAGTCAGCCGAGATTTGTGGCCCCTCCGAGGATCTGGACAAGTAATCAGTGGCACATGATGAAACACAAGAAGCTCCCTGAGAAAATTTCACTGACTCAAAAAAGAAGACTCATACTCCAAAAGGCAGCTTTGAAAAGGAAGGAGGAGTTAGTCTAAGAACCTGTGAAAGCCAAATCAAAATTTTACAGGAATTCCACTGAGGATCATGAGTCTATAGAAAGCTCGGACAATCTGTTGGAGGAAAAGCGTGCAAAAAACACTTTCATGGTAGGAAATCTCTATTCCTTTCGGTTGTGTCATGTCAAGTTTGACTCTGTCGTTAATCTTCCAAAAGGAAAGTGATAGGAAGACAGCAGGAATGAAGAATTAGCAGAAACTTCGAGGGAAATGCCTTCGTCTAAGGAGGAGAAGAACATAAATTTGCATTGTGGAATAACAATTCAGGCTGTGGCATGTGAAAGACCTAAAAATGTGATATAGGAAATGTTGGACAATTATGACCCATAGCATCACTATTTGTACAGAACATGGTGTTGTTGTACAAATTAACTATGTGACAAAGGAAATTGCTCTTTTAACATTTGTAATTGGATTACCGAGATATATAAATGATAAAAGTCCATATGATTAGTTCTGGATTGATAAGATTTGAGACAGTATCAATCCATGAAGGTTTAATCATTAAAACATCCCTAGTCGGAGTATTATCGAGATTGGACATCGATAATGCGGAATAGACTAGTATTGCACTTGTGCCTGTTGTGGGAGCATAACGACATAGTTCTCATATATTTGGGTATTGGATACTCATGCAAGTGTAATAGGAGGTTGTGTTTACCGATGGTAACGTGCGCCGGGTCCACAAATCAGAATCTAAGAAAAGTTTGACTTTACTAACATGCGCCGTGCCATGTGTCACCATCACAGCTGATCTGCTAACATGCGCCGTGCCACGTGTCAGCATCCTACGGTGCCGACAGTCATCATCACCACGTGTGCCATGTGGCATCCTACGTGTCTCCATGTCATCAGCCACGTCAGCAAGACAACAAGTCAACATTGCCACGTGTCGTGCCACATCATCATCAGCCAATCAGGAAGTGCCACGTGTCGCAATCCTACGGTGCCGACAGTCTCTTTCCACGTGTCGCCACGTCACCGTCACGTCACCTCCACATCAGTGCCAAGTCAGCATCAATCATTGAGTATCTAATCCTTATCTGACACGTGGCGGATAAGAATCTCATCGACCAATCAGAAGCCGCCACGTGTCACAATAATTGAAGCCCAACCACCGCGCCACGTGTCACCTTATCAGCTTATCCAGAATCTTCAAACCGGTGAACCAGAGCGTGCCACGTCGACAAAATCTGGCGTAGCAACGCTGAAGGCCCTGGCGTCGCGACTCTGGAAGCCTACCGAGGCCTATAAATTGAGCTCGAGATTTCAGAATTCAGGGCACCACTCTCTCTCTTATATTCTATCTAAAGAGAGAGTTTCTCTCTCTACTTTCTTTTAATTTTTAGTTTTTTTTAGTTTTGTAATTAATTTTAATTACGTTTTGTTAATATAGTAATTTAATTTTTACTTTTTACTTTTTACAGTTTTTATTATTTACCATGAGGAGGTAACTCCCCCAGCTAGGGTGAAAGGTAATTCTTTTACTGTTACTATTTAGATTAATCTCCCTTAAAAATAATATATTCATTATTTAAATATTGACTTAAAAAGGATACCGCCAGATTGGTCGGTTGGTAATTCATTTTAATTTGGTTTAAACCTGACTAATAAAGGATACCGCCAGATTGGTCGGTTGGTAATTTAATTTTGGTTCCGCCTTTATGGCTGGTTGGACTTAATTTGACTTAATCAGGTTACCGCCTATATGGCTGGTTGGAAAAAGAATCACAAGTTTATATATTATTTTATGGGAGATATCTAAATTAGTAGTAGTAAAAGTAATTCCTTTTACCTTAGCATTTTATTTTATTGTAATTTACTTTTCAGTATTTACTTTACCGTATTTTTTATGTCTTTTATTTTCAAGTTTTTACTAGCCCTAGTTATGTGTTGTAACTAAATTAGTTATCAGGGGTTGTGATGAAATCCAATATCACCGTTTTATAAGGGTTAGATTATAGCTTGGGTAATATAAAGATTTATTTATTGAGTCTTAAACTTAATGCTTTTTTCATTAACCGGCCATTAATAAAATTGATCTGGTAAATCTAAAATGAACTAGACATAGGGATTTTAGGTTTCAGCCTTAGACTCAATAGCCCACGATCTTCCTTGAGGATAGATAACCATTTAATAGATTTCCTTACAGGATAGGAATATACCTGTCGGGCGGGGTAGCCATAATTGGAACTTAAACTTAATGAATCCAGATAATTTGGTTGACATAGACATATGGTTCAATTGGGTTAAACTGGGTATTTGTGTCTGACCATCGACAGAGGCTCACACATAATTTAGTGTTCCAGGTTAATAAATCAATATATTACCCAACTTTAAGATAACCACTTCATCTTTAAAATGATATTGGAAGAAATCACAACCCTAGATAGTTTTTAATATTGAATTTTCTTAAAACCTATTTTCGACAATTTTATTTACTTGCTTTTAAATTTAGAATCGTCATCATTTCAAATCAAACAATCAACCTGTTAGATACTAGTAATCATTTGACCTCATAAAATTAATAGTTTTGATATTAAGTCCTCGTGGGATCGATATTTTTATACTACTTGAACGATACGTGCGCTTGCGTTATACGTGTGTGTTTACGTCGGTCAACAAAGTATAAAGACAGATCGGCTAAAGTATTAAACCGTCATGGTTAGACCATGGTGGAAAATACTTAAGCAATAAGTTTCTCGAATTACTTGAAAGAGTATAGTATTCTTTCAATATGGACTCCTCCCAGAACACCTCAATTGAGCGGTGTTTCCGAACTGAGAAACCGAACCTTGTTGGACATAGTAAGGTTAATTATGAGTCGCTCTGAGCTACCATTTTCCTTCAAGGGATACGCATTAAACAGTGCAACACTTATTTTGAATAAGGTTCCATAAAAATCTGTTTGACAGACTTCATATTAGATATGAACATGAAAGAAACCGGGTTTTCTCATTCCTGATGATTTGGGTATGCTAGGCATATGTTTGGATGATACCAAACTAGAACCCAAATCGGATAAGTGTCAATTGTTGGTTATACTAGGGAAACCAAAGTATAGTACTTATACAAATCACTAGAGAACAATGTCATTGTTACTCGCCATGTGGTTTTCCTAAGAGGAATACCTATATGCAGTGGAAAATGGGAGGAAAGTAAAACTCGATGAAAATCAGAGTAATACTGTTCCAGACACCGATTCCTTAATGGAACAAAAATAGTTCATCAGGGATGAAACTATACCACAATCTTCGAATACACAAGAACTGCGTAATTCGGAGAGAGTCAGAAAACAACCTGGGAGGTATGGGTTTCTGATCTCACCTCATTAAGATGTCAATCTTATTGAGGAATACGAACCGAATACGTATGAGGAAGTGATAAAAAGTATCGACTCCCTATTATGGAAAAGTGCCATGATATCCGAAATGGATTCCATGTATACCAACCAAGTTTGGACACTGGTTGTTGTACCGGAAGGCATTGTGCCTATTGGTATAATATAAGTCTTCAAGAAAGACATACATGGATGGCAACATACCAACGTACTAAGCTAGACTTGTAGCGAAAAAGGTATCGTTATCAACATTGTGTCGATTACGACGAAACCTTTTACTCGTTGCCATGGTTAAATCTATTTGGATAATGCTTGCTAATGCTGCATGTTTCATTCATGAAATATGGCAGCTGAAAGTCAAAATCGTTTTCCTTAAACGGAAACCTTTTGGAGGAGGTTTGTAACATCCTGACGGTTTTGTCGTACCAAAACAAGCAAACAAGGTTTGCAAGTTAATTCGATCCATTTATGGATTGAAGCAAGCATTGCGTTCTTGGAACTATAATTTTGATGTAATCATAATGGTATATGATTTGATTCAAAACGAAAATGATTCTTGTGTATATACGGAGGTTAGTGGGAGCGCACTGAAAGTGATTGTCCTAAATATTGATGATATATCATTTCTTGGAAATGACATTCCCATAATACAATCGGTGAAAGCTTGGCTTTCATGAAAAATTCTTCGTAGAATTCTTGGGAGAGACAACTTTTATTCTAGGAATAAGGATCTACTGGGATAGATCTAAAAGTTGTTGGGACTCTCCGAGAACTCGTACATTGAAATCTATGTACGCGACCTGGTGTTTCATATGCTTTGAGCATATGGAGTCACAATCAGGCCGATCGAGGTGATAGTCACTTGATTGATGTTGAGAACATCCTTAAGTATCTTAGATGAACTAGGGATACTTTCTTAAGCTATGGAGATGGAGAACTTGAAGTGACTGGGTTCACTGCTGTAAGTTTCCTAACCGATAAAAATGACTATAGGTCGTTACTAAGGGTACTATATAGTTTGAATAACGAAACTGTGAGCTGGAAATCTTCCAAGCAAGATACTGTTGCCGAATAAAAAACGAAAGTGGAATATTGCTGCAGCTGAGGCAGCAATAGAATCACTTAGGATCTAAATAATCCTAATTGGATTAGGTGTAGTTCTGTTAGCAGCTGAGCTAGGCTACAACACAGGCTAAAAAATTAATGGTCTCATCAACGATCCAAGTATATACTTCAATCGTTCATCTGATTCATTCGGATCATACATCGTGGCGATGTGATGATCGAATAAATCGCATCATATGATAACTTAGCAAATCCGCTGACGAAACCAGTTTCTCAGCAGAAGTTTGAGCGAACCGTACATAGTTCAAGTGTAGGACACTTGAGTGATTGGCTATAGGCCAAGTGGGAGATTGTTGGACAATTATGACCCATAGCATCACTATTTGTACAGAACATGGTGTTGTTGTACAAATTAACTATGTGACAAAGGAAATTGCTCTTTTATCATTTGTAATTGGATTACCGGGATATATAAATGATAAAAGTCCATATGATTAGTTCCGGATTGATAAGATATGAGACAGTATCAATCCATGAAGGTTTAATCATTAAAACATCCCTAGTCGGAGTATTATCGAGATTGGACATCGATAATGCGGAATAGACTAGTATTGCACTTATGCCTGTTGTGGGAGCATAACGGCATAGTTCTCATATATTTGGGTATTGGATACTCATGCAAGTGTAATAGGAGGTTGTGTTTACTGATGATACGGAAATAGCTTCGCTCTAGATAGACCCCTCGGAATTCCATTGGTAGTATGACTATGTGTCTATGGAAGTCCGAATCAGGGTAGGTGTATTTGGTCTTAACCTGAGACTTGCACCGCTAATACTTGCGACAATCAATGTACTTTGGTTTTGGTCGTCCAGGGCGTTATCCGGTTCTGTGTACGCCTCTTCTGAGTATATTGAGAATCGTAGTGTATTGGTTGTGATGTCAAGATGGAAGTATCACTCCAGTCATAGTGGAGATGATGGTCACGTAGGATACGGAACTAGTACTCTTATGTACTGCAGTCATCGGGATAATATGACTAGGTCATGATTATCCGATTATAGAGACTAGTTACCAGAGATCCGACATGTGCTTCGTATGGGGCAGACACAATTCCAGCCCCACGCCTAGCACGTGACATCCGATACTGGATCGCAATACGTTATACTATATATACTACGTGTGATATAGATTACATATTCCTTTAAGAATATTTCTGGAGAATTGGGTAGGCATGGTTCTTTGCTAGAAGCCAACCATGTCTTGTAAATCGGTAAAAACGTAGTACTAGGTACGTACATGTTCGGATAGTCCGACGACCGGATTTACTGCAAACATATCCGGGGACCTCATGGGTCGCTTCCCGAAGATTCACCGATGATGTATGACTCGCACATTAATAATCTGGGATTAATTATTAGAGAGAGAAAATTAATCTAGGATTAATTACGGAGATATTTTATCTGGGATAAAATACTATTTAAAGGGAGAGAACGATTAATTTGGAATTAATCGATAAAATAATATATTCAATATATTAAGCGAAATTAGATTTCGACGCGGAATTAAAATTAGATTTTAATTCGGGCGAACAAGTTAATTTAGAATTAATTCGCTAGCAATGTGAATAGTAATTTTACTAGGCATAATTATTAAATTTGATTTAATTACGTCGCAACGGAAAATTCCTTAATTCGGAATTAGCAAACCCGAGCCCGGGAGTGTTTGCGGGCCCACTCGCATTTCGAATCAAGTGGGGCCCACAAGTCACATCACGCGTCATATCATTAGTCATTCTTGTGATGTAAGTCACATCAACTTTGAGTGATGTGTTGTAAGTCACTTTTGATTGATGTAAGTGGTTGAAAGACATTAAAGTCTTGTACAATTCTTGTAAAGTGTATTATGTATTTGATTTTTGAAATCAAAAACAACCAACACACAACTCTTCTATTCTCTTCCATTTTCGGCCTTGGAGCCAATTTCTTCTCTCAAATTTCTCCTTCAATGCCGAGAGCAACAAGGAAATGTTTAGGGGAATTTTGTTGCAATTTTCTCCAATGCTAGCACATAAAGGGTCATAACAAAAGTGATAGGGAAACCAACTCTTGAGCATGGAATCCTTCATCAAAGCTTGGAGCTTGAAGACAACTCAAGGAGCACACAAAGAGGGGTTGACTGAATCCTTGGAGCACAAATTTTAGGCATGGCCGAGAACTTCCATGGAGGAGGAAAAGTTTTGTGTTTCGTCGCATCCAAATCCGTTCATTGTAAGTATGATTCCGCCATACTTCTTTATTGTATTCACTTATTTTCATTGCTTGAATGATCTTGGGACTATAGTAGAAACCCAACATGAGCAACACAAGGATGAATGTGAAGAATTGTTGCAATTTTTCAAGAGTGCTAGCACACCAAAAGAGTCTTACAAATGTGATAGGGAAACCCATCTATGAGCATGGAATCCATTATCAAAGCTTGGAGCTTGAAGACAACACAAGGAGGACACCAAGGGCTTGGCCGAATTCCATGGAGCAGAAAAAGAGGGCTTGGCCGAGAGCTTCTATGAAGGAGAAATTTTTGTTGTTCTTCGCATCGCAAAAGCCGATCAAAGTGAGTATTCCACAACTTTACTTTGTTGTATTCGCACTTTTCATTGCTTAATTGATCTTGGGAAGACCTAGTTAACCCAACAATGGTATCAGAGCCTTGATTAAGCATGAAAATGAATTAGGGTGAAATTTGGGTAAAATTGATTTGAGCATGATTTGATAAAATTGATTGATTGAGTATGTTTGAATGATGATAACTTAGAGTTATTTGTGATCAATTTGATGAAAATTGAATTGGAATAATTTTTCCCCAAATGTTTGGCTTGGCCGAATATGAAGCCCTAGTATAGCTCATGGTGATTTTGATTTTTGGACCATTGGATGTGTTTGAAATGATGGATAAATTGATTTGTGATTTAATTGGATTGAAATCAAAATTAATTAAGAAAAATTCCCCATTGCCGAGAGCTATACATAGCATGTAATGAGATGATTTTTTGATTCAATAATGTTGGACATGTGTTGATGATGATTAGCATGATTAATTAGTGTAATTGGTATTTTAGAAATGTTAATTTGACTAATTAATTATGGCTAAAGCACTTTAGTTAATTAAATTGTGAAATTTGGAATTTTAAAATTTAATTAGTTGGGATAAATTTGGAATTGGGCTTGAAATGTTGTATTTGGTCTTAATGGGCTTGGTTGGGCCAAGTTTGGTTTAGGTTAATTGGTTGGATCCAATTGGGCCTAAAACCATTTCCATAAAGTCCAAATTTAATGAAATGGACCTTTAAAATTTTAATTGGGCCTAATGGGCCTAAATTAATTTTTGGCAAAATGGTGATTCCTTATTGGGCTTTGGTTGCCAAAGTCCATGCCTTATAAATTAATTGAAAGCCCATTGGACTTTAATTAAATTGACATTGGATGTTAGTTGGGCTTTGAGACCCATTAAGATTAGATATAGAATCTAAGTCGCAAAGGCTCATTAATAAAGTGTAATTATTTAATTTAAAATTAAATAAAGAATTAGTATTGAATACAAATTAAATTAGATTTAATATTTTAGTTTAATATAATTCAAGAATTCGTACTTTGAGTACTTATTCTTAAAACGAGTTTGACTCGCACAAATCAAATCGTTGTTTGAACATTGGATGGTCATTAATTTCAGATTAATTAATTGGATTAGATTGATTGATTACATGCTTTGTGTGAATACATTGATGTGATGTATGAATAATGTATATCGGATGGATATTAGATGGGTGAGGGCAATTTTGGAAATTATTGTAATAAATTTAGAATTTATTAAATTGGACCTGCGTGTCCAGCCTATTACCTCTTGATTCTTTGTATTTCTCTTCTCACCTATTCCCCTCAATGTAAATGAGGTTTCTTTAGAAGTGTTATGTAATTGGGCAGAAGTAAGAAGTGTGCTAGCGGGAGAGACGAAAGAGAGAGATTTGTTCTAGGAACAAGTTGTTTTAAATATCCATCCGCATATCATTATTAATTTATTTATCGCGCCTTATTATACTTTTTAGAATGCATGTTTAAGGGTGTATGATGAGACCTAATCAAAGATAATTAATTGGTTGCCAATTACGCGAAAAACCCTCAACATATATTAAGCGTTTTTCCTTCCATTGAATGATTCATTCTCAAGATCCAAGATTGGCACTGGTTTGTTGGCAAAAGTCAAGGCCTTTTTCCATCGCGGATGTGTTTGAATCATGAAAGCTTTGTTCCATATCGCATGTCTTTTCCAAGTTGTGATTTGTTGGCCAAAGTCAAGATCACTTCTTGTCCGTCGACATCGATTGCAAAGCTTTCCAAGGTCAATGGGTCCCGCTTAACGGAATCATTAAGTTTGTTGTGCCAAAGCCAAGGCTTAATTGATTCAGAGGAAAAAGGTTAGGCAATATATTGGATATATTGGCATATATTAGATATATGTTTCGGATTTGGATGTCCACCTACTAGATCTAGGAATTGGATGAGATCCAATTGATCTTAGAGATCTACCTAGTTAAGTTTCATACAATTTGTTGGCCAAAGTCAAGGTTGTGTGTTATTTAACGGGATCTTAGCCCACTAGGAAACAAGTTTCTGTGGACGCTGGAATTCGGCCGAGGTCCACAATCAGAATTTGTTGGTTGGGGGCATTAGCGATCCTGCAAGACAAAGGTAGAGTGAGCGGGAGTAGACTGCCCACCGGTGTGGTGGGTGCCGGGGGCACTCCGACGCTCAAGTCAATCAGAATGAAATGAGCAGTAAATATGTAAAATATGAAAACAAAGTTTGAAGTTACTTTGACCTCTCTGGGTGGCCGTGAAGGCGGTGATATGTGTCTGTGGGAGTGGGGGGCTCAGAGAGCTTGTGTCAGAGAGCGTAAGCTAGTAAGAGAGCCCTGCAGAGAGTTTTGAATCTCTTCCCTTTTATAGATTGAAGGAAGTCACTTTACAGTTGGAATATAAGTTGTACACGTGATGGTGGGATCTACAATGTGCTGAAGTCTCTGATGATAGGACCCACAACATGTTCAATACTATCTTTCGATAATGAAGAATCTTAGCATGTGAATTTATGCTTTACGCTAGACAAAATGAGGGAAGAGTGGTTGATGAGTTATCCGTAAGCATGTGGCGTGATTATAATTCAATAATGCTAGGTTTTATGGGTTTGATTTTACACTCTTGGGCCTTACTTACTGTAGGGTTTTGAACTGTAAAGACAATTTTACCCTTGGCCCAAATTTGGCCCATACAGTTTGTCCCATACTCTATAAGTCAATAAGTTCTTGATTTAGAGAGTATTTTATACGTGTCGAACAAAACAAGATGTAAGAGTGCCAGTTGAGAATGCATAGTTCATGTTACATACGATAGAGAGAATTCAATGTCTTTTGGACTAAGAGTAGTCTAAGTCTTCAAGTTGGCTTGACATTTAGCCATGGGGAATGTCCCCGGTCGACTGAACCAGATGAAAGTTCAGGAAAATCTCTATATTACCGGTCAAGGACCAGAGGATCTAGACCAGATGAAGGTAATGTGCTGAACTTGACTCGTTATGAGCCATAGGGGATGTCCCAAGTCTACTGAACCAGATGAAGGCCATAACAATCTCGATACTACAGGTCAAGGACCAGATGAGTCTTCAAATTTTTCTAGTCCAGATGAAGGTCATGTGCTGAACTTGACTCGTTATGAGCCATAGAGGATGTCCCCGGTCGACTGAACCAGATGAAGGTTAGGATAATCCCCATACTACGGGTCAAAAGACCGGGGGAATTTACAATATCGTCTGACCAGATGAAGGTCAGGTCTTCAACTTGACTCTACAAGAGCCAATGGGGGATGTCCCCGGTCGACTGAACCAGAAGAAGGTCAGGATAATCCCCAGACTACGGGTCGAAGGATTAGGGGAATCTACAATATCGTCTGACCAGATGAAGGTCAGGTCTTCAACTTGACTCTACAAGAGCCAATGGGGGATGTCCCCGGTCGACTGAACCAGATGAAGGTCAGGATAATCCCCATACTACGGGTCAAAGGACCAGGGGAATCTACAATATATTCTGACCAGATGAAGGTCAGGTTTTCAACTTGACTCTACATGAGCCAATGGGGGATGTCCCCGGTCGACTGAACCAGATGAAGGACAAGATAATCCTCATACTACGGGTCAAAGGACCAGGGAAAATTACAATATCGTCTGACCAGATGAAGGTCAGGTCTTTAACTTGACTCTACAAGAGCCAATGGGGGATGTCCCCGGTCGACTGAACCAGATGAAGGTCAGGATAATCCCCATTCTACGGGTCGAATGACCAGGGGAATCTACAATATCGTCTGACCAGATGAAGGTCAGGTCTTCAACTTGACTCTACAAGAGCCAATGGGGGATGTCCCCGGTCGACTGAACCAGATGAAAGTCAGGATAATCCCCATACTACGGGTCGAAGGACCAGAGGAATCTACAATATCATCTGACCAGATAAAGGTCAGGTCTTCAACTTGACTCTACAAGAGCCAATGGGGGATGTCCCCGGTCGACTGAACCAGATGAAGGTCAGGATAATCCCCATACTATTGGTCAAAGGACCAGTGGAATTTACAATATCATCTGACCAGATGAAGGTCAGGTCTTCAACTTGACTCTACAAGAGCCAATGGGGGATGTCCCCGGTCGACTGAACCAGATGAAGGTCAGGATAATCCACATTCTACGGGTCGAAGGACCAGGGGAATCTACAATATCATCTGACCAGATGAAGGTCAGGTCTTCAACTTGACTCTACAAGAGCCAATGGGGGATGTCCCCAGTCGACTGAACCAGATGAAGGTCAGGATAATCCCCATACTACGGGTCGAAGGACCAGGGGAATCTACAATATCGTCTGACCAGATGAAGGTCAGGTCTTCAACTTGACTCTACAAGAGCCAATGGGGGATGTCCCCGGTCGACTGAACCAGATGAAGGTCAGGATAATCCCCATACTATGGGTCAAAGGACCAGGGGAATTTACAATGTCGTCTTGACCAGATGAAGGCCATGTCTTCTATTTGACTCTTCCTGAGTCAAATGGGCATGTTCCATATAGAGGATGTTTCATTGTCTTATGTATCAAGACGACCATACATATTGATAAAGGTACAAGGGAGTCTACAGATACTAGATCTGATGAAATTCTAAAAAGATTTCATTCTACAACACTTGAAAAAGTACATCAGAGTTTACATTACCCGATGAAGGTCCAAGAAAGTCTACACACTCCATTATACCTAATGTGGGTATATGTGAGTTTAATCATCCAGACCTTATGAAGGTCAAAGTAAAGTTTACACATTCCACTATACCTGATGAAGGATATGGGTGTCTACAGATTCCGTATATGATGAAGATCCACGGGGGTCTTCATTCTTCATTCTATATGATCTAATATGAGTCAATGAGGATCTTTACTCCACTAGACCTGAAGAAGGTCTATGAGAGTCTTTCATTCTCATACTACTAGTTCTGATGAAGGTCCATGATACTACTGTCAAATGGACTATCAAATGGACCTGATGTAGGTCCATAAGGTACAGTTGGATGAACCTAATGATTATCTATGAGAATCTTCATACTACAAGACCTGATGAAGGTCACGAGACTATTGTCGAATGGACTTGATGAAAGTCCAAAGAATGAAATTACTTATTCTCTTGATGAGGATTTATGAGACTACGGTCGAATGGACTTTATGAAAGTCCAAAGAATTCATCACTCACTCTCCTAGACCTGATGAAGGTCCATGAGACTATGGTAGAAAAGACTTTGAAAAATATCTATCAAGGTCATCACTCTTCACACTTCTACGATACTACCGTCGACTGGACTCATCGAATGGACTTGATGGAATTCCAAGGAAGTCATTACTCATTATACTAGACCTGAAGAAGGTATATGATGCTACAATTGAATTAACTTGATGAAAGTCATTACTTTTCTCTCTTCTGTGAGACTACTATCGACTGGACTTATCGAATGGACCTGACGGAGGTCCATGAAGCTATGGTCGAATGAACCTGATGATTATCTATGAGAATCTTCATTCTACTAGACCTGATGAAGGTCCAAGAAGCTATGGTCGACTGAACTTGATGGAAGTCCAAGTGAATCTTCATTCTACCTATTCATGATACTACTGTCGAATGGAACTGACAAAGGTCCATGAGACACAGTCGTATGAAACTAATGCATGTCTATGAGAATCACCACTCTATTAGACTTGATGAAGGTCCATGAGACTATGGTAGAATGATCTTGAAGAATATATGTCAAGGTCATCACTCTTCACGCTTCTACGATACTACTGTCGAATGGACCTGACGAAGGTCCATGAAGCTACGGTCGAATGAACCTGATGAAAGTTCAAGGGGCTTTTACAATGCTTTCTAGAGTTTATGGAAATCTATCCTTATAGTCTAGAGTGGATGATAATCTCCATACGTAGTGTGGATATGATTATCTTCATATGTAGTATGAAAGAGATGGATGCCTATCAAAGTCATTACTAATTATACAAGGCTTGAATAAGGTCAATGATACTACAATAGAATGAATTTTGATGAAATTCACATAGAATTTCCATACTACCTAACCTGATATAGGTTGGTCGATTGGACCAAATGAGGTCCAAGAAAATTTTCATTCTACTAGACATGATAAAAGATTCCATATGTAGTATGGAATTGGCAATATTAAATCAACGTAGCATGGAGATGATGACTAACCTTTGACTTAGTCTGAAGGAGTTGATAAACATTCCAAGTAGTCTATGAGAGATGGGAGTTTTCCATGTTGCCTGAAGTTGATAGCCATCCACCTTATAGTATGTGGATTGTAGTATGAACCAATGTTTTATCATCCTATTATATAGGCTTCCGTCAAATGAACTAGATGTTGATCACTCAATGTGGCCATGTATTACACGTGTGCTTGTGAAACTAAATTGCTTGGAGAAAATTATGGACTTCATTCACTCATTAGCAAATGAACTAGATGTCGAGTGGAATTATCATTGGTTTATGCAAGTCGGCTGGCTTCATTCGGCAGCTGTTCTTTGTTGGGTGGAGGATGGCACATGCAAGGGAGTCCTTTTGTCAAAATTGGTTAATGGGCCATTTTTTTTTAATCTACTTAATTTGTTTGTTTGTTTGTTTTGAGATAAAGGGTAGCTTGATTCCCTCTCTCACATGGGTTGTTAAGAAAAAGTTTCACTCTTTTCAACACACTTGTCTTCTTTCAACGTGGGTAGCTGTCAAATGGTCTCTCTCCTCACGCATTATCTTGTTCTTTGTAGTAGTTTCACGAGGGTCATGTGAAAAAACTTTGGCATTTGGCTTTTTGGGCGTGAATGGGGTGGATTTTGATTGATGTAGTATGGGTTTGTCGTGTGGTAGTATGGGCCATGTGATCATGTGCTTCCTATCTGGTAGCAATCATTGTCTGGGCTTCGTTATCTTTGGCATAAATGGGCTTTATTTTTAAGCTTTGATTGTAGGCTTCTTGCCATTTGGTCTATTTGGTTTTGTGGCCTTGCTGTGCGTGGGCCGCACTTTGTTTGCATGTGTGTTGCTCGTGCGTTGTGGTCTAGTCTTTCTATGCTTTTGGGCCCAGTTTAGCTAATGGTTGCTTGAGCTTCATTTTTTGCTTCAGCGCACCTAGTTACTGCCTATGGGCTGTGTTTTGGCTTTTTTTTTTTGCATGTTGGCATCGTGGACTTGCATCTGGTCGTAGGTTGGTAGACGTGAGTGGGCTGGTTGGTGCTTAGTTTTGGCCTGGAGCATTGTATAAACATATGGATGTCATGCAATGCGAATTGGGCTGGCGTGGAGCATCAACCTCACAATGGCACAAGGATGCAGACCCATTCCATGCGTGGGGTTTCATTAGTATATGAAATAATCTCTTTGTCGAGTGGGCCATTCCTTTTTAGATCTACTTTGTCGCTTGTAATATTCCTGCCGAGTGAATTTTTGTGAAGCATGATAGAGATTGAAGGTATCTTCAGCATGACAACTTGCAATACTCTTGGAGCCTACGATTTATTTGTAATATGAGCTTTGATGCGCGTGGAGAAGAGTTGTCAAATTGATGTCTCTCTCCTTACATTGTTTTTACTTTGTTTTTTACAACTTACTTGGGGCCCAAACTGGAAGCTTTTCAATGTAGGATTGCATCCCTTGGGTGAGGCAGCATTTCACACGACATTCTCAAGCATGCATGTGTTATGCGTATGGGCTGTTAGTTCCTGGGCCTTCATTGCATATGAGTTTGCCATGTCAAGTAGATTTCTTAAAGCATGCGCATGGATGTGGCCATTCTACAAAGTTTTATTGCTCGGCTTGTATTAGGACCAGATGAGTGCAGTTTTTCGACCTCTCGGATTTGGGCTCTTGGCGTGGACCATTTTGCAAGCTTCTCTTTCTATTGATGCATGGTCCCCACCTTTACTTAAAGAATGTATGATGTACTAATATATGCATATGTCACGTGTGTGGGCATTGTTGAATGGAATTGATGTTAGCATTTCTCCATTTCATGTTGAGTGAGACATCACCTAATGCTGAGTGTAGTGTCGAATGGAGCATCTTCTTATGCCAAACATTCCAAGCCCCATGTCGAATGAAGTATCCATCCAATGCTAGACACACGTGCATGTAGTGTCAAATGGAGCTTTGGTAAGTGGACTGATTTTCTGGTTTGTGTGCGTTTTTGAGGAGATTCCTATTTTGCATGTGATGTAGCGTGACCTATTTGTATTATGAATGGTATTTGCTTGCTATGAATCGCTAAGGCCCCACGGTGGGTGCCAAATTGTGGACGTTGGAATTCGGCCGAGGTCCACAATCAGAATTTGTTGGTTGGGGGCATTAGCGATCCTGCAAGACAAAGGTAGAGTGAGCGGGAGTAGACTGCCCACCGGTGTGGTGGGTGCCGGGGGCACTCCGATGCTCAAGTCAATCAGAATGAAATGAGCAGTAAATATGTAAAATATGAAAACAAGGTTTGAAGTTACCTTGACCTCTCTGGGTGGCCGTGAAGGCGGTGATATGTGTCTGTGGGAGTGGGGGGCTCAGAGAGCTTGTGTCAGAGAGCGTAAGCTAGTAAGAGAGCCCTGCAGAGAGTTGAGAATCTCTTCCCTTTTATAGATTGAAGGAAGTCACTTTACAGTTGGAATATAAGTTATACACGTGATGGTGGGATCTACAATGTGCTGAAGTCTCTGATGATAGGACCCACAACATGTTCAATACTATCTTTCGATAATGAAGAATCTTAGCATGTGAATTTATACTTTACGCTAGACAAAATGAGGGAAGAGTGGTTGATGAGTTATCCGTAAGCATGTGGCATGATTATAATTCAATAATGCTAGGTTTTATGGGTTTGATTTTACACTCTGGGCCTTACTTACTGTAAGGTTTTGAACTGTAAAGACAATTTTAACCCTTGGCCCAAATTTGGCCCATACAGTTTCCCGAGTACTCAACAGAGGGTTAGAGGCTCGTCGAAAAATAGTGGGAGGCAAGTATTAAATTTGCAATTTCGTTTAGATACTTGCCAATAGGCGCTCATTTCATTTTTCGTCATTAATTAATAAATATATTAGTTGGACTAATATTTAATCGTTGTTTTAAATTAAACAGTTGGACTGTATTTAAACTACTTCAATTATAATTGATTATATAATTGGATTATAGTAATCAATATATTTGAATTTAACCAATTAAATTATAGTTGATTATATAGTTAGACTATAGTAATCATTATATTCAATAGTACCTGAAATCGTTGATTTGATAGTTGGACTATAGCAATCAATAACTGAAAGATTAGTGTTTAAAACATAATCCTGGGTGAAAATGTCTTTAAGCGCCTTAATTTTCAGATTGGGAATAAAACCTCAGGATAGTCCTGGGAACTGAGAAGTTATTCTATTTGATAGAAAAACCTCTTGGGCCTAAGCTCGGAGTTGAGGAAATAGTAGAACATGATCTTTGGAAGATTCATGTAATGATAACTTTAATGCTCAATCTTTTATACTTGATGCAATGACACTTTAATTTCGTTATCAAAATTAAGGATTAGATCATTGTACCATGATGATAAAATTAAAGATCTTCATAGATCTATTCTTAGATCTTAGAAGTACAAATTACATAAGAAGCTCTTTCGCTTACGTATGTCAGAGGGTACATATATCGGGCACTAGGTGTCGCAGATGATTGCTGACATCGATCAGCAAGGTCAGCAAGGTTAGCTAGGCATTACCTACGTGGCCGAGACTACCAAAGATTTGATCTTTTAGTCTCTACCCAAAAGCTGGGGAAGGTTCATTGTGAACCAAGAGTAAACTCTTGGAGAGTTGATGGCTATGCTCTAGGAGGTAGAGCCAGAGCTTCTAAAGGGGCAAAGGCAAAATCATCACAGTCTTCTAGGAAGACAAAAGACATATCCCAAGATATCTGCCTAAACTGTGGCAAACGGGGTCACTAGAAGTGTGACTGTCGTATGGATAAGGCAGACATGATGGAAGTGAAGAGGGGCAAGGCTCCGGCTTCAAGTATGTTTGACATAAACATGTTCGTTATTAGTTTCAAAATTGGATTTTGATATTAAGTATCGTACATAAATATGTATTGTTGTGCAGAATCTGGTGATGAGCGTGATCCTGACTTCAGTCGAGATTGATCTGCGAATCGAAAATGGGACGAGAGTCGCTATTTTTGCCGTAGAAACCTAAGTTTATGAACTACCTTTCGGGTGTGTACTTAAATTAGGAAACTGTTATAATGTAACTAGTTTGACTAGAAACTTATCTCTATATCAGAGTATAACTCATTGCGGGTATACCTTTATATTCTAGAACACTAAAGTGTTTTATTTTATAAAGATGATATTGAGATAAACACATTAGATATGAATAACTATATTTATATTTTGAATATAAATAAATCTCAAACGTATAACATGACAAACAAATAGCTCAAACCGATTAATCAGATATGAGACTTATTTGTGGCATTGTTGTCTGGGACACAATAAACAAGACTCGTGTATCCACACTTTCGAAGAGTGGATACTAGGACGGATTTGATTCTAATCAAATGATGTCCACGAATCTAGTTTATTAGGCAAAGTGCCTAAAACACATTTTACTTGGTAAAAGTGCAAGTGCCATCGATCTGTTAGCCCTCGTTCATAGTGACATAAGTGGGCCCATATCTAGCAAGGCTAGAGGTGGATATGAACACTTCGTAACCTTTACGGATGTGGCATCGCGTTATGGTTATGTGTTTCTTTAGAAACACGAATCATAAACTTTTGATAAAATCAGAGAGTTTCGACACGAAGTAGACAGTCAGATCGGCTAAAGTATTAAAACCGTCACGGTTAGACCATGGTGGAAAATACTTAAGCAATAAGTTTCTCGATTATATGAAAGAGTATAGTATTCTTGCACAGTGGACTCCTCCAAGAACACCTCAATTTGACGGTGTGTTCGAACAGAGAAACCAAATTTTGTTGGACATGATGAGGTTAATTAAGAGTCGCTCTAAGCTGCCATTTTCTTCAAGGGATACGCATTAAACAATGCAATACTTATTTTGAATGAGGTTCCATGAAAATCTGTTAGACAGACATCATATTAGATATGAACTGGAAAGAAACAGGGTTTCCTCATTCCTGGAGATTTGGGAATGCTAGGCATATGTTTGGATGATACCAAACTAAAACCCAAATCGGATAAGTGCCAATTTGTGGGTGATCCTAGGGAAACCAAAGTATAGTACTTATACAACTCACTAGAGAACAATGTAATTGTTGCTCTTCATGCGGTTTTCCTAAGAGGAATACATGTATGCAGTGGTAAGTGGGAGGAAAGTAAAACTCGATGAAAATCGAAGTAATATTGTTCAAGGTACTGATTCCTTAATGGAACACAAACAGTTCATCAGGGATGAAACTGTACCAATAATCTTCGAATACACAAGAATCGCGTAAGTTGGAGAGAGTCAGAAAAAAACCTGGGAGGTATGGGTTTCTGATCTAACCTCATGAAGATGTCAATCTTATTTAGGAACACTAATCGGCTACGCATGAGGAAGTGATACAAGGTATCGACTCCATATTATGGCAAAGTGCCATAAAATCCGAAATGGATTCCATGTATACCAACCAAGTTTGGACACTGGTTGATGTACCGGAAGGCATTGTGCCTATTGGTACAATATGAGTCTTCAAGGAAGACATACATGGATGGCAACATACCTACGTACAAAGCTAGGCTTGTAGCGAAAAGGTATCATTATCAACATTGTGTCGATTACGACGAAACCTTTTCCCGTTGCCATGGTTAAATCCATTTGGATAATGCTTGCTTATGCTGCATGTTTCATTTATGAAATATGGTAGCTGAACGTCAAAATCGCTTTCCTTAAACGGAAACCTTTTGGAGGATGTTTACAATATCCTGACGATTTTGTCATACCAAAACAAGCAAACAAGGTTTGCAGGTTAATCGATCCATTTATGGATTGAAGCAAGCATTGCGTTCTTGGAAATATCGTTTTGATGTAATCATGATGGTATATGATTTAATTCAAAACGAAAATGATTATTGTGTATATAAGGAGGTTAGTGGTAGTTCACTGACAATGAATGTCCTAAATAATGATGATATATCATTTCTTGGAAATGACATTCCCATAATACAATCGGTGAAAGCTTGATTTCATGAAAAATTCTCCTTAGAATACTTGGGAGAGACAACTTTTATTCTAGGAATAAGAATCTACTGGGATAGATCTAAAAGTTGTAGGCACTCTCCGAGAACTCGTACATTGAAATAAATGTACGCGACCTGGTGTCTCATATACTTTGGGCATATTGAGTCACAATCAGGCCAATCCAAGTGATGGTCACTGGATTGATGTTAAGAACATCCTTGAGTATCTTAGATGAATTAAGGATGCTTTCTTAAATTATGGAGAATGAGAACTTGAAGTGACTGGGTTCACTGTTGCAAGTTTCCTAACCGACAAAGACGACCGTAAGTCGTAATAAAGGTACTATATAGTTTGAATAACGGAACAGTGAGCTGGAAATCTTCCAAGCAAGATATTGTTGCCGAATAAACAACAAAAGCGGAATATTGCTGCAGCTGAGGCAGCAATAGAAGCCATTTGGATCTTAATAATCCTAATAAGATTAGATGTAGTTCTGTTAACATCTGAGCTAGGCTACAGCACAGGCTAAAGAATTAATGGTCTCATCAACGATCCAAGTATATACTTCAACTATTCAACTGATTCGTTCGGATCATACATCGTGGCGATGTGATGATCGAATAAATCGCATCAGATGATAACTTTGCAAATCCTCTTACGAAAGCATTTTCTCAGAAAAAGCTTGAGCGAACCGTACATAGTTCAGGTGTAGGACACTTCAGTGATTGGCTATAGGACAAGTGGGAGATTGTTGGACAATTATGACCCATAGCATCACTATTTGTACAGAACATGGTGTTGTTGTACAAATTAACTATGTGACAAAGGAAATTGCTCTTTTATCATTTGTAATTGGATTACCGGGATATATAAATGATAAAAGTCCATATGATTAGTTCCGGATTGATTAGATATGAGACAGTATCAATCCATGAAGGTTTAATCATTAAAACATCCCTAGTCGGAGTATTATCGAGATTGGACATTGATAATGCAGAATAGACTAGTAATGCACTTGTGCGCGTTGTGGGAGTATAACGGCATAGTTCTCATATATTTGGGTATTGGATACTCATGCAAGTGTAATAGGAGGTTGTGTTTACCGATGGTACGGAAACAGCTTCGCTCTGGATAGACCACTCGGAATTCCATTGTTAGTATGACTATGTGTCTATGGAAGTCCGAATCAGGGTAGGTGTATTTGGTCTTAACCTGAGACCACCGCTAATACTTGCGACAATCAATATACTTTGGTTTTGGTCGTCCAGGGCTTTAACCGGTTCTGTGTACGCCTCTTCTGGGTATATTGAGAATCGTAGTGTATTGTGTGTGATGTCGATATGAAGTATCACTCCAGTCATATGGAGATGATGGTCACGTAGGATATGTAACTGGTGCTCTTATATGTTGCAGCTATCGGGATAATATGACAAGGTCATAGTTATCCGATTATAAAGAATAGTTACCAGAGATCCGATATGTGTTTTGTATGGGGCAGACACAATTCCAGCCCCAGGCCTAGCACGTGACATCTGATACTGGATCACAATACGCAATACTACGTATACTACGCCTGATATAGATCACATATTCCTTTAAGAATATTTCTGGAGAATTGGGAGGCACGGTGCTTTGCTAGAAGCCAACCATGTCTTGTAAATCGGTAAAAACGTAGTACTAGGTACGTACGTGTTCGGATAGTCCGACGACCGGATTTACTGCCAACATATCCAGGGATCTCATGGGTCGCTTCCCGAAGATTGACCGATGACGTATGACTCGAACATTATTAATCAGAGATTAATTATAGAGAGAGAAAATTAATCTGGATTAATTACGGAGATATTTTATCTGGGATAAAATACTATTTAAAGAGAGAGAACGATTAATTTGGAATTAATCGATAAAATAATATATTCGATATATTATACGAAATTAGATTTCGACGCGGAATTAAAATTGGATTTTAATTCGGCGAACGAGTTATTTAGAATTAATTCGCTAGCGACGTGAATAGTAATTTTGCTAGGCATAATTATTTAATTAATTTGATTTAATTACGTCGCAACGGAAAATTTGTTAATTCTGAATTAGTGAACCCGAGCCCGGGAGTGTTTGCGAGCCCACTCATATTTCGAATCAAGTGGGGCCCACAAGTCACATCACGTGTCACATCATTAGTCATTCTTGTGATGGAAGTCACATCAACTTTGAGTGATGTGATGCTTGTCACTTTTGTGATTGATGGAAATGGTTGAAAACTTAAAGTCTTGTACCAAATTTTGAATTTGGAAATTGGTACTAGTTTTTTTGAAAAACAAACCAACACAACATCATCTCTCTTCTCTCCTTACCTCACGGCTTTGAGCCATTTCTCTCCCAAATATTTTTCCTTTTGCCGTGAGCAACACAAGGATGAATGTGAAGAATTGTTGCAATTTTTCAAGAGTGCTAGCACACCAAAGGAGTCTTACAAATGTGATAAGGAAACCCATCTATGAGCATGGAATCCATTATCAAAGCTTTGAGCTTGAAGACAACTCAAGGAGGACAACCAAGGGCTTGGTCGAATTCCATGGAGCACAAAAAGAGGGCTTGGCCGAGAGCTTCTATGAGGGAGAAATTTTTGTTGTTCTTCGCATCGCAAAAGCCGATCAAATTGAGTATTCTGCAACTTTACTTTTTTGTATTCGCATTTTTCATTGCTTAATTGATCTTGGGAAGACCTAGTTAACCCAACAGGAAAACTTTCGGAGGAGATGACAAAACATATTAAACATTTATACATTAGAGCCCATGTAAATGGAAGACCAATATCCAGAGAACTCGTAGTCAACGAGTCAACACTAAATGTGATGCCTTCCAGGATGTTATTGACATTGAGAAAGTCAAAGGATGATTTGATTTCAATGGAGGTTTCTGTGGCAGCTTTTACAGGAGAGGTAACCAGAGCACTCAAGGTACTGCCAGTGGAGCTTACTATTGGCAGTAAAACGTCTCTGTTAGTATTTTTCATAGTGAATTCCTCGCCGAGCTATCAAGCTCTCATTGGAAGAGATTGGATTCATGCCAACTGGTGTGTGTCATCCTCCTTACACCAATTCCTCATGTTGTGGAAAGGAGACGAAGTAGAAGTAGTGTGGGCAGATGAGAAACCTTTTCACACCAGTACTGATGCAACAGATGTTGTATATTACGAAGAGTATTTGGGTCATGTGCAATTTATTGGGAAGAACAAGCTTGGAGGACCTAGGAGCATGACAGTCAGCTAGTAGGAATCAACCCAGAAAGTCATATGTTATTGTGCCCTTCAGTCTAAAACATGAGCTTATCATCACAGAGGCTGATAACTGATTTCACTAAAAAGGAATATGTGGTGGCTGCAATCGTAATATCAAAGGCACATGTGCAAAAGGTCCTAGACAAGATATTAATGGAGGAATTTCAAGAAGCCTATGGAGCAGAAGTAATTTTTGAGGAGGAACTAGAGGAAGAATTGTAGGAAATCCAATTGCAAGACTTGGATCCAGCTCTACCAAAATGGATGACAGTAAGGCCAAAGTGTTGGATCCACTAGAATAAATTAACCTTGGGGATCTGGAAAACGCAAGGGTGGTGTATGTCAGTGAGCTCGTCCAGGATGACCTTAAAACTAAAATTATTGATGTTTTGTAGGAATATAAGGACTGCTTCGCTTGAAGTTATGAGGAAATGTCAGGCCTTAGCATGAGCCTTGTTGAGCACCGTCTCCTAATCAAACCAGACTTCCTTCCACATCGCCAGCCTCCAAGAAGAATGTCAAATGAGGTGAAACTTAAAGTAAATGAAGAGATTGAGAAGCTGTTGAAGGCTGATTTCATCAGGCCAACCTGGTATGCCCAATGGCTTTCAAATATAGTTCCAGTAGTGAAAAAGATTGGGAAATTGAGGGTGTGTATTGATTTTAGAGACTTAAATGCCACTACACCTAAGGATGTTTATGTAATGCCAATAATTGATACTTTAATTGATGCTACTACAAAACATGATATGTTGTCTTTTATGGATGGTTTCTCTGGCTATAACCAAATTTTTATTGCAAGTCGGGATGTTTCTAAAATTGCTTTTATATGTCCTGGTTCAATTAGTACCTTTGAGTATGTGGTTATGTCTTTCGGGCTTAAAAATACCGGAGTCACCTACCAAAGGGCAATTAATACTATTTTTATAACATAATTGGGCATTTATGGAAGTATACATTGATGATATTATTGTGAAGTATAAAAGTGAAGGTGATCACATGGACCATTTGAGGAGGAGTTTTGAGAGAATGACTAAACATAAGCTCAAGCTCAATTTTCTCAAAAGTGCCTTTAGTGTCAAAATAGGAAACTTTCTGGGAAATTCTGCTTCACCAGAGAGGAATAAAAATTGACAATAATAAAACAAGAGCAATCATGTAAGCTCAACCTCATTGAATCAAGAAGGAATTACAGAGGTTCTTGGGGCAAGTGAATTATGTGAGGAGGTTCATTGCAAATATTGTTGGAAAGGCCAAGGAATTTTTGAACCTGCTAAAGCTGAAAAGTGATAAGGACTTCACATGAGAGGAAAAGCATGAACATACCTTTGAGAAGATAAAAGAATATTTGGTTAAGCCTCATGTACTTGTACCGCCCAGGGAAGGAATTCCTCTCAAATTATATATATCAGCCACTCACGAGTCGATTGATTGCTTGCTGGCTCAAAATAATACAACAAGACATGAGTGGCTATATACTATTTGAGAATGATCCTCTCCTCCATGGAGGTGAACTACTCTCCAATTTTTAAGATGTGTCTGGCTCTGTACTTTACAAGCACCAAGTTACGCCACTACATGATTTCCTCCCGAGTTTATATGGAGTCACAAACAGTTATGATCAAATATATGCTTAATAAACTATTGATCACTGAAAGGATTGATAAATGGTCTTTAGCCTTCTCTGAGTTTACTTTGATTTATTTTCCTCAAAAATCTGTGAAAGGGCAAGCCCTTGCAGATTTTCTAGCTGATCATCCTTGTTTAGAAATAAAAAATAAGCAGGAACTAGAGCGTCGGGTGTACAGGGTCAAAAAATCTCTCTGGATCCTCCAATTCGATGGTTCTAGTACTGAAAGTTCAGTAGGAGCAATAATCGTCATTATTTCTCCTACAGGATCCAAAATAACTCTCCCTTTTAATTTGAAGTTTGAATGCACCAACAACCAGACAGAATATGAAGCCCTAATCATTGGGCTGGAAATCCTCAAGGAATTGGGAGTAGGAAATGTCTTGATCAAATGAGATTCTCAGCTGGTATTGAAACAAGTCAATAAGAGAATACAATTGCAACAGTTTTTCATTAGTTCCTTATTTCACAGCTGTCATACAACTCATAGAGTCTTTGGAGGAAGTAACATTCCAGCATGTACCAAGGGAAGAAAACTGGGAAGCAGATCAACTAGCACAAATTGCTTATGGCCTGAAAATATCGCAAGAGCTCACATATAAACTAGTCCTCATACAGAAACGTACACATCAATCCATTCGTGAAAGATGGATTAATATGGAAATCTTCAATATTGACATAAGAGTAGCAGCATATTAGAGGGAAGAATTTAAGGAGTACCTGGAGAATCCAAATGTCAGGGTTCCTCACAAACTCAAGGTTCAAGCATAAAATTTCATTTTCCTAGGAGAATAATTATATATGAAAGGATTTGACGGGCTCCTCCTATGATGCTTAAGTTTTCCTGATGCAATGGAGGTGATGAAACAAGTTCATAAAGGAGTATGTGGTGATCATCAGGTTGGAATAAAGATGAGATGACTTTTGCGAAGACATGATTATTACTGGCAAACTGTCCTCAAAGATTGCATCAGTTACTCTAAAGGATACCAACAATGCCAAAAATATGGAGCCATCTTGCTGTAAGTGACTTATACTCGGTAGCAAAGTTGTGGCCTTTCCGAGGGTGGGCCATGGACTTGATTGGGAAAATGTATCATGTGTCTTCAAAGAGGCACAGCTTTATCGTTGTGGCTACATATTATTTTACAAAATGGGTAGAGGATGTATCATTGAAAAAAGTGAAGCAGAATGATGTAATCTAGTTCATAAAGGAGAACCACATCCTCACGTTAGGAATTCCTCAATCCATAACAACGGATCAAATGACCATGTGTAGAGGAGAATAGATGAAGGATTTTGCAAAGGACTGTGATATCAAGTTGATTAACTCCACTCCGCACTACCTACGGGCCAATGGATAAGTAAAAGCTTCAAACAAAGTGCTCATTGGAATCCTGCAGAAAATGATTGAGGAAAACCCAAGAGATTTCATATGATACTCTCATAAACCCTTTGGGGGCATACAAAACTTCGAAAATGAGTGCAGCAGGCATAAGTCCATTCTCCCTCACATTTGGCCATGAAGCAGTCATGTCAATGAAAGTTGTAGTTCCCTCCCTCAGGGTGGCCAAACAGAAGGAACTAACTCTGAAGAATACAACCTGGCTATGGTAATGGAATTAGAAGGATTGGATAAACAAAGTATGCAGACTTTCAATAATTTGGTGGTGCATAAGAAAAAATCTCCATGACTTACAACAAAAGGGTGAAAAATAAAGTTTCTCAATAGAGGATCTAGTGTGGAAACCGGTCCTGTCAATATGACACAAAGACATAGAATTTGACAAATAGTCTCCTAACTTGGAATGGCCCTTCAGAATCCTGAAGGTTTTAAGAGGATACTTCTACCGGCTGGAGAGTTTGGAGGGAGAGCCCCACAAGAGATACATCAATGGGCAATATCTCAAGAAATATTTTCTGATTAAGTGGGATTGTAGAAAAGTCACTTGATGGAAGTGGAAGTGTAGGACTTTAGCTCCCTAAGTTTTTCCTAAGTGTCATATTATAGCCATTCACGTGACAACATCCAACTTGTCTAACTATTGCTCCCAAGTGTCATATTATTTTTTGCATTTGACAAGAATAAAATAATCATCCAGTATATGGCTTGTTATTAAAAAAAAGCCTAGTTCGGTAACCAGTATGCCGGCATAAGAACCAGTGTACCAGTTCTAGAAGCCATGCACAGGTAACCATACCGGCTCCAGGATTTGCATCAGGCCTAATTAGGTCGGTTTAAAGACCGATATAATTTCATATCAGGCCAAGAAGGCTTGAAGGATACCAATATGCCGATCTCAAAGCACAAATGAATGCTACTATTGAATCCCGTAATTTTATAGCTGTCTTGCAACAAAATTCCATAAAACATCTGACGTTCACATTCAAAAAACCAAAAACATGGCTTAAATACAGTAGTATAAGGAAATTAAGGATAGACTGATATTGATTGAAGAAAGATTGCAACTATTCTACATGAGTTCAAAGTAACAAAAAAGGAAATGTCAAAATCAAATATGAGCAGCATTATAGGGAAAAAAGATCAAATATCATCAATGTCAAAAGAGCTTGATAGACCCGACCACTGAGCGATATAATCTTGGCATTCCTATTCTGCTTGGGCGCGCTTCTCATCCCAGGCCTTCAGTTGATCATAATTTCCTTTCAGGAAATTGCTTAAGGAAGAAAGCTCGGTGTAACGCACCTACACTCCAAGCTTGTCCAGGGCTAATGACTTGCCCATGGCCGCTTGCGTGTGGTGCTAGTGTGCACTTTGTATTTATTCTTATTTTATTTTATTTTCTATTTTATGGGGTGTGACAACTCAAACATCATGTGTGTTTCCTAGTGACACTTGTGCAATGTCTTTAAAACCTCTTTAGGGGGGGTGACCCGGCACCTTAGAAGGGCCTTGGCCACCAGCATACTAGGGGCTTTAGCTGTGTACTCCATCGCCCTTAGTTGGCTTGCTTAATGAAACATGCTTCCTTTTGATTTCCAATTGTTATGTCCGAATGTGTTGCTTGAATGTGTATCCCATATGTCTTGCACGTGTTTTCATTATCTCATGCTTGTGGATGTGTGCTTATCGATGTATGCTTTACTTTGTTGCCTAATAATGTTCCATTCTATAGATGGCTAACCATGGGTACGACCTTGCAGGGTCGATTCTAGGCTGACTTGTTAGGCACAACGCTAACAAGTGCCGCACGGACCCAAACTTTGGTGACACCAAAGTTTGGCCCGTGACAGTTGTATCAGAGCGTGGTTCAAGTTTGTGTTACAAAATGGCTACGAGTCCTCCACAAAAACGCGCTTGGATGCTGTCGAGAAAAAACTAGTAGATATTGATAGCCTCGTCACAACACTCACGAACAAGACTTCAGATGTCGAAAACCTCAGGCAAACTATCAAGATACTCGAGGCCCTTACAACCAGGGTAAGTGCCCTAGAGACTCAAACAACATGTGCTAGCACTAGTGCCCCACGAGAAGGGGGAGATGCCAATAATTGGCAAGATGCTGTGAGCTCCTTAAAAGAGCAGTTGGCAGAGTTGAGCATGAGGGTGAATCTCACCGCCCTCGCTGTCTCAAACTTGCCCACGACTACTCAGAACATAGAACAGAAGAGATCCAAAATCCCGGAGCCTAGAGTGTATGATGGTGTTAGAGACGCGCAAGCCCTCGAAAACTTCCTCTTTGACATGGAGCAGTACTTTAAAGCTTCACGGAGAAGAAGAAGGGGACAAGGTCTCAATAACCTTGATGTATTTGTCTGGAGATGCGAAGTCTTGGTGGAGGGCAAAACACATTGAAATCCAGGAAGGCCGATGCGCCGTTGACAATTGGGAGGATTTGAAGCGCGAGCTAAAAACTCAATTCCTACCAGGAAATGTAGCTTACATAGCTCGACGACAACTAAGAGACCTAAAACATACAGGCTCCATCCAGGAATATGTGAGGAAGTTCTCCGGATTGATGTTGGATATCCGAGACATGTCCGAACAAGATAAACTCTTCTATTTTATAGAGGGGTTGAAGTCTTGGGCTAGAACAGAGTTGCAGCGGCAACGAGTAAAAGACTTGCCTTCAGCACAAGCAGCGCGGAACAATTAACGGACTATTCCCTCGAGGGACCTCCATCAAAGAGATCTACGCCGGCTCCTACTAATAATGATAGTGGGAATAATAGGCCTAGGAACTAGAGCAATGATAGAAGTGGGGAGCGGAGAAGAGAATAGCGTCAAGTCCCTCGAACTTCAAATGGCCGGCACCTCAGAACGGTCCTCCAAATGGGAAGAAGCCCTTAATTGTTTTTTTTGCGACGGGCCACATCGAGCTATGGAATGTCCTAAGAAATCAAGAATGGCGGCCCTCTTAGCACAAGAAGAGGAGGAAGAACGACGACGCCCGACTGAGAAGGGCCCAGAAAAGAAGAATCTGGCCGAATGGTGGCATTGAGGATGCTCAATGCCCTTAACAAACAGCCAGAAACTCAGAAGGTCTCGGAAAAGGGCTCATGTTCGTTGATGCATTGATTAACGGAGTTGCGGCAAAAAGCGTTATGGTGGACACGGGGCCACCCTAACTTTATTTCTACCGCCGAAGCGAAGCGTCTGGGCTCAAGTTAGAGCGGGACATAGGTTCGTATGAAAGCGGTTAATTCACAAGCGCTACCCACGAGTGGGTTAGTGAGACAAGTAAGAGTGAAGATCGGCACGTGGGAAGGTCGAACTGACCTTATGGCGGTTCAGATGGACGACTTTGATATTATTCTAGGAATGGAATTCCTACTTGACAAGGGGCCATCCCTGTCCCAGCTGCAGGAGCTTGTTGATTATGGGGAGAAACCTGCAGTAGTGCCAGCAAAGGTAACCTCCCACAGAAGGAAGACTATTATCGGCAATCCAGTTTAAAAAGGGGATCAGAGGCGGGAGCCGACATTCATTGCTATCCCTATAGCAATTGGAGAAGGAAGAGAGGAAACCCCGGTGCCGGAGATCAACAAGGTTTTAGAAGAATTTACTGAAGTGATGCCTGATCAGCTCCCAAAGTCTTACCTCCGAGAGGTCCGTTGATCACCAAATCGAGTTAGTTCATTCAGCTAAACCGCCGGCAAAAGCACCTTATAGGATGGCTCCACCAGAATTAGCTGAACTTCGAAAGCAACTAGATGATCTGTTGGAGGCAGGCTTCATCAGGCCTTCGAAGGCCCCATATGGAGCCCCAGTCTTATTCCAAAAGAAACAAGATGGAAGTTTGAGTTGTGCATCGACTATAGGGCTTGGAACAAGTTGACAGTGCGGAACACCTACCTCATTCCCCTTTAGCAGATTTGTTCGACCAGTTGAGTGGAGCAAGATACTTTCGAAGCTGGATTTACGATCGGGATATTATCAGATGAGAATTGCCGAAGGGGATGAACCGAAGACGACTTGTGTTACCCGATATGGAGCATTTGAGTTCTTGGTGATGCCGTTTGGGCTGACTAATGCTCCCGCAACATTTTGCACCCTAATGAATGAAGTCTTCCATGAATACCTTGACAAATTTGTAGTGGTTTACCTAGATGACATTTTGTGTTTATAGCACCACATTGGAGGAACACAAAGACATCTTGCCATGGTATTCCAGAAGTTGAAAGATAATAGGCTATTTGTGAAGAAGGAAAAATGCTCATTCGCCCAGGAACGCATCAGATTCCTCGGCCATAACATAGGGCAGGGTCATATACGGATGGACATGGAGAAAGTACGAGCAATCCGCGAGTGGAGCGCCCCAACCAATGTCAAAGAATTGCGGTCTTTCCTTGGGCTTACCACCAACTACTACCGGAGATTCGTAAGAGGATACTCCAGAAGGCGATACCCTTGACAGAACTATTGAAGAGGAGGTAACATGGGAATGGACTGATGTGTGCAGAGAAGCCTTTGAAAGCTTAAAGGAAGCGATGATAGAAGACCCAGTTCTCATTCTCCCGGAGATGGCCAAACCATTTGAAGTTCAACGGATGCTTCAGACTTTGCACTTGGAGGGGTATTGCTTCAGGAAGGTCACCCTATTGCCTATGAGAGTCGTAAGCTTTCCGAAACAGAACAACGATATACAGCACAGGAAAGGACTATTAGCAGTGATACATTGTCTACGGGTGTGGAGACATTACCTTCTCGGGGTCGAGATTTGTGGTGAAGACAGATAACTCCGCAGTCAGTTATTTCCTCACTCACCAAAGCTTACTTCGAAACAGGCTCGATGGCAGGAGTTTTTTAGCAGAATTCGACTTTCATTTTGAGCATAAAGCAGGATGTTTGAATCAGGTGGCAGATGCTTTGAGTCGAAAATCAGAACTTAGTCATTTGAAGGCGTTGGCTAACATGTCCTTCAGCACCATCCGTACACCTATCAGAGAACTCATCCGAAACAACCTGGAGAAGGACCATGTCTCTAAGGAAATTTTGAAGTTAGTAAGGGAAGGCAAGGCTCGTCGTTTCTGGTTGGAAGACGGACTTTTGTGGACTAAGGGGAACCGCTTGTATGTTCCCAAGTCAGAAAACATCCGGAAGATTCTCATAAAGGAATGTCATGATACTTTATGAGCCGGCCATCCTGGTTGGCAGAGAACTCATGCGTTATAAAACAAGGATACTATTGGCCTCAGATGCGGGATGATGTGACAGAGTACACCAGACATGCCTCATTTGTCAGCAGGATAAAGTAGAGAAGTTGAAGACCCCTGGATTATTGGAACCGTTGAATGTCCCCAACAGGCCATGGGAGAGCATCTCCCTTGACTTCATAACCAACCTTCCAAAAATTGGTGAACTAACCAACATATTGGTAATTGTTGATAGGTTCTCCAATATGCAACATTCATACCAGCACCTAAGTACTGCAAGGCGGAAGACACTGCTAAATTATTCTTCAAACACGTGGTGAAGTATTAGGGCGTGCCTAGACAAATTGTGAGTGATCGAGATCAGAGATTTGCGGGAACTTTCTGGTCTGAACTCTTCAAACTACTGGGTTCTCAACTAAACATGTCAACAAGTTACCACCCCGAGACTGATGGACAGACAGAGAGATTCAATGGAATGCTGGAGGAGTACTTACGCCACTTCGTTAATGCCAACCAGAGAAATTGGGTACAACTTCTTGATGTTGCCCAATTTTGCTTCAACTCTCAAAAGAGCTCCGCCACCAACAAAACACCTACACTCCAAGCTTGTCCAGGGCCAATGACTTGCCCATGGCCGCTTGCGTGTGGTGCTAGTGTGCACTTTGTATTTATTCTTATTTTATTTTATTTTCTATTTTATGGGGTGTGACAACTCAAACATCATGTGTGTTTCCTAGTGACACTTGTGCAATGTCTTTAAAACCTCTTTAGGGGGGTGACCCGGGCACCTTAGAAGGGCCTTGGCCACCAGCATACTAGGGGCTTTAGCTGTGTACTCCCTCGCCCTTAGTTGGCTTGCTTAATGAAACATGCTTCCTTTTGATTTCCAATTGTTATGTCCGAATGTGTTGCTTGAATGTTTATCCCATATGTCTTGTACTTGTTTCATTATCTCATGCCTTGTGTATGTGTGCTTATCGATGTATGCTTTACTTTGTTGCCTAATAATGTTCCATTCTATAGATGGCTAACCATGGGTACGACCTTGCAGGGTCGATTCTAGGCTGACTTGTTAGGCACAACGCTAACAAGTGCCGCACGGACCCAAACTTGGTGACACCAAAGTTTGGCCCGTGACACTCGGCATGCATCTCCTTGTTCCTTGTCTCAATTGCTTGACCTCTAGCAAACAGATTCACCTTTTCCTATTCCAAATCAACAATCTCTTTCTTTAGGACACTTATCCTCTCATCCCCTGAAGCCAAGCCAGCCTTAATATCCTCATTCTCTTTGACATGGGATCTAGAACTCGCTAATAAATCTGATACTCTCTCTTTCTTGCTAACTACTCTTCCAACATTGTCTTTCAAAACAACAGCATGAAAGCCAACAGTTTTGAATGAAGAGAAAGTGGTAGAAATATAGAAAGAAATATTGCCCAGCCGCTCATTGGTTCGGATGGAGGAAGTAGACGAGGTGAGTGTAGAGAATGCTAAAAGGGCCGAGTCCTTCTATTCTTCTGAAAGACGGAAAATTTCCAATGACATGACCTGCTTCAGGATGGATTTCGCCTTTGTGATGGCATCAAAAAAATACATGGTGCCGAAGATGCTGAAAAAGTGCCACTAAAGGAGAATTCAAGGCCAGCGAGTGGATCCTCAAAAGCCAACAATGGCTTAACTTCCATGGAAGGTGCTGGAGAAAAACCCTGGAAAAGAAATGAAATTTGAGTAAAGGCTCATAAATTTTTATTGTCATCATACATATACTATAGTGGTGGTTACTTGGGAAGTAGAAGGAAATGAAGTGGCTGAGGAGCTAGAAACATGTGTTTCCTCACGGCCACTTTCCTCAACCTGATAAGATACACATGTGTCATTATAATGGACATCTGACTCAATAGTTTCTTTAGCAGGAAAAAGATCTTCGGGTTCTTCCTCAGATAGTCAATGGGTTTCGCGGTGGAAGAAACAGCCTTATCCGAAGTATTGTTTAAAAAGCACCGAGAAGCGGCGCCTTGAGGCCCCAAGTCGCAACCTCTCAGCATCGGCGCACCGATGCACCCGCCAGACCCACCTCTGGCGGCAAATACACTTTTAATGCTTCATAGCGCATGACGCGCCGCCTCAGGCCGCGTCACGTCGAGGCAGCGTGACGCGGCATGAGGCGGCCGCATCACGCGCTAACCTAATTTTTCTTTTTATTTTTTTTGTTGCCTTAAACAGATCATCTTTCTCTGTTTCGGCTCTGGTCTATCTCTCGTCAGTTCTGGTCTATCTTTCGACTCTCGTCGTCTTTCGTCGGCTCTGGCAAGCTCGTTGGTGTCTCTCTTGTCGTCTCTCATCGTCTCTTTCTCTTTCAGCTCTATTTCGGCTCTCTCTCGGCTCTGTTTAGCCTAATTTGTTGATCATGAGTCATATGTGGTTTCTTAAGCTTTATTAACCATTTACTAAAGCAACAACTAATGGATAATGTTCATATTTGGAATTTGATGTCATAAAATTAGACAAGTAAGAAAAAGAAAACTATAAAAATCAATGTATCTCATTACTCAATTGACGGTACTTTGTATCTCTTTTATTAGTTTTTTCAAAAGCATATAGTATAAAGGGATAATAAGACTTTTGTCCTTTTTAGAAATTATTTTTATCTTTTAATTCCCTAATAAATATTTGAAACGACGTCTCACCCTTAAAATATTAACATAAAAGAATATTTTTAGGGTAAATGTGATACTTTAACAATCAAATTAATTAATTTTAATAGAAAAATAAGCTAAACATGCTCTTATTTTCCAAAAATAAGTGAACTCACCACAAGTTTTATATCTGATGATGAGAGGGATTTTGACCCAAGTTTCATGCCGCTAGACACAAATGATAGCTTATTTAGGATTAGTTATCAATTATTTTTGAACATACTATGAATGATGTAGAAATGAATGTATTTTGGATTATTGATGTTTTTACGAGGCGCCACCACATATTTTTAAAAATTGAAAATGACACATGGCAGGTGGCAGCATCATGATTTTCCAAGGAGCTTGGACCAAAGACATGAGTCAGGCTCATTATACATTCATCAGAAGTGGCGTTTCAAAGGAGATTCATAAATATTATCTTCACTTGTATCACCACAGATCACCTTTAACATGACATTTAGATTCTATATGAAATGAAGGGACTTTCAATGGTCAACAATGTTTCAAAAAGCGGTTCAAGGCGCCACCTCGAGGTGCGCCTTAGCCGCCTCGGCAGTGGCGTTGCCTCGAGGCAACCGCCTCAAACCAGTAAACTGAAAAGGCCGTCTCCAGTAACTGAGGCGGCCCGCCTCAATGCTTATTGGATCGGGGCATCCAAATACGGTGAGAAGCAGACGCCCCGACCCAAATAACCAGTTTTTTTTTAAAAAAAATTAAAAAAAAAATTATATATGAGTTGAAGTCGAGACTTTCTGTTCTGATACAACTCCCTCTAAAGCCAAAATAAGAATTTTGAAGAGGCTAACCCTAAATTCCCTCCATCTTCAATGTTTCAACCCATCAATATTACAACTTCTCATCATCTTTTCGGCTTTTCCTCCGCTCCTCTGTGTTCAAGGTATTTTCCTCTGTTGATTTTTTCTTTCTTCATCTTCAATTTTTTGTCAGATTTTCTCGCATCTTCTTGCAGTGTATCGTTGACTATTTGTTGAAGGCACTTTGATTTTTTCTATCAACAACACTGTTGTCCTTATCCTTTTATATTAAAGGCACTTTAACTTTCTTTGTTTAATTATTTTTTATTGAAGTGTACAGTGCCCTGGCACTTTAATTTGTCTTATGTGAAGTTTGTCTTTTAGTTTCTTTGTTTATTTTGATAGACTTTCGGCTTTTTTATTAAAAAATTTCTTGACTTTTTAGTAGCCATTTTTTTAATGAATTTTTTTTATTATGTTTCATTTTATTCAAATGTGATGGATGATTTTATGTGTTGTAGATGATTTGATTTTGATAATTTTATGAATACGTGTTTTTATTTTACATATTTATATCTTTTCCACGTGTTTCGATTGAGGCTACCGCCTCAACCGCCTTGAGGCTGTCCGCCTCACCTCACGTATGTGGCCGCCTCGTACCGCATATCGATTTTTCGAACATTGATCCGAAGAAACACACCAATGGAGAGGCGCCAAGCGTAGGGAACCCAGCCCTTGAAGCTACAATGGTAGAGGAGGAGTGCGCCGCTACTTCGTCTTCTCTAGAGACTGCACGCAAAGGGGCTGATTCATCGATTGGAGGAGGAGCAAATATGGCCGAGGAGATAGCGCTTTCAATGGGGGCAGTTTGGGCAAGAAGCGTGGATGGCGGCTCTGTTTCACACGGAGGGGCTGATTCACATGGCGTTGATGATGACAAAGGAAGAGCTGAAGCGATCACAGGATCCACGTGAGGAGGATCACCGGTGGTGGTAGCAGCGGTCGGTGTAGTGGAAGATGCTAACATGGTCGTCGTTGATGAAGAAACAGTTCGTGGGTCCATAAGCGTGAGTGAGGAAGAAGAAATCATGTTTGAGAATTTTGATTTTAGGGATTTTGACTTGGGGGATTAGAGTTTTTAGGGTTTAAATTGGGGATTTGGCAATTTTGGAATTTTTGGAAAGTGAGGGGAGATTGTGGAAAAACTAAAATCTTAGGTCTTGGGAAATTTATTGCAATGCGATACCTTATCAAAGTCAGAAAAAGCCACTTGGGGTTTTTTAGATTTTGGCATCTTGGACAATGACAAATACTAGAAAGTAAAATTGTGTGAGGAGAAGGAGTGAATATATTTAAATACATGCAAATTGGCTCGTTGGGCCAAAAGAAAGATGGGGGCATTGTTTGCATAAAAAATAACTAGTTCGGCCCAATTAGAAGACCCAATTTTCAGAGCTAACAATATTTGTGGGCAAAGTAAGTTCTGGTCAGAGCCCATACACGTATCTCATACTCTGATTACTGTTTCAGACCTTGAAAGCAATTCAGACCCTCAGCCCTAACCCTGAGTCATGCTTCAGAACCTGAGATAAATGTTCTGATTCTAAAGAGGTTTTTATTCTGAGGCTCTGAAACAGATTCTTAGGCACCCAGATTCTGAAGCTTTGAGTTTCTTATTTTGGCCTGTTGTGGAAGATATTGCGTTTGTGTGCTGAGTGAGGTTGGGTCTGGCTCTAATTCTGAGGCTCTAAGGCTCTGGTTCTAGCTTTGAGGATCTGGTGCTGAGTGGGGTCCTGACTGAGGTTTTGTTCAAAAGATCTGACCATGGGCTACCAAGTCTTGATTTTGAAGTTTTGATCTTGACCATAGGCTACCAAGTCTTGATTCTGAAGTTTTGATCTTGACCATGAGGTTTTGACCGAGAGGTTCTGATTCAGACTCCGAACACCTACTTCAGACCCTAAAAGTGATCATGACGTTGAGGTTCTGATTTTGTAGTTCGGACTCTGGCCTGTTGTGGAGGATATTATGTCTGCGTGTTGAAGCTCTGATGCTGAGGTCCTGACTCTGAAGTTCTACCCTAAAGATTTACTCTTGACTTTGAGGTTCTGAAACCCGAGGCTCTAAGGATCTGGTTTTGATGTACATCAGGTTCTGACGTCCATATATTACGATTATAAGATTATGAGGTCCTAATTCTAAGATTCTGATTCTGAATTTGACTTAAAGGTCTGCTCCAAATGTTCTAATCCTGATTCAGAGGTCATGATTCTGATTATAAGGTTCTGACTCAGGGTCTATACTATGATCCTCTATAGTCTCGATTCTGATGAGGTTCGGAGGTTCTGGGAGTGGTTTAAAATCAACTTATGGAAGTCTGGTCAAAAGATTACAATCAGAAGCAATAGATCAGTGTTAACCAAAAGTCTGGCGCTTCAAGATTAAACATGTAAAGTGTCCTCTATAATTTCCTCCAACAATTACGAGATATGGAAAGTTATAGGTGTTGGGGTAGTTGTGGAACCCCTAGGGTCAGATCGGTGCCTCGCGCAGCGGAAGTGAGTCTAACTCGTAGATATCTAGCATGAGTGTATTTTTAAAATTAATAAAATATAATATTTTATTTTTCAAGTGTTTAGGGAAAAACCAGAAATACATCTGGATCCGAAAAAATCTAATCAAGATAAAAACTGGAAAATTTTCAAGAATTTTCGGACCCGTAAGCACTTAGTGCGTTTGCAGCACACGCTGCATGCAGCACGTGCTGTATACACGCTGTAGGGGGCGCTGCAGCGCCTCCCTCTCGGGAAAAGTGGCAGCACATATTTTTTTTTCTAAGAAATAAAACCTTAAATACTCATAAAATCAACCAAAACAACTTTAATTTCAAAACCAATCACAACACATATTATGAAATAAACATATATAAATTATAAATATATATATATATATGCATTTCTTTGAATCAAATTACAACCCAAAATAGAATCCCAATAAGAAATATCTCATGAACAATTCTAGGTCACCCAAAGGTGGTCAAGTGATTCTAGAATGGTAGCCATAGCTCTAAGCTTTAATCTAGAGTTCCAAACTCTTATTAATTATTTCATGTCCAATATGAACATCTTTGACCTAATTCATAAGCATGTTGTGTTTATACTTCTAAAGTATCCTATCACAATTCATTAGCCTTATTTCAACATTAAGCTATGTGATCACGCATCTAATACACAAAAGAATATAGCTTATGAGAAGATCAAACATTACCTATTAAACTTGATGCAGGATTCTATCTACCTCTCCTTTGTTGAAATCGTTGGAGAACCTCTAAGGTGTGTAAACTTGACTTCAAGATCCAAACTTGTTTCCAATGCTAGCAAGCTTCACTTCAAGATCCAATCTTGATTTCTCCTAGATGAAATGTTGTAGAGACCTCATAAGCTTCTCTAAACACTTCTCTAACTTAGGGTAATCTCTCAAGAATTACTTGTATATATCTTACTCAAGCTTTTGCTTATGATTATACTTGTAATTAAAACCTTCCTAAAGCTTGCTATTTATAGCAAAAGTTAGGTAATTTTTAATTAATAAAAGTTGTAATCAACTTTTAAGTGGGCTTAATCCAATTTATCCAAATATGTATAATTAGGTGTAACTAATCTTCATCGTCTCCCACTTTGATTTAATCCAATTAAATCAAGCCAACGATTAGGAAATGGATTAGTTAAATGTTTTCCTCTTTGATTTAATCTAATTAAATCAAGCCAAAACCACATATTATTACATACTTACAATTACCATAATATCCTCAAATGGTAGAGATAATTATGATTTTACAATTAAGTCCTTGTGTGATTATTGAATTAATCCAATTAGGTCAAAGTAAATAATCAATGTTATCCAATAACACTTGATTATCTTAGTTAATAATTATAATATCAAATATTATCTTTTATCAAAATTAATCGACTACCCAAGTGCTGAACGAGTACATTTCATATTGGGACTCTCTAAGTTCAGACACGTTTGTCATATAAGCCTAGCTAATATGTAAGTAATTCGGCCACCTCCGAATTTGCGAAGTACACGAACGACCTTTCTGAACTACACAAGTCGAGATCATCACATATGTTTAACAATCCCTCCGTCGTAGGCTATCCGACTTATGCTTATGAAACATAGAATACACCGTCAAGTTTCTGAGGCGCACATCTCATGTCGACATGTCCACGATTTTTCATAATTGTTATGATCCACCCTAAGGGATCGACTTATGCCAAAGCTTTAAGAATCGTGACTTTACTAACATGGATACCTAAACCTTTTATGGTACACATACGGGCCGACAGATCTTATCTTACTTCGCACTTGATTACTGAGTGCATCGGTCCACACCCAACAAACATCTAGAGGCCAGACCATGAAAAGTTTATTACATATATGGCATCAAAGTGTGGAGGATCTCACACAAAATAAATGTTATCCTATAGTCAAAGGATTACATATGCTTCTCGACTCTAGGAGTTTCCTATTGACGGTGGTATATACATCCAACTATTAGGAATCAATTATGAGTCATTCAGTATTCACTTTAACGAATACCCACATGTTTATACGAATTTCCAAAACTCATGGTACATCGGGTTAAATCATTGGAACTCCAATTCTAAATACGACATATGTTAGTCTTCTAGATTATAGTAATTCGGCAGTATTCCAAAACCAATGATTAGGAATATTTATTTTAAGAATAATTTACAATAGTAATACCCATCCCAATGTCGGACCATCTAATGTCCGGTATTACTACAAGACTATTCTAAGGTCGATGTCATTCTTAGCATATCTATACATCAATCTAATACGCATAATGATAGTACCATTAATAAGGTATGAAATGAAAAAGTAGTTATTTTATTAATAAATAATAAAATGTACAATTCGGATTGGCACTCCAAGCACCAACTCCAACAAACTCTCATTTGCTTAGTGCCAATCTGGATGGTACCGCAGTCCCATCTCCTCCATATGTTTATCGAATAACTTAGGAGGTAAGGCCTTAGTAAGCGGGTCTGCTATGTTGTCTTGTCATTGAACCTTCAAGAACACTATGTCTTTTCGTTCAATTATCTCTCTAATTACGCGGTGTTTCCTTTCCACATGTTTAGACTTGGAATGCACCCTCAGCTCCATAGCCCGGGCGATGGCTCCGTTATTATCACGGTTCAATGGGATCGAATCTGCAATAATAGACACAACGCCATATTCTGTGATAAAATTTCTAATCCAAATAGCTTCTTTAGCAGCTTCTGAAGCAGCTATAAATTCTGCCTCAGTGGTGGAATAAGCTATTGAGCCTTGCTTTGAACATCGCCAACTAATCACACCACCGTTAAGGGTAAATATGTATCTTGATTAGATTTTCTATCATCTGGATCTCCCTGGAAGTCGAAGTCTGTATAACCCTTAACTTGTAGCTCATTTCTCCATATATCAGAAACTTATCCCTAGTATCGTCAAGATATTTTAGGATATGTTTCACGGTTGTCCAATGATCATTACTTGGATCATATTGATATCGGCTAGTCACACTGACGCCGAAACTGATGTCAGGTCTAGTATATAACATATCATACATTAAGCTTCCAATACAAGAAGCATATGACAAGTTAGACATCCTAACTCTCTCTTCCTCAGTTTGAGGTGTCATTTTCTCCGAAAAATGTATGTCGTATCGGAAAGGTACATTTGATGCCTTGCAGTTGGTAAAGCCTTACCTTTCTAACATCTTATCTATGTATGTTGATTGTGACAACCCTATAAGCTTCCTAACTCTATTTCGGTATAGCCCTATACCTAGTCTATATGAAGCTTCACCCATATCTTTCATGAAGACGTTCTTGCAAAGGTAGGCTTTCACACTTTGCATCATCCCTATATCATTTCCTATGATAAGGATGTCATCTACATATAATACTAGGAAAACTATCATGCTTCCACTCACTTTTTTATAAACACATGGTTCTTCCTCATTCTTGATGAATCCAGATAATCTAATTATCTCATCAAATGATAATTCCAACTTCGAGGTGCCTATTTAAGTCCGTAAATAGATTTTTGAAGCTTACAAACCAAGTTTGAAGTCTGACTGGATACAAAACCCTCTAGTGTTCCATATAGATATCCTCTTCAAGGAATCAATTTAGGAAAGCGGATTTCACATCCATCTTCCATATCTCATAGTCGTGATATGCAGCAATGGCTAAAAGAATCCTAATGGATTTTAGCATGACTACTGGTGAAAACATTTCCTCATAATCAATCCCAGGATGTTGAGTGTAACATTTCGCTCCCAGTCGGGCCTTAAAGGTTTCCACCTTTCCATCGGGCCCTCGCTTCCTTTCGTAAACCCATTTACAACTAATAGGTTTAACTCCTTGAGGAAGTTCAACTAAGTCTCAGACTTGATTGGCATGCATAGAATCCATCTCAGACTTCATGGCTTCTTGTTATTTTCCTGAATTGATATCAAATATCGCTTCTTTATATGTAGTCGGATCTGTTTCCTCCAAGATGAGAACATCAAGGCTCACATCATATGTTAAAAATAATCTCTCGAGAGGTTTTGATATTCTATTCGACTTATGTAGAACCTGTGTTGTAGATCCTTCACCTATTTGGATATGTGGTTCCATCTCAGGTTCCTTAATGTTGGGATCAAACTCATAAGTTCAATCTTTCTACAACTCCTACTATTTCTCAAAAATTCCTTTTCAAGAAAAGTGGCAAAGCAACAACAAATACATTTCGCTGCTCAGAACCATAGAATTGATATCCCAAATAGTTTTCAGGATATCCAACGAACCTATAATTATACCCTATAGGTGCTAGTTCATCCCGCTGCGCAACTCTAACGTATGCAGGACAACCCCAAATCTTTAAATTCTTAAAACTTGGATTTCTACCGAACCATATCTGATAGGGGTCATAGAAACAGCTTTCGATGGAACCCTATTAAGTATGTAGGCAGCAGTTAGTAAAGCGTAACCCCAAAGGTAATAAGGAAGATATGTATAGCTCATCATCGTTCGCACCATATCCAATAAAGTAAGATTTCTACGCTCAGACACTCCTTTGTGTTGAGGCATTCCTGGTGGGCTATATTGGGCAAGAATTCCATCATCCCTCAAATAATTTCTATATTCTTCACTCATGTATTTACCACCTCGATCTGATCTAAGGCACTTGATGAATTTACTAGTTTGTTTTTATACTTCCTTTCGGAATATTTTGAACTTGTCAAATATTTCCGACTTATGTTTCATCAAATAGACATATCCATATATAGACTTGTCATCTGTGAAAGTCACAAAGTATGTTGAACCATCATGAGCAGCATGTTTAATGGACTACACACATCGATGTGTATTAGTTCCAATAAATCTCCAGCACGATGTCCAACACCTAGAAATGGGGCTTTTGTCATCTTTCCTTGGATATATGACTCAAATCGGATAAAGATCTAAGGTAATATTTTCAATCAAACCATCCTTTACTAATTTGGATAGACGTCTAACACCTATGTGGCCCAATCTCATATGCCATAATTCAATATTATTTAGTTCAGATTTCCTATTTGTATTTTCTTCTACATTAAATATATCTCTATATATTTCCAAAACATAGTGATCGTTTGATAAAGAACATTCACATTTCAATAAATTATCTTTATCATACAAACATAAAGTTTCATTCTTAATGTTTATTTTATATCCATCTTTATATAATATTGGCAGTGATATTATTTTTCTGATAAGTGATGGAACATAATAACAGTCATGCAAATCTAATTTACATCCATTTGGGAGATCTAGAACAACTGTTCATATGGCCTTGACATCATATGTCTCGCCATTGCCAACTCTAAGCTGGATCTCCCCTTTATTCAGCCTTTTTCTTACCCTCATTACCTGCAGGGAGTTGCAAATATGAGTAGGACTGCCAGTGTCTAACACCCATCCAATATTTGCATCTAAGGCTAATGAGATGTCAATAATTGGAAAAATACAAAACGTACCTCAGGTTCATGCTTTTCCTTTCAGCTCTGGAAAGTCCTTCTTCCAGTGTCCAGACTTCTTGCATTGTAGACATTGATCACGAGCTATTTGCGGTTTTACGCCTTTGCGCTTCTTGGAGTTCTTCTTTGATATCTTCTTCTTCCCCATCTTTATTTTCTTTAACTTCCCAGAAGTCTTTGAAGAGCCAGCTCCACCATGGAGATACAGTGTAGGGTTGCCTTTCCTCAAATCTTGCTCCACCTTGCGTAGCATGTTATGAAGTTCTTCGTAGCTAGCTGGCATTGAATGCATATGGAAATTTAATATAAATCCAGCGTAAGAACCAGACAAAGAAGACATAATCAAATTATGGCCCATCCATTCATCAAATACAATACCATGTCGTTCCAGATATCGAATTTGGTCTATCATGTTCAAAATATGAGTGCTGACAGCTCCTCCCTCCTTGAGTTCAGTACTGAATAATTCCTTAGACCTTCGATAAAGTTCCATCTCTTGGTTTGCGTCGAACAACTCCTTAAGCGTTCGCATGATGCTCCAAGCATCTGGTACTTCTATGTACTATCTCAGCAAATCTGGAACCATCGATCCCAAGATGTAGGATTTTACCTTCAGGTTATCATCCTTCCATCTATTAAAAGTTTCTCGCTCTTCTGGAGTGGAGTCAAGATCGATTTTAATAGGCAGTGGATTAACAGTGACATAAGTCAACTTTTCAAACTCCAAGACAAGACGCATGTTCATTTCCCATTCGAAATAGTACTCGGATTCTTTTAGCTTATTGGAATCCAATAGTTTCATCAATAGATTAGCGGCAGTCGTCTACAAGACAACATTTTTTAGTAGTAGCAGAACAATTTTCATTTCAATATAATAAAATTAATTGATTGTGAAATTTTAAATATATTAGTGCCCTCCCACTACTTTACATAATTCTGTAATCTCCCTTAACGGAAAAATAGAAATTTGACTATCAAAATTTCATAATGGGAAGTGGATCCCATGACATTTACTCCAGCCTCACACTATCGATGGTTTTGGCCTTTATAAACTCATTAGGTAGACTTCCAAAGTCAATCACATTCATGTGACTCCTAGTTTGGTCCTGAATCGTTTCTTATCCTCACATTATCGACGGTCTTGGATTAAGACATATTTCAGGTGTATACTTGTCAATGTGCACTAATAAGCTTCGTATGCACACCCTCACAATAATGACGGTATTGGGTGACTGCGTTAACTCATCACGCTACATCTAATATTTTACCGGAGCGACCTAAGTTCCGAGCACTAATACCCTCACATAATGACGGTATTGGGCATTAGTAGTAAGAACTCATTCATATCCGTATTGACAAGACGTACCATCCAATAATGCTCCAACATTACTAATACTATTACTAAAATAAAGTAATCACCTAAACATAGGAAATTAATAACAATCAAGTAATTAACTTAATTAGGTCAAAGTTTTAATTTAAAACATGCTTTACATATCCAATATGTCTTATGCATAATTAAATTAAAATTATTATGGTATAGATTCAAAAACATGTGTTGTGTGGTTAGGCCTTGCTCTCTGATACCATTCTGTTGGGGCAGTTGTGGAACCCCTAAGGTCGGATCGGTGCCCCGCGCAGTGGAAGTGGGTTTAACTCGTTGATATCTAGCATGGGTGTATTTTTAAAATTAATAAAATATAATATTTTATTTTTCAAGTGTTTAGGGAAAACCAGAAATAAATCTGGATCCGGAAAATCTAATCAAGATAAAAATTGGAAAATTTTCAAAAATTTTCAGACCCGTGCGCACCTAGTGCACTTGGAGCGCACGCTGCATACAACAAGTTGCTGCATGAACGCTGCAAGGGGGCGCTACAGCACTCAACATACACACATATATATATTTTTCTAAAAAATAAAATCTTAAACACTTATAAAATCACCAAAAACAACTTTAATTTCAAAACCAATCACAATACATATTAAGAAATAAACATATATAAATTCTAAATATATATATATGCATTTCTTTGAATCAAATTACAACTCAAAATAGAATCCCAATAAGAATTGTCTCATGAACAATTCTAGATCACCCAAAGGTAGTCGAGTGATTCTAGAATGGTAGCCTTAGCTCTAAGTTTTAATCTAGAGTTCCAAACTCTTATTAATTGTTCCATGTCAAACATGAACATCTTTGACCTAATTCATAAGCATGTTATGTTTATACTTCTAAAGTATCATAACACAATTGATTAGCCTTATTTCAACATTAAGCTATGTGATCACGCATCTAATACACAAAATAACATAGCTTAAGAGAATATCAAACATTACCTAGTAAGCTTGGTGCAAGATTCAATCTACTTCTCCTTTGTTGAAACTGTTGGAGAACCTCTAAGGTGTGTAAGCTTGACTTCAAGATCCAATCTTGTTTCCAATGCTAGCAAGCTTCACTTCAAGATCCAATCTTGATTTCTCCTAGATGAAATGTTGTAGAGACCTTACAAGCTTCTCTAAACATTTCTCTAACTTAGGCTAATCTCTCAAGAATTACTTGTGTATATCATACTCAAACTTTTGCTTATGCTTATACTTGTAATTAAAACTTTCATAAAGCTTGCTATTTATAGCTAATCTTAGGCAATTTTTAATTAATAAAAGTTGTAATCAACTTTTAAGTGGGCTTAATTCAATTTATCCAAATTTTTATAATTAGGTGTGACTAATCGTCATCGTCTCTCACTTTGATTTAATCCAATTAAATCAAGCCAAGGATTAGGAAATAGAATAGTTAAATATTTTCCACTTTGATTTAATCTAATTAAAAAAGCCAAAACCACTTATTATTACATACTTACAATTACCATAATATCCTCAAATGGTAGAGATAATTATGATTTTACAATTAAGCCCTTGTGTAATTATTGAGTTAATCCAATTATGTCAAAGTAAATAATCAATGTTATCCAATAACACTTGATTATCTTAGTTGATAATTATAATATCGAATATTATCTTTTATCAAAATTAATCGGCTACTCAAGTGCTCAACGAGTACACTTCATATTGAGACTCACTATGTTCAGACACGTTCGTCATATAAGCCTAGCTAAAATGTAAACAATTCGGCTACCTCCGAATTTGCGAAGAACACGAACAACCTTTCTGAACTATACAAGTCGAGATCATCACATATGTTTAACAATCCCTATGTTGTAGGCTATCCGAGTTGTACTTAGGAAACATAGAACACACCGTCAAGTTTTCGAGGCGCACATCTCATGTCTACATGTACGAGATTCTTCATAATTGATGAGATCTACCCTAGGTGATCGACTTTGGATAAAGCTTTAAGAATTATGACTTTACTAACATGGATACCTAAACCCCTTATGGTACACATATGAGCCGACAGATCTTATCTTGCTTCGTACTTGATTACTGAGTGCATCGGTCCATACCCAACGAACACCTAGAGGCCAGACCATGAAAGGTTTCTGAAATACATGGCATCAAAGTGTGGAGGATCTCACACAGAATCAATGTTATCCTATAGTCAAAGGATTACATAAGCTTCTCGACTCTAGGAGATTCCTATTGACGGTAGTGTATACATCCAACTATTAGAAATCACTTATGAGTCATTCAGTATTCGCTTCAACGAATACCTGTAGGGGTTTTAGGGGCAGAATCCGGTAACGCAGCGGAAGCGGCGGAAAATCAAATTTTCCGATTTCAAAACTTTTTCTCGGATTAATTAAATAAACATATTTATTTAATTATCCAATAATCAAATTATGAAATAAAATTCAAATAAATCATATTCAAGTGAATTTACCAAATTACCCTTACTTTGGTATTTTGTCCATTTTAGTCCGAAATTGATCTAATCAATTTTGAATGATTCTAAATCATTTCTAAGATGAACTTAGCATGTTCAAAACATCAAAACACCAAAAGCAACCAAATCCCCAAATTTGACTCACTTGGCCGAATGCTCCCAATAGGGTGCCATTTGTGCACTTTGTCATTTCATGCTTCAAAACACATCAAGATGTAATCCAATCAACATGAAACTTTATATGCATCATATAAACATCCAAATACACAACATATATGAAAACCCCCAAATTTGGAATTGGTCATGAACCCTAATTTTTCAATTTCTTCAAATTGGACAAATTAGACCAAATTGGTTAAATCAATTACTTTAATCATCTTTCTTCCATCCAATCAAAGTCTCAACACAATGAAACAACTCAAGATCAAATCTAGGTCATCTAAGAGTGGGTCAACAACTCTAGATTAGCAACAAGGTTTCCAAAACCATAAAAGAACACTTATTACTACAATAGCCATAAGCTTCCTTCATCATACATGCTTTACACTTTCACCAAAACTTCCATCATCAAAAACATAAAGAATAAAGAAAGGAATAACTCAAGAACATCATATGTTATAGCCTAGATCATAAGGAACAATTTCTTATCTAATAGTAAGTTGGAAGAAACTTACTAAATCCAAGCTTTTCTTTAGTTTTTTCCTTTTCTTCTTCACTTGCTTCCTTGTTTTTTCTTTAATGGAGTTTATGTCAAAGTGAATTAGGTTATCAAATGAAGGTGAAATGAAAACAATTTATACTTAGGACAAAAAATGCCCTTGGCCGAAATTGTGTATACAAATATACCAAATTTCATTTCAATTTCATTTAACTTTACATTTAGTCAACTTGCATAAATATCTTAATAACACTTTATTAGATATTTAATTAAGTCAACAAATGCAACTAAGAATAATATAACTCTTATATTTAAGTGTTATGGCCGAATTTAATAGAAAATAAAGGAAAAAGATATTTAATTTTTCAAACAATTTTGAACAAATATCTTAAGAAGTCAAAATCAATTTGACAACCTTTTCCTTTAATGTATAAGTCAACAATTGCAACTTATAATCATTTCCTAACTTTATCATTTGGTGATATATTTATATTTTAATTATATTAATCATTTAACAATTAAATAATTAATTAATTAATTAAATACAAATCTATCAAATATATGTATTATATTTACTTTAAATATCTCAAATACATATATTGATGATATATGTCAAATACCTTTATTTGACTATTTATTAATGTGTATTTAATAATATCATATATTAAATACAAATACACATTAATTAGGAAATGACGGTTCAGCCCGTTCGCATGTATTTTTCGTTTAACGATTAAACGATTTATAAATAATCATCAGTATTCATAAATGTTGCTCTAGTGCTCTACGAGTATGTTTCATTATTGAGACTCTCTAGATTCAGGTATATCCGTCACGAAATCCAATTTCATGTCCATAATCTATCCACCCGTAGATTATGACGATCACGGATAATCTCGCTGAATCATACAGGTCGAGGTCATTGCATACATATAATCCCTCCGTCACAGGTATCCAGATAATCCCAGAGATATAGATGTAAACGTCAAATCTGTATAGGTATTATATCGTCGACGTATCTATTAGCAATCTCTAAATAACACTCGGAACTTACTTCCGATGTATACTGTGGCCACAGATTTAACAGACTGCTAAATATATATGGACTACCTATGCTCTGTACACAGAACTGACGGATCCTATCTTGACACACACAGGATATCCTGAGGATCGATCCACACCCAACGAACAGGCGGAGGTCTGATCTAAATAGATCGGTGACGTGACTGCCATCTAAGTGTGGAGGATGTCTCATACATCCACAGTGGTGTCTCAAGTCGAAGGACCACTATGCTACTCAACCCGAGAAGATTCTTATTGACGTTGGCGTACCATCCATTAAGAATCTTCGGTGAGCCGTTCAGTGTTTATCCACTATAAACACCTACACGTCAATACGAGTCTCCATAGACTCATGGTTCATTGGGATAAACCATCGGACCAAGTCTCGATATACGACATGTACTGGTCTCAACGGATTTGACTAACTGACCCGTGTTAGCAAATCTTGACCAGGAACTATATTTGATAATATTCATATAGCAGTGACACTTCCCAATGTCAATTACAAACTAACTTTGTAACTGTGTACTGCATTATATATTATCGGGCCTTTGTCTAATATATACATATCACTAAACCACATTTAGTTTCAATCTAATCGTAATCAAATCGAATACGTATATAAGAACAAGAGGTGCAACCATAAATAAGTAATATTATGGAATAAGGGGATGTTCGTATTCATGAATCAGACATAATACGGTCCGGATTGGCGCTCTGAGCACCAACCCCAACAATACCCACATGTCTATACAAGTTTCCAAAACTCATGGTACATCGGGTTAAACCATTGGAACTCCAATTCCAATATACGACATGTGCTAGTCTTCTAGGTTATAGGAATTCGACAGTATTCCAAAACCAACGACTAAGAATATTTAATTTAAGAATAGTTTACAATAGTAATACTCATCCCAATGTCGGACCACCTAGTGTCCAGTATTACTACAAGACTATTCTAAGGTCGATGTCATTCTTAGCATATCTATATATCAATCTAATACGCATAATGACAATACCATTAATAAGGTATGAAATGAAAAAAAATAGTTATTTTATTAATAAATAATAAAATATACAATTCGGATTGGCACTCCAAGCACCAACTCCAACAATAGGAACATAGATGAGTACTTGGAGGAAGTTCACAAGACATGCAGAATGTGTTTAAGAAGTTGAGGAGCATCCTGAGGCAGTTTGGGTATCAAAATACACTTAAATAATTTTATAGGGGGAGCTTTGGGAATGGTCAATCAATGAGAAATGAAATTGACCCAAAGACTCAAAAGAGATGAGGGAAAAGCTCAACAAAAAAAGAATATCAAAATCCTCAAAAATGAATGAATTTGGATAATTTGTGGATTTGTCACCTGATGATAACGGTAATAGGTACAATCCATGTTTACAGAAATATTAGTATTGTTCCTCCAATATTTATGCTTATTTCAATAAATATGAATTGATCTTAATTTTGAAGCATGCTAGTAATTAAGCATTATTGCACTAAATGAATGAAATATGGTTTGATTGCCTATTGAGTGATATTATGCATAATGTGTTTCATTTGATATGAATTGTTTATTTTAAGTATCAATGGATCTCATTTGGTTGATAAATAACTTGCGCGATTCATTAAAAATGATTAAAAAAATATTTTTGTGGCCATTTTATCGATAAAACACTGAGATACACCTTCGCGACCCTTCTGGGACCGGTATACCGATCTCGGGCAGTGCTTACCAGTCTGACGATGCATTTACCGGTCTTGGATATCGGAATACCAGTCAGTATATCGGTCTCGCGAATTTAAAATGCCAGACGCGATCTTCACTAGCCATTTTCGCCCATATCTCTCTCAAATCTCTCTCAAATCATCTCATTCAACCTTGCATTCACTCTTAAGGTAATTTCGACTTCTATTAACTCTATCTTGGTCATTATTTTCTATTATTACTCCTTAGATTCTTAGATTCCTAATTTTTAGGTTTTGAAAATCCTAGAAATAGATTTGTTAGATTCAGTCATTTTAGGTTATTTTTGGTAAAATTTCTTTCTCAAAATCACTCTAGGACGTGTTTAGAACCTATATCCACCACTATTTTTTTGGATCCATTATGTCGTTTTTGAAAAACCTCAAAACTTTACTCTTTTTGCACAAAAACCCCAAAATTTCACACTTTTTACAAAATGGACCCTGAGCTTAATCCTGATCAGTACTTTTCAAATGATCGTCAAAAAAGAATTTACAACGAATTTATTAAAAAAAAGTGCTTTCCAAACCTTATTTTTGCAATCCTAAAGATTTGGCTGATTTTCCATGTCACTCCATTTTTCAGCGTCACAAACTTACTTACCTTTGTCAAATGTGTAATCCCATCTATCCAAACCTTGTCAAAGTATTTTACACCAATATGAAATTTCCCATTAGTACTCATGGAGCCTTTATAACAACAGTTAACAGAACTCAATTCATCATCACTCCCAACACTGTTAACCATCTCCTTCGAACATCCAACAATAGACCTATTTGTGCCTCCTCACATAGAGTTTTCCATCAACTTGAGTGCATCTCTGGAGCCGGAGTTATGGAATTTGTGCAAAGAGACACCCTTATCCCTCATCCATATCTGGATGTCCATGTTTTTAAAAAGGTTGACTTAGGCTTTGATATGCAAGTTCTCACCGAAATCATCCAATGTATTATCTTACCACGTAAAGGCCATGGGATCCCTCGGACTAGACGTACCCATAGACATAGGGTTTCTGGTTTGTCAGTACATGAAATCCGCCCATTCTCATCCCCAACAAAGTCTCACTTACGGCTCTTTGACCTCCTAACTTCTCCAAAAAATATCATATTTAAATCAGCCCTGATGAGCCACAATTCATTGTCACTCCACACCAATAATTACTTTAGCCACATTTCATGCCAAATAGTGGGAAAAAGTAGACGGCAGTTGGCGTATGAAGCCCAATAACAAAGCTTCAGAAACATCCTCTTCCAAAAGACCAAGAACAATTGGTGACACCGATTCTGATGAAGAAGCTGACATTGCAGCAGCTGAGGCAGTAGGACCATCGCATTCTAGACCATCTACGGACGAGCATCATAACCTTGTCATGGCTAGACTTGACTCTCTCGCTGACAGCATAGCCACAAAATTTACTGCCTTAACCACTTTTGTGGAGTAGAAATTCAATGCTCAGCAGCAGGCCCTTGACGAGCCGAGACAGTGTCAAGACTCAATGGAGAAGAAGATCAATTCCTTAACCGGAGATCTCTGATTATCTTTTGGCATACATGTTTTTTATTTGGATGCATTTTGGATGTATTAGGGATGTATTTTGCATATTATATAACTAATCCTTTTTTAATGAAATGAATATTTCCTTAATTTGAATACGCTTAATGGGTTATATTTTTTTTTATGGAAAAGTGTGATTTTTAATGAATTTTCATATGTTTATTGTACATCTTAAATTGGTATCTCATTATTCATTAATTATTACTTCTCCACTCTTTTTGATAATGTCAAAGGGGGAGAAAGCATAGGAATGAGATTAAAACTTGTATAATCCTCACCCTTCTATTAAGGGGGAGCAATTTTGTATTAATGTGTTTGTCTAAGTGTTGTAGAGTTATTGGAGACACACATTGAGGGGGAGCAAAATCATCAACTATTTGGACTTTCAAAGCTTCACAAGTTTTAAAGGTTGTGATATATTCTCAAGATGAATTTTGATGACGCAACACTAGAAGTCTTCGACACATATTAGCGAGACATTACAAAAAGATATCGAAACACATTGGTGGTGAAGAGTGATGAATGTGAAAATTAGCGACAAATCAAAGAAAATCTTGCTAAGTCTTAGCTTATGAATCTAATTGTAAAGTGAAATGTTTACTTAAGTATCTAAGCTCATATGACATATGCACATTTATATAGATGCATTAAGGTCATGTGCAAAATGTTTTAAGCCTTCAAATCCTATATTTTATACTGAGACTGACATACCGGTCTCATATCAGTGGATCTGCTCTATTTGTAAGCTCTCAGGAACCGGCACGCATCATACTGGTGCCATACCGGCTTACCATGCCGGTCTTCTTAAAGATTACATAGCCACTGGAACCGGCTTGCATCATTCTGATCACCATACCGGTGAGCCTAACCTTTGCATGTTTACTGGAACAAGCACAGACCATGCAGGTCCACATACCAGTATATATACCAGTGAGCTCTATGCTTTTGCATGCTCATTAGAACCAGTGAGTATCATATTGATCCATATACCGGTTAACATAACGATCCCAATTGATATATTCAAACGGTAATATAGCCGTTGAGAGCCGTTGCTTTGCCGGATCAATATACAAGTGTCTGGAGACTGGCGTACCGGTCTCAAACAGGCAAGTTGGGGAAGTTTTCATTTTACTATAAATTGAGCCTCAATTTTATTTTTGCAACTGATCTTGAACCTTCATACATTTTATTTTAAGGCAAAAATAAAGAGTTGTATAAACCTTCATATTCTAAACTATCATACATCAAGCTCACACACTACACCTTTATATTCATTAGTAGTGAGCTTAGAACACTTGGGTAAGCATCTCACACTTAAAATCTTCATTATCTTTGTGAGTGCCCAAGTATATTTGTAAATCTTTTATTCAAACACTTGTAAGAGGTTTGTGAGTGAGCCTTTATCTAAAACTCATAGTTGAGGTTTTTGAGTGAGCCTATATCTAAAACTCATAGTGTAAAGATTTGGAGTGAACCTAGTGTGTAAAATTCTTAGTTGCGGGTGAGCCACGAAAAACTCGGTTGATAGTGGAAATCTTCAAGAGCGGCTTGGGGGAGTGGACGTAGGCATTGTTGGCCGAACCACTATAAATTACGGTGTTATTTTCTCTATTACTGACTCTTTACTTATTGCAAGCTTTTATTTACATATGCTTATTGTGTAGAAACTTGCATATATGTGATATATTGAAATAGAGAAAATCGACCTAAGCTAAATTGGTAAAACTAGATCAAATCGGTAAAGATTTTAAATTCCGCATTATTAAACAATAACCCAATTCACCCCCAATTGGGAATATAGAGTATGGTTGTTAATTACTTGTAGGGAATTTCAAATGTTTCATATTTATTGTTAGTAGTTGCATGTGGAATGATATTTTTTGCATGTTCAATTATGTTAGTTGCGTGTTTAAAAATATTATAAAATTTTATTTCAAGATTAATAGTTAGGTTGCATGTTTAATGGTTAAAGTTGCATATTAACGATTAAAAATTGCATGTTAGTAAAAGTTTCATATTTATTGGTCATAGTTGCATGTTTACTGGTATTTATTGCATGTTTAATGGTCGATGTTACATGTTCGGTTTTGAAGGCATAAAAAATTACCTGTTATTGATAAAAATTGCAAGTTTAATAGTTGACGTTGCATGTTCATTGTAAAAGTTTCATATTATAAAATCTTTCATATTTATTGATGAAAGTTGCATGTTTAATGGTGTTTATTGTTGGTTTAATGGTTCTAGTTAGATGTTCAGCTTTTGAGATATGAAAAATTGCATGTTATTGCTAAAAATTACAGATCTAATGGTTAATATTGTGTGTTAATGGTAAAATATTTCGTATTAGTAAATGTTTTATATTTATTGGTTAAAGTTACATGTTTAATGATGTTAGTTACATGTTTAATGATTATTGTTGCATGTTTACCGGCTATTTAAGTTTCAAGTTACAAAACAAATTATCATTTATTTAATATTCATTTAATCCTTAGCTGTTGGATCTCAAACAATTTAATTAAAGGGTTATAATAACTTGGGTATCAAATAACTTGGGTATCACATAACTTAGGGTATTGTAGATGTCCCATTATTTGGTGTGATTTTCAAGAGAACAAGTTGGATTTGATATAGTAGAATAAGTACTTAAAATATTTACTTGATAAGAATAGTGAATAATTTTATTGTATGTGGACTCCTTATTTTCTCTATTACTGACTCTTTACTTATTGCAAGCTTTTATTTACATATGCTTATTGTGTAGAAACTTGCATATATGTGATATATTGAAATAGAGAAAATCGACCTAAGCTAAATTGGTAAAACTAGATCAAATCGGTAAAGATTTTAAATTCCGCATTATTAAACAATAACCCATTCACCCCCAATTGGGAATATAGAGTATGGTTGTTAATTACTTGTAGGGAATTTCAAATGTTTCATATTTATTGTTAGTAGTTGCATGTGGAATGATATTTTTTGCATGTTCAATTATGTTAGTTGCGTGTTTAAAAATATTATAAAATTTTATTTCAAGATTAATAGTTAGGTTGCATGTTTAATGGTTAAAGTTGCATATTAACGATTAAAAATTGCATGTTAGTAAAAGTTTCATATTTATTGGTCATAGTTGCATGTTTACTGGTATTTATTGCATGTTTAATGGTCGATGTTACATGTTCGGTTTTGAAGGCATAAAAAATTACATGTTATTGATAAAAATTGCAAGTTTAATAGTTGGCGTTGCATGTTCATTGTAAAAGTTTCATATTATAAAATCTTTCATATTTATTGATGAAAGTTGCATGTTTAATGGTGTTTATTGTTGTTTAATGGTTCTAGTTAGATGTTCAGCTTTTGAGATATGAAAAATTGCATGTTATTGCTAAAAATTACAGATCTAATGGTTAATATTGTGTGTTAATGGTAAAATATTTCGTATTAGTAAATGTTTTATATTTATTGGTTAAAGTTACATGTTAATGATGTTAGTTACATGTTTATGATTATTGTTGCATGTTTACCGGCTATTTAAGTTTCAAGTTACAAAACAAATTATCATTTATTTAATATTCATTTAATCCTTAGCTGTTGGATCTCAAACAATTTAATTAAAGGGTTATAATAACTTGGGTATCAAATAACTTGGGTATCACATAACTTAGGGTATTGTAGATGTCCCATTATTTGGTGTGATTTTCAAGAGAACAAGTTGGATTTGATATAGTAGAATAAGTACTTAAAATATTTACTTGATAAGAATAGTGAATAATTTTATTGTATGTGGACTCCTTATTTTCTCTATTACTGACTCTTTACTTATTGCAAGCTTTTATTTACATATGCTTATTGTGTAGAAACTTGCATATATGTGATATTTTGAAATAGAGAAAATCGACATAAGCTAAATTGGTAAAACTAGATCAAATCGGTAAAGATTTTAAATTCCGCATTATTAAACAATAACCCAATTCACCCCCAATTGGGAATATAGAGTATGGTTGTTAATTACTTGTAGGGAATTTCAAATGTTTCATATTTATTGTTAGTAGTTGCATGTGGAATGATATTTTTTGCATGTTCAATTATGTTAGTTGCGTGTTTAAAAATATTATAAAATTTTATTTCAAGATTAATAGTTAGGTTGCATGTTTAATGGTTAAAGTTGCATATTAACGATTAAAAATTGCATGTTAGTAAAAGTTTCATATTTATTGGTCATAGTTGCATGTTTACTGGTATTTATTGCATGTTTAATGGTCGATGTTACATGTTCGGTTTTGAAGGCATAAAAAATTACCTGTTATTGATAAAAATTGCAAGTTTAATAGTTGACGTTGCATGTTCATTGTAAAAGTTTCATATTATAAAATCTTTCATATTTATTGATGAAAGTTGCATGTTTAATGGTGTTTATTGTTGGTTTAATGGTTTTAGTTAGATGTTCAGCTTTTGAGATATGAAAAATTGCATGTTATTGCTAAAATTTACAGATCTAATGGTTAATATTGTGTGTTAATGGTAAAATATTTCGTATTAGTAAATGTTTTATATTTATTGGTTAAAGTTACATGTTTAATGATGTTAGTTACATGTTTAATGATTATTGTTGCATGTTTACCGGCTATTTAAGTTTCAAGTTACAAAACAAATTATCATTTATTTAATATTCATTTAATCCTTAGCTGTTGGATCTCAAACAATTTAATTAAAGGGTTATAATAACTTGGGTATCACATAACTTAGGGTATTGTAGATGTCCCATTATTTGGTGTGATTTTCAAGAGAACAAGTTGGATTTGATATAGTAGAATAAGTACTTAAAATATTTACTTGATAAGAAGAGTGAATAATTTTATTGTATGTGGACTCCTTAAGGAGGTATTTTAGTAATTGTGTATCATTATATATTGATCCTAATGATATTATCTCTCTAATTGGCGAGAGTGATATTTTAGTATTTCACACATTGAAGACAAGAAGCTATATAATTTTTTTTTTAAATCGTTGGAAATACAGCCGCTAAACAATCTATTCCAGATTTAAACAGAATAGATAAAACTTCCGTTATCACATGCTTTTACAAGAAACACACTCCCTAATATTAACGCATAATACAATCATTGTTACTAAGGTTGGCACATAGGTTAATAACTCTAGGCATGGGCGCATAACATATGAAGTGGTAGCTTCGGTCTTCTCAAGTGTTCATCAGAAGCAACAAATATTTTTTATTTTTATTTTTTATAAAATAATAAAGTCTTTTTTTTTTTTAGGTATGTTAATTTAGCTCTTCGGAAGAAGGGCTGACTTGTTGCTGTGAAGGGATTTCATAAGTGTTCATTAGAAGCAACAAAATTGTTTATAAGTGGTTGAAGTGATTTCAACAATGGCGGTAAACAAAATTAGTAGAGTGGTGCTCCCTGATTATTCATTGGGACAAATAGTGGCGTATCCAGAAATTTCGGTCAGTATGGACTAAATTTTTTTCTTATAAAAATAATATATAATGAATTCATACATATTTTTTGAAATTACAAGATGATACCTATACTTTTGAAAATTATAAAATAGCCCCTAATTTCTAAACTTATAATTAACCCAAAATTTTCAAAATTATATTTTTATCCATAATTTCTAAAAATATCAATTTATCCTAAAAATTTAAGTAAAAATTTATTTTTAAAATTATGTATTTTAAGTTTATGTAGTATATTATATGCTAAATTTTCGCTAATTTATTATAGATTTAATCATTTTTTTAATTAAATTATTAAAAGCCTAGTGCTAAAACGCAATATTTTTGCTTTGAACAACTATAAATAAAAAATAACTATATACAAAATAATTATAATTATATTAATATGTGAATATTTTATACATAATGACTATACACGACGTGATTTAGTAAAATGATCACTACAAATATATTAATAAATTAGAAGATCAATAACCAAACCTAAGTATAAACATAGATATTTTTATTTTTATTTTTATTTTATTTAAATGTAATGAAATCTCTATTCTTTTGTAAATGGAAAAAAACATAAATGAGTGGATTTAAAATGAAAAATAGTCAGTTATCTATACACATACAAATTAAATATAATTATTTTAGATATGTTTAAGAAATAAGATTGATGCAAAAGTGTATTGGAATTTTTTTAACTAATTTGGGCTTGGGCCTATATATTATATTAAAAAATACAACTCAAAAAATTAATAAATAATGTATTTATAGGTGTTGTTTAATTATTTATATTTTCTAATATATATATATATATAATTTATATACAAAATAAATTAATGGCTCCCACTGGGCCCAAAGTGGCTCCGCCACTGGGAATAGATACTACCACGTGACAACAATAAATAAGTGGGAGTTTGAAAGTTATATAAGTGAACCAATAATTATATCTTTAATAATTTTCTTAGTAAATTATTCAAAATTTGGGTGTTACCTTGTCTGTAGAAATATGGAGTCGCAAATTTTATACTTTATTATAACAATTTAATTAAACTCGATAACCCTACAAAATGAAGCAACTTGGGATTCACAGTTTATTATCTTTCCATTCATCTCAAAACTTCCATGATCCCTTCACGAACCAAATATGAAATTTTCAATTCATTTGGCTCTCACACTCAATTACATCAACTACTTAGGTGGGGAAGAGTGTTCTCATATCATCATCATCATCTTCTTCTTCTTCTTCTTCTTCTTCTTTTTAATGCAATGAGCCGCTTTAGTGTAGACTTGGGGCTGTTGACAGCCTGACTATTGATAGTTATGTGACGAGCAGTCTAATCCTCATTGAAGTCGACTGGGGTTTGACCCAAGTGATAGGAACCAGGTTAAGCATAGGTGTAGGCCTAAATGGTAGGCTGATGAAAGCCTAGTTGCCTTGCATTGGTGCATATTTAACCCAATAGACTTGGTGTCGTCTGGGATAAATGTCGACTGGAATGTCCACGTCGAGTGGGGTTTTGACGGCTGGAACCCATGCTGATTGAGCCTTATTGGCAGCTCATAATGCCATTAGGGCCAGATGAAGGTAGAATGCATGATCTTATGGGAGTTTGTTGCGTGGGCCTAAGTGTCGTCTGAGACATAATAATATGTTTGGGTCATTGTCCAAATTTGACTCGTACAGTTATGTGGCAAATGACTTATGAATTGGTTGTCAGGTACTTGATTCGAGTTTACGGGGTACATTTCTTTCTAGGAGCCTTAGACGGTCGTTGGTTTTACTTGCTCCGCTTAAATTTGGGTCAAATAATTTGATGACGGGATTTCCAACAAAGCTTAAAACTTTATAAATATATACAACTTATTTATTCAGATTATTCTTCCTTTCAGATCAACTTGGGATAAACGAATTTGTTGACGGCTGATTTTGGTCTCAGGGGCAATATGAGAATATCACTCCCGAGACTAATCCTCCATCAATAGTGAATTTGTTTGGTTATGGGGGACCAAAGACAAACTTAGCAAAAAACATATAAACACACCAATCAACAAGGAGATTTAACGTGGTTCGGTGGATTTGGATCCGACCTACGTCCACGGACACAAACAAGATGGTACTTTTATTATTTAAACACTCTCTTTGGGTCTCTTTTTGTTTTCTACAAGTCAGAGCTTGAAGAATCAGATCCCTTATTTTTTGATCTTCAGCTTGTTATCCTTTTACCTATGCTCTACCCTCCTATTTATAATGGTGAAGAAATCAGATTCCTATTTGTACAAGAATTCCCAATTTGGAGATGGTCTTCTTTTTCCTATCAGGATTCCTAGTCAAAACTATTCCCTTTTCCCATAAGGATTCCTAATCAAAACTACTTTTACTTCCTTTATCATACTAGGACATTGACTTACTAGTTTTCCTCATGAAAATAGGATAACTTGTCATCTTATCCACAATGATAGGGTGTTATCTTCTGGAGCACGCCTCGCTATATGGTCGGTCTTCATGAGGTCGGTCTTCATGTGGTCGGTCATAATAGTCCTTCGAGCTGAGAATGCTGTTGTAGATCTTTATAATGCCCGGTTATCCGATCTTATGTGGTCGGGTTATAGATCATAAGTGCTCGGCTCCTAACTCATGTGGTCGGGTCGGTATTAATGATCTCGATCAAGAAGGGAGTTACCCTTTTGCCCCTGTCGTGCTGTCTTAAATACCATAGTGCCTAAAAACACCATCAACATCTGTCCCCTAGTTCTCGGTTCCAACGAGTATACAAGTTGGTGCCGGGAACTACAAAAGATGGTGTGCCGATCGCCTTGCTGGTGGTCGCTCCAGAAATCACAGAGAAAAACACATTGGCTGCAAATCTGGTCATTCCTGCCACCTTCATGTGCTCAGTCAACGAGGATCCCGATATCTACCCGTGGAGAAAATGTTTTGCCCTTATGCTGACGACGACCGACTCGGTGGGACGTAACCCGACCCCGAGCTGAGATGAACACTTGGCCCTGGGGGAATGTTACGTCCCCAGACCAAAAGGACTGACTCGGTGGGACATGACCCGACCCCGAGCTGAGATGAACATTTGGTCCTGGGGGAATGTTACGTCCCCAGACCAAAAGGACGGACTCGGTGGGACACGACCAGACCCCGAGCTGAGATGAACACTTGGTCCTGAGGGAATGTTACGTCCCCAGACCAAAAGGACGGACTCGGTGGGACACGACCCGACCCCGAGCTGAGATGAATACTTGGCCCTGGGGGAATGTTACGTCCCCAGTCCAAAGAAGCTGATTCGGTGGGACGTAACCCAACCCCGAGCTGAGATGAACACTTGGCCCTGGGGGAATGTTACGTCCCCAGACCAAAAGGACGGACTTGGTGGGACGTAACCCGACCCCGAGCTGAGAGAAACCAAGTGACCTCGGCGGAACGAATCCAGCCCGAGCCTGATTAACCACGTGGTCTCGGCGGAACGAAATCCAGCCCCGAGCCAGGTAATCTTTGGGACTTGCTCAGAAGGGAATTGAATCAACCTTGTGAAGCCCTACCGAATCTGGCACGGGCGTCCCCTTGCCAGACCAGCGAAAAACAAAATCAAAACTTTGAAAAATAAGACCAAAAAGGTGGGGGTGACTCGGCACTTGTCCCAAAAGAAAACTTTTTACAAACGTAAACAATAGCACGGATGCCTCAAAACAGCGTCCTGCCCGAGGCCTCCAAAACACAATTCTGAATCTTTCAATTCAGTGTCCCAGCGAACCAAGATTTGGATCAAAAGAGCGTTTGATTGGTAAGGGCACATCCTCTACACGTCGGTCCACTGGGGAGCCTGTGTGTTTCGTGAGGGCTCCTCCTTACCACGCTGGAGTAGGCACACGCTACAGGGGCTCAACGCATCCCCGTGCTGTGCCTCTCACGGATCCAAGTGATGAATGGATCAAAGAGTGTCCGGGGCGCTAAGGGCATATCCCTCCTTAGGTCCGGTATCACTGGAGCTAGCAATCGTCACGGGGGCCTTGTCACTCCCCGTGCTATGCTTTCCCACGGATCCATTACATCGGGTAAATGAGGATCAAAGAGTGCTCGATACATTAAGGGCATATTCCTCCTTATGTTCGGTAACACTGGAGCAAGCAATCGCCACAGGGGTATCATCTCTCCCCGTGCTATGCTTCCCACGGATCCTATGCATCGAGTATGTCCCTGAGGACCCCGAGCTAAAGAGATATTTGGTCCTGGGGGAATGTCATGTCCCCAGTCCGATGAGCATGACCCGGTGGGACGTAACCCGACCCCGAGCTGAAAAAGGCATTTGGACCTGGGGGAATGTTACGTCCCCAGTTCGAAGAGCTGACTCGGTGGGATGTACCCGACCCCGAGCTGAAGAAGGCACTTGGACCTGGGGGAATGTTACGTCCCCAGTCCGAAGGGCTGACTCGGTGGGACGTAACCCGACCCCGAGCTGAAGAAGGCACCTGGATCTGGGGGAATGTTACGTCCCCGGTCCGAAGAGCTGACTCGGTGGGATGTACCCGACCCCGAGCTGAATAACCAAGTAGCTTCGGCGGAACGAAATCCAGCCCCGAGCTGAAAGAGGTATTTGGCTCTGGGGGAATGTCCCGTCCCCAGACCAATATGCGTGACTCGGTGGGACGTAACCCAACCCCGAGCCGAATAACTGAATGGCCTCGGCGGAACAAAGTCCAGCCCCGAGCCGATCATGTCTTAGTGCTTTGGTCGTTTCTTTTGTATTAGCGCTAAGTTTGTCCCCGGTTTTTTGAGTAAGTCTTTCTATTTATGTTTTACGAAAGTGGATGAGAACCTTTTTGAAAAGAGAAAGTTTTTATTCATGTTCGGGGACAAACTGCCCTTTTCTCAGTTGATTTGGCGGCCACATGTTCTTTGTCTGGTCGTCATAACTTCGTGGTCAATGTATTTGTTCAGATATCCGTTTCGTGCTAGGTCTTCCATCTGCTCTCGTAGATCTTTACATCCGTCAGTTGCATGTCCTCTGGAGTTGTGGTGTACGCAATAAGCCTTTTGGTCCTCTTGTCCGGGGGAAACCTTCGTTGGTCGGGTTCTACTAAGAGGCATTTCCCCTGGATCTCCATGATAATTTGTCCCAGTGGTTTCTTTAGGGGAATGTATGCATCTTCCCCGACCACATGGTTTACTTGGGTTGGCGCCCTTCTCTCTTGATTGTCCCGGTGCAGTGGCTTGAATTCTTTGTACTTCGGGAGTGGTCTTCTGGATTCTCTTTCTGTTCGGCGGGGAGCACCCTCCCTTGCGGTTCTTTCTCTGATAGTGTTCCCTTTTCGGGATACTTTCTCTTCGTTCTCCAATGAAACGAATTTTCGGGCCACCTCCAGAGCGGTGGCGTAGTCCGGGGTGTCTTGGATCCTTAGATGGGTCCATAGCCTTCCGACTTTCAAGGCTCCCTTCAGGCTTTCCAGGGCCTCGGGGGATTCATACCCTCCGACTTCGAGTACCATATTATGGTATCTTTCAATAAATATCTTCAGGGGTTCATCGTCTCCTTGCTTCATAAGTCTTAATTCTCCAATCGTCTTTTTGGGGACGCAAGCCCCTTTGAAGTGTCGAATGAACGACTTCTTAAGTTGTGTGAAGTCTCTGATGCTCCCCGGAGCCAGGCTTCTGTACCATAGGATGGCGGGTCCACTTAAAGTTAGGGGGAACACTTTGCAGATGGCATCTCCTACTATTCCCTGGACTTCCATCAACAAGACAAAGCTTTCGATGTGTGATTTCGGGTCAGAGTGGCCTTTGTAGGGTGCCATGGTTGGCATGCTGAATCGCTTTGGGAATCTTACCGACCTTATTTTTTCCGCGAGAGGAGATTCATCTTTGCCGTCCTGGACATCCCCTTTGTTTGCACTGGGATGTACTCCCCATTTGATCAGCTCCTCCCGTAACCAAGATTTCATGTTGCTATCTTTGGTTCCATTCCGCCTCCTGCGGTCTCCTTTCTTTCTGTTATCCCGGGGGTGGTGCTTCTCGTGGCTGGTATCTTCTCGCATTTCTTCGTCATATTCTTTCTCCTTTCGCCGGGTGTTGTGAAGGCTATCATATGAGGGGTCTGGTGACGATTTGTCACTTTCTTCCTCCCAGGTGTCCTCGGTCTGGGAATCTCCCTGAACCACTACGGATCTTACCCTGTAAGGATCCCTCTTCCGGGGTCTGTCGTCCTCACTTATATCGACAATTCTTTTTCCTTCTGCTATGTCGTTCCTTCGTCGGCTAGTCCCCGCTTCAAATTTTTCATTGTGTGCTCCTTCTATCCTTTCCAACCGGTCTACTATGGTTTTTAGCAGAGTTTGGCTTTCCTCCCTTTCTTTCCTAAGGTTTTCCTCAATCTTCTCCATCCAATCTGCAGCCGAGCTCCCTGATGGTTGGTGGCTTCCGTCTTCCGCCATTGTCTTACTACGCGAGCTGCTTTTTGTTGAGTTCCCCACAGACGGCGCCAACTGTTGACGGCTGATTTTGGTCTCAGGGGCAATATGAGAATATCACTCCCGAGACTAATCCTCCATCAATAGTGAATTTGTTTGGTTATGGGGGACCAAAGACAAACTTAGCAAAAAACAGATAAACACGCCAATCAACAAGGAGATTTAACGTGGTTCGGTGGATTTGGATCCGACCTACGTCCACGGACACAAACAAGATGGTACTTTTATTATTTAAACACTCTCTTTGGGTCTCTTTTTGTTTTCTACAAGTCAGAGCTTGAAGAATCAGATCCCTTATTTTTTGATCTTCAGCTTGTTATCCTTTTACCTATGCTCTACCCTCCTATTTATAATGGTGAAGAAATCAGATTCCTATTTGTACAAGAATTCCCAATTGGAGATGGTCTTCTTTTTCCTATCAGGATTCCTAGTCAAAACTATTCCCTTTTCCCATAAGGATTCCTAATCAAAACTACTTTTACTTCCTTTATCATACTAGGACATTGACTTACTAGTTTTCCTCATGAAAATAGGATAACTTGTCATCTTATCCACAATGATAGGGTGTTATCTTCTGGAGCACGCCTCGCTATAGGTCGGTCTTCATGAGGTCGGTCTTCATGTGGTCGGTCATAATAGTCCTTCGAGCTGAGAATGCTGTTGTAGATCTTTATAATGCCCGGTTATCCGATCTTATGTGGTCGGGTTATAGATCATAAGTGCTCGGCTCCTAACTCATGTGGTCGGGTCGGTATTAATGATCTCGATCAAGAAGGGAGTACCCTTTTGCCCCTGTCGTGCTGTCTTAAATACCATAGTGCCTAAAAACACCATCAACAGAATTGTACCATGTAATTATTAGGTAAAAATGTAAAAATGATCCTCTAACTTTCACGTTTTTTCATTTCAGTCCTCTAACTTTCAGTTTAGTCAATTCAGTCCTCTAACTTTCAAATTTTGTCAATTCAAGGCTCCGTTACAAATTCGTTACTGCTGCCGTTACTGCTGCCAAAACGACGCCGTTTTCCTCTAATAGTTATGTGTCCTAGCATAAATACTAAGTAAATTTTCAACCCTCTCCCTAAGCTCTCAAATCGGTCTCATTAGCTTCAAAACCCAATTTTGATACTAATTTAATTTAGGCCATATTAAATTAGTTTTCTTTTTCTTATTTTTTTAAATAGTAAAAGAAAAAGAAAATATGCTACAACAGTTAAGAAAATTAATAAATATAATTTTAATGATAACAAGAAAAAATTATATTCCAACAATTACATTTCAAAATGTAATTTTAGAGATTACATTTCAAAGATAAGTGATATATTTTTTAATTTTTAATATTTGATTTGACAATGTAATTCAAAATGTAATCTTAGAAATTACATTTCAAGATAAGTGATGTATTTTTTAATTTTTAATATTTGATTTGTAATGTAATTTTTGGAATATAATTTTTTCTTATTATCATTAAAATTATATTTATTAATTTTCTTAACTGTTGGAGCCTATTTTCTTTTTCTTTTACTATTTAAAAAAATAAGAAAAAGAAAACTAATTTAATATGGCCTAAATTAAATTAGTATCAAAATTGGGTTTTAAAGCTAATAAGATCGATTTGAGAGCTTAGGGAGAGGGTTGAAAATTTACTTAGTATTTATGCTAGGGCGCATAACTATTAGAGGAAAAATGCGTCGTTTTGGCAGCAGTAACGGAAGCAGTAACGAATTTGTAACGGAGCATTGAATTGACAAAAATTGAAAGTTAGAGGACTGAATTGACAAAACTGAAAGTTAGAGGACTGAAATGAAAAAAACGTGAAAGTTAGAGGACTGAAATGAAAAAACGTGAAAGTTAGAGGCTCAATTTTGCATTTTTGCCTAATTATTATTATACATGAAGTTGGTAACTTTAGAGTGGAAGTTAAATTTTAAAAGTCAAAGGTGAAGTCAAACTGTTTTAAGATGAGATTCTGGGTGAAGTAAAAGGATACACAATTTCAGAATCGGCGATGGCTGAATCTCAGCCCCGCCGAACCTCATGATCATTATATATTGGAACATCAGAGGTTTGAGGAACCCTAGGATGTTCCGGGCAATCAAAAAAATCCTTCATCTGTATAAGTCTCACATTTTGTTCTTAAGTGAGACCAAAGCTTCAGTTAAACAGATGCGTGATGTTAGTAGTAGACTGTTATTTGACAATTGCTTTGCGGTAGAGAGAAACGGCCTTAGTGGAGGGCTTGCTATGCTGTGGAATAGGGAGACTGCAGTGGATATACAATCATATAGTAATCACCACATTGATGCTACGGTTCATCTTAGACATGGGAGATTATGGAGATGCACCGGCATATACGGCCACCCCGAGCAAACTCAGAAATGCCATACGTGGACACTATTGAGAAGACTGGCAGTTCTATCATCACTGCCATGGTTATGTTTTGGCGATTTCAATGAGATTCTGGGGGAGGAAGAAAAGAGAGGGAGGAAACAGGGGAATGTGAGGTCAATGGCGAATTTCCACCAAGCGCTTAAGGATTGCGAATTAGGAGATCTGGGATTTGTTGGGTACCCATTTACATGGTCTAATAGGCGTTTTCGGGAGGAGTTAATTGAAGAACGACTTGATAGATTCTTGTGTAACAAGTCTTGGGGGAGTGTTTCTTTAGAAAACCAGCAACTAATTTAGATGCTTGGACCTCTGACCACAGTCCGATCAAGATGGAAGTTGTTGAGCTTTCGGGAGAGTTTAGGAGAGGGGCGTGTGGTCTCCGGCGACTTTATTATGAGGATATGTGGAGTTCATATAGTGAATGCAGGAACATCATCAAGCAGGAGTGGAGTAAGGCGGTAGACAGTAATAAGGTGGATCCAGAATGTGGGTTTAGAGCTCTAGCTGAAGGAACTTTGCTCAAGCTAAGAAGTTGGAGTAATAAGGAATTTGGGGGTCGGACGAGGAAATTATCTAGATTGATGGAGGATCTGACGCACTGCAAAATGGAACAGCATCATTGTGTTAATGGGAACAAGATCAGGGCAATTGAAGCACATATTGATAGATTTCTTCTTGATGATGAAATTCGGTGGAAGCAAAGATCCAGAGTAAAGTGGCTAAAGGCTGGGGACAAAAATACAAAATTTTTCCACGCAAAGGCATCTTCCAGGAGAAGGAAAAATCAAATTGAAGGAGTTTGGGACAAAGAGGGTAAATGGACCGAGACTTCTGAAGGATTGGAAAAGGTCTTTAGTGAGTATTTTTTAGAGTTGTTCAGCTTCATCAACCTAAATCAGGAACAGATTGAAAGAGTGCTGCAGGGGATGGGAGGAAAAATCACAGATGATATGGCTGCTCATCTGGATAAACCCTTTTGTAAGGAGGAAATAGTTGAGGCTTTGGAACAAATGTGTCCATCAAAAGCTCCTGGACCGGATGGGCTAACGGCTGGTTTCTTTCAGAAGTTTTGGCCAGAGGTCAATCAAGGAGTTCTTCAGACGTGCCTTCATGTGTTGAATCAAGGAGGTAATCTTAACATTCTCAATCACACATACATTGCCTTTATCCCTAAGGTTGAGAAACCAACGAGTGTAGGTGAATTTAGGCCTATAAGTCTGTGCAATGTTATATACAGAATAATTACAAAAATGATTGCCAACAGGTTAAAGAAATGGCTTCATCTCATTATCGCTCCTAACCAAAGTGCCTTCATTCCCCAAAGACTTATTACGGATAACGTCATCATAGGCTACGAATGCCTCCACAAAATCAGAATGGCAAAGAGTAAGAGGCACATATGGGTTGCATTGAAAATGGATATTAGCAAAGCATATGACAGAGTTGAATGGGATTTTTTAAGAGGAGTTATGGTGAGATTGGGCTTCTCTAAGCGGTGGATTGATCTTGTGATGAATTGTATCTCCACTACTTCTTTTTCGGTGTTGATTAATGGGCAAGCCACATGGATGATCAAACCTCAGAGGGGCCTTCGACAAGGCTGTCCGTTATCTCCGTATCTTTTCCTTCTTTGTCCAAAAGGTTTGTCCAACCTGTTGAAACAAGCTGAGAAGAGAAGACTGATCCAAGGGTTGAAGTTTAGTAAGGAGATCCATTTTTTCCACCTCTTATTTGCTGACGATAGTCTTATTTTCTCAAAAGCAGATACTGGAGAGTGCAGAAATCTAAAGAGAATATTGGACGACTATGCTTCTGCCTCGGGACAGATTTTCAATTTTGATTAATCTTCTTTGTTTCTTGGGGGCAATGTCTCGGCAAACCAAACAGCAATTATCAAATAGATTTTCCAGTTGAAGGTAGTAGCTAGACATGAGAAATACTTGGGGCTACCTTCAATGGTCGGCAGAAATATAAAGACTTTTTTTAATGATATCAAACTTAGAGTGATGAATAAGATACATAGCTAGCAAAACAAGTTGTTTTCTGTTGGAGGTAAAGAAATTCTCATAAAAGCGGTTGCTCAGGCGGTTCCCACTTATGCAATGAGTGTTTTTCGGATTCCTCAAGGTTTATGTGATGACATTCAACGAGAGGTGGCCAAGTTTTGGTGGGGATCGACAGAAACTAAAAGGTGCATCCATTGGAGGAAATGGGAAAGTATGTGTCAATCCAAGAGTAGAGGAGGTATGGGTTTTAAAGATATATCTTGTTTCAACCATGCTTTGGTGGCTAAACAAAGCTGGCGAATATTGTAGCAGCCTGAATCTCTGATGGCGAGAATCCTCAAGGCTAGATACTTCCGGAAATCATGTTTTCTTGAAGCAAAGATCGAGTCCAATCCCTCTTACATTTGGAGAAGCATCTTATGGGGAAGAAGGGTAATACAACTAGGGTCAAGATGGAGAATTAGTAATGGTCAAAACATCAAAGTTTACAGGAACAATTAAATACCAAGGCCGGTTACATTCAAACCTATATCCCCCCCATATTTAGAAGATGATGCAACAGTTGCTCAGCTAATCTCGGGGGACCAAAGGTGGTACGGAACTGAATTATAAAAATCTGTCGTTAAGGAAGATGCTGATGAAATCATTAACATTCCTCTTCCCAGGAAGCCGAAAGAAGACAGCTTGTGTGGCATTTTGACAAGAGAGTAGAATTTTCGGTTAAAAGTGGGTACCAAATTTCTTTTAGAATGAAGTATTCAGAAAGTCCTTCTACTTCGGAGTTAAAGACGGAGAACTGAAATATCATTTGGAAATTAAACCTACCTGAGAAGATGAAGATTTTCATGTGGAGAGCAACACAAAACATGCTTCCAACAAAGGATAATTTAGGGAAGAAGAAGATTGTGGAGAGCCCTTTGTGCCAACGTTGTTGGAAAAATAAGGAGGATGTTCTTCATGCTTTATTCTTATGTAAATCTGCGAAGAAGGTGTGGAGATTATCTAGCTATGAATTCGTGATTAGCGAAGCTAGGCACGGTAATGTGTTGGGAATCTTGATTGCTGCTGAAAAGAGAAGCTTCACGGCTGTAGAAAGAGTGACAGCCATATGTTGGGTTATTTGGGCAGCAAGAAATATGGAAGTGATGCAGGGGAAATTTGATGACCCAGGAAGTGTGGAGGCAAGAGCAGAGGCTATGGTAGAGTCATATCAGCTATCAATTGAAACCGTCAAGATCCAGCAAGGTAGAGATGACAGAGGTAGCAAGAAACAATGGAATTCTCCTCCTAATGGATGGTTTAAGATCAATGTGGATGCTTCTGCCCAAATACACCATAATGCTGCAGGCTTATGGGTTGTTCTACGAGATGCTGAAGGAAAAACTCTGATTGCGGCTGTACGGAAATGTAAGATGTCCCAAGATATAGAGATGCTTGAAGCTAAGGCGTTGTTATTTGGATTACAAATTGCAGTTAAGGAAAAAAAGTTCCTTGTGTTAATAGAAACCGATTCTCTCACGGTGACAAATTTAATATCTAGAAGAATGGAGAGTAAACTAGAGATTGCTTGGACTATTGAGGAAATCCATGAGCTAATGGAGAGCTATCAACAGGTAATGGTGTCCTATGTATATAGGGACTTGGTGTCCTATGTATCTAGGGACTGTAATACAATAGCTCATTCTTTAGCAAAGTTTGCTATTCATGTTGTAGATGAGATTGTTTGGATGGGAGACTATCCTCCAAACATCCAACTCTTATTATCCAGCTGATTTTCAATGAAAGTAGATACTTTCTTTCAAAAAAATAAAAAAAATTGTTTTAAGATGTCCATCTTTTTTTTTCCTTGTAGACTTTGGGTCTGTTGGGTATTATTTTTTAATTTGTGTTTTTATGAAATAAAAATGGGAATAAAAATGTTATAATTAATAATTTCGAATTTAATTAAAAATAGTTATATTATTATAATTATTATAAAAATTGAAAATTTTAATATAGGAAAATAATGAAAATTGTTTTCTTGTTTTTAATTAAAAAGTGGAGAATGTTTTTTATTTTTTAAAAATTATTTTTAAAGGTTCATTACTTGAACGCGAAAACAAAATTAAAAATCATAGCAAAGGAGCATTAGAGTCGAAATTTGAAAAAAAAAATGTTCCTAAAAAATTTTCAAAAAGGAATCGTATTAAAATCGGTTCGAACTGGTTACGGTTTGTGTAAAAAATCGGTTGGACCAGTAAAAAAAAAGGAGTCGGTTAGGGTTGATAGATATATAACGCGGAAAAATCTTGCCACCGGATTGTGGCAAATAAAGAAGAAACGTAGCCGGAGAAGAGGGCGCACGTTTGTCATCAATAGAGGTAACTCACAGATCTAACCAAAACCCTAGTTTCTATTAAACCTTTCCATTACTTACTGTCGTTTGGTCTTAATTTTTTCGCGTTTTATTCTCAGTTTTTTTCCCCGTAATTTGGAAAGTCGTGTTCAGTGAAGAAAGATGGATCGGTACCAAAGAGTGGAGAAGCCAAAAGCAGAGACACCCATTGACGTGAATGAAATTCGGATTACAAGTCAAGGGAGGATGCGCAGCTATATCACTTATGCTATGACTCTACTTCAGGTCTTTTTAAGTTATTTTTAGTATTTTCCGTTTTCCAAAATTCATGGAATTTAGAATTTTCTAGAAATTTGAGCTTTTGGAGTAGTTGAATGTAAGTTCATGCGGTAGGTTGAGTTAGGGTTTTAGAACTGCATTTTATGTTGGGTTAATGAAATAGTGAAGTTTGTTTGAAGCCTTAGAAGTGATTAATTTTTTGGGTATTTAGAAGTTTCCAGAAATTTGAGGTTTTGGAATATTTGAATGCAAGTTCTTGGAGTAGATTGAGTTAGGGTTTTAGAACTGCATTTTATGTTGTGTAATTGGGTTAATGACAGGGGCATTAAAATTTGATATTTATAAAAAGTGGTAGATTCATTTTAAAAGGGGTAAATCAAATTACCTCATTAATAAACCTGACTTTTCATTAATTTGTAGGACTGGGACACATTTAACAAATTTTCAAATTGCTGCCCCCTGTAGTGGCTACGCCACTACTTAATATAATAGTGAAGTTTGTTTGAAGCCTTGGAAGTGATTAATTTTGTGGGAATTTGTGTTATCTGTGAATGGCAATGAAATGATATGATGATTAAATTTTATGCATTGTGCCCATTTCTTTGACTTTCTCTATATTGCATTCTTTTATAGCTTCTTGTTGGCTGTATTTTTGGCTCGATTAGTTTACGTTCTAATATGCTTTTCTGTATGTCTTTTTAATATGCATTTAATTGCAGGAAAAAGGTTCGACTGAGATTGTATTCAAGGCAATGGGAAGGGCCATCAACAAGACTGTAACCATAGTGGAGCTAATAAAAGTAATTCTTTTATCCTTTACTCATTTGCCTGTTAGTTGTTTGCCAGGCTGTTTAGGAGGGTTTATTAGTGATTGTGTGGTGCTGATATTTTAATTGTTGTACTGTATTGCAGAGAAGAATTGTTGGCCTCCATCAGAATACAGTTATTGGTTCCACGGACATAACTGATATGTGGGAACCTTTGGAGGAAGGACTTCTTCCGTAAAAACATTCCTAACTTTTTTCCATCACCAATTTATTAATTTATTTCTGCTGTCTTTGGTTATTATTATTATTTATTTATTTTCCTTCTTTGTTATTGCAGTTTGGAAACCACAAGGCACGTGTCAATGATTACAATCACTCTTTCAAAGAAGGAGCTGAATACATCTACTGTTGGGTAAGTTTTCATTGATTGCTTTTGTTTATTTAGCTTCTGAACTAGTATTTTAATAGGATTTATTGCATGCACATGATATTTTTAAGCCTATGAAAATGACGGTAATTGTGCTAGTCGTGTTCCTGACTCTTACCCCATGGAGGCACTGTTATCTCAGTGTCACGATTGTCATAATATTCATGCTTCAATTTCTTTTTGTTTTCGCCCATGGAGAGTATTTATCACTCATGAATTACTTCTACTTTCAGGTATCAGCCTCCACTGCCTGCTGAACAAGTTAAGCCATCCACAGAATTTGATTATGATGGAGGTATTCCCATGTCTAGTGGTTGATTTACTACTTCCCTCAATTATCCATGTTTGCATTTGTTGAGTTTTCCTTTGTTGTAGAGGGATCACCTAATGGACCGCGTAGGGGCCGGGGTGGAAGAGGAAGGTCAAGAGGAAGAGGTATGTCTTCTTTGGAATTTGATTCCTTTTTACTTTTGAATTCTTATGACACATGCACATGCATGTGTGGACAATGCAAACGAACATTTGATCAGACTTCCAGATGCAGTGTGTAGGATTCATTTCCCTTTTCAGTTCTTTCTGGCGTTCTTTGCTTTAAATGGCTGGTATTTTATATAAACAAATATCATCCTTAATAGTGAAAGTTAGGCCCCAAAATTATTGTTACATGGCTACCGTATAAGTTTTTCGTTGATGATACGGTGTTGATTTCTGAGGGGAACTTTCTATTTTGTTTTAGCGTTTTCGTCATTGCTTCAAATGTTAAGTGAGGATTGTTGTGTTACAATCAGTGCCCGTTTGATATGGTTTTTAATAGAGGCAAAAAAGATTTTTTAATTCAAAAACTTCTATTCAAAATATTTGGTTGTGTTTGGTTGCATTTATGGTCTATTTTGCCTCTACTAGCAGAGGTTCAAAATTTGAGTTTTTGGGAGTAGAGGTTGGAAAGATTTTTTAAAGAGTTAAATTATTTATAATACCCTTATTTTATTTCACAACATTATTTCAATTATTTTATAATACAATTTTAAAAAACTTGTCCATTAAAATAATTTTTTTTTTTTATAATTTTTAATAAAAGCTTTTATTGACAACCAAACACATAAATTTTTTTGTCAAAAACTCAATTTTTAAAAAATCTGTTAGTAAAAGCTCTACTTGCAGAAGATCTATTTGAAATCTATACCAAATGGAGCCTCAGTGGCATACCCCACAATGGCCTTCGTGGGCTCAAAAGATACTTCTGTAAAAAGACAAAAAGGAAAGATCTTTGGCTTTTGATAATCAGTTTTCACCATTATTTTATCTTCACACTTTGGCCCTTATATTTGTGTTGCCCTCTCTACCACTGATGAAGGGTACATTGTTTTCTCAGGTAATGGTTTTATGTCTGCTGACTATGATGGTGGAGGCTGGGACCGTTATAATCGGGGTTACCCTAGAGGTAGAGGTCGTGGGAGAGTACGTAGTTTCCGTGGCCGTGGGAGAGGAGGATATAATGTGCCTCATTTTGATGCAATTCAGGATGGAGGCTACAATTATGAAGCACCTCCTCAACGCAGTGGTAGGGCATTCTTTTGAAGTTAAAGTTCCTTGAACCTGTCAGCACTTTGTTCATCAGTATTCTAGTCCTTGGTATTTTTCAACTAGATGTGGGTTTGTTTAGGATGTCAGAAAATTAGTAAGAAACCAGAGGCTCAAAAAAAAAAAAAACTAGAGGGGATTAAAGTTGCTTTCACTTATTATGACCCCAGAAAATGTTTAGGAATTGCTCGTGGGCATTGTGATCGACCAACAAACAAAAGAATCAGCCTTTTCATTTCCACTTGTGAAATTTTTCTGAGAATATGTTTATATATCTGCTGTAACAAATTTGCTGCTTTTGTAGGTAGTGGCCGTGGGAGGGGAAGCCGTGGCAGGGGCCGTGATAATAGAGCAATTGGGCAGATCCAGGCAGCCGCATGAGACTGGGTGGAGCTTTTCCTTGAATGTAATGCGATGGAAATGTTGCGTTCCCTTGTCCATTTAATGTCTAATTAATTTTCCCATTTCTTTTAATTTTGTAGGTCCCCAAGTATCAGTGTTAACTTTAGGATATTGATATATTATTCTAGTCGTTACAGTCTGCCTGGTTTTAGATGTCAGGTATGTTTGTACAACTCTTTAACAGTAGTGCATTCTTTGATATTTCTTTTGTGTTTAGTATTTGTCTGACTGATTCTAGCTCACCTGATGCCATTTAATTTTTTAAGTTCCCACTTACATTTTAGGATGCTAATCATGAAGAGATTGTTTTAGGATCAAGGTATTTAACAGCGTTGTGGACGATTGTCAATTAGGAAATGGAGATGGGATCCCCAATATTTGTATTATTTGGATTTGGAAAATCTGATTCCCCCACAAAAATATCTGGATCCAGAGTCGTGAGGCCACATGAATTTGAATGTTTGGATTTGGATTTGGATTTTTTTTAATTTACATAAATATATATATATGGAAGGCAAAGATTAAAAATTGAAATCTTTAAAATCTCATTTTGCAGTAATACTTGTTTGTAAGTACAGGTAAAATAATCTTTATTAAATATTTATATGGAACATTATAATGGATACTCTCGACCTCAAATTTCAATCCGAATAACTGTTACATTATAGAAAAATCAAAAGAGTTGGGAGTAACTAAAGATAATGTATTTAATTAAGTTTTTAATTGATGGTATCCGATTTGTTTTTTTTTTTTGTTTTTGTTTTTGTTTTTGTTTTTTGTTTTTTGTTTTTTTGTTTTTTTTTATAATCCACGATTTTGCTAATTCCATCCAAACTCTCACAGACTTTTAAGGAATTATTTTATCATTATTTTATTGGATTCTAACAAGTCATGGATTGTTCTAATAATAAAAAATTAAAATTAAAATGGATTAAAACACAAGCAATGAAATGAAAATTATTTCAACTCCTAATAATGAAATTGAAAAATATAAGACTTAGTTTCAAAAGTGCAAGTTTCACAAAGAGTTTCACGTCGAAGGAAATCCTAAAAGTAAGTGACATGCATTACAAAACAACAATCAATAATAAATTTATTTTTTGACACCTATTGATCATGTTTAGATTTTTTTATTGATCATGCTTAGATTTTATTAAAATTGGATTATTTGTTTTAAAAATAAAACTCATACTACTTATTTTGTTAGTGCAGGTGACAATCAAACTTCAATATGATATTTATCATCATTATTATTATTATTATTATTAGGGTGAGAAATTTCGTGTAAATAAGAGATTTCAATGGATTTTTTTAGTCCTTAAAATCCTCAATCCTCTCCAACATTCAATGAAATTCTTAAAAATTAATGAACTTTTTAATATCTCATATCTTAATAAACTTTGCAATTTGGTGTAATATCCCCAGTACAGAGATACCGACAGTGATAAATCCTCATCACCACCATGAGCCTCTAACTATATCTTAACTTTCTCGATTATTCCTCTATTGTGTTATCATGACCAACATTATTAAACTATTTTCATAATTTAATTCATATTATAAGATCATATTCACTAATATTAACTAAACACTTATACTTTATATATATAGTCATATACACACTTTGACCTTGGCTTGGGTACTTTATATATATAGGCATCTAGCATGAAATATGTTCTCCCGTTGATGAACTATATCATCCTCAACCTTGGTCTGAGTACTCAAAGCACGTCGAGTCACATGAGACTCCCATTTGCTGCAAGCTCAAACCCCTCATCATTAGTGCCATCTTCTAATTCGGGCATCTCATCCTTAACATTTTCGCTGTCTGAAATCAACTCACCATCACCCCTATATATATGGTTCTTTTATTAGGTCACTGCGAGGTTATGTGACCACTCCTTAATAGTTAAAACATTTAATGTCTCGACTCTTATGTGGTGGTGCATCAGTTTTGGGCCTATGCTTGGTGGTAGAATCTTCCATTGGTTTAGGGTTCTCTGATATAAACCTAGATATAGTGCTATCCTAGTTATTATCCCCTATTTTGTCTCCATGTGCACCATATCCTCTAACTCCATATAATGTTGTAACTCCACCACATTTACAATCTCCTTATTCAGCCCACTCAAAAATCGTGCCATGGTGGCCTACTGGTCTTCCTCCACATTAGCTCGGATCATGGCAATTTCCATCTCTTTATAGTAGTCTTCTACACTCCAGAACCTTTGTATAAGATTCTAATATTTCTGGTACAAGTCTCGATAGTAGTGGCTAGGTAGAAATCGCTTCCTCATAACTGTTTTCGATTCTGTCCATGTAATGATTAGACACTCCTATTTCTCCTAATGTTTGTCATCATCTGGTCCTACCAAATAAGTGCATAATCAGTAAATTTGATAACAGCCAACTTCACTTTCTTTAACTCTAAATAATTGTGACAATCAAAAATCACCTTTTAGTTTTTGCTCTCATTCCAGGTACGCTTCAGGATTACTCTTGTCTTGGACGGAGGGGATAGTCATCTTGATTTCGTCCAAGTCACCATCTTCTTCATCCCCATGACCCATTCTGAACTCTCTTTCATATCTTCACTTTCTAGTCTGAAATCTACCCATCTCCACCTCAAACACTTTGTTAAACTCATCATCAAAATCAAAATCATTCTTGGCCTCCATCTCATCCATAGGTACAGTCCTTCGCCCATTAGGTCTAGGTAGTCGTCGTGGTGGTGATGCTGGTGGTGGTCTACTTTCCTGGGTGTTATTTTGCTTCATCTCTCAATTCGGGCTCATGTGGAGTATAATTTTTCCTACAATAAAAGGTTAGTAATAAAAAAGGAAAAAAAATATAAAACCTCACAGATCACTCATGTTTGTCACTCAAATGGCTTTCACCTGAAACTAAGCTCACTCACACTTGTCTTTTACCTCTCTGTCCTTAGACGAGTTCTCAAAGGATTTGAGCTTAGTGTGGCTGAAACCCTTGTTATTGTCCCAATAGCAACTGTTCAACTTAAATTGCAAGTTCACCGTATAGAAAACAAGAAAAGGAAGCTAGTATAAGATTACGCGACTCAATCAAGAAAGGAAAAAAACAACAGGAAGCCAAAGTATTCAGAATTAACAAGCTAGCTAAGCACGCAAACAAGCATGCAAACACTACAAGAATTAGACCATTTAGCGTCGAAAAGTTTCGACGCCATAAGTGAATATTTCGACGCTAATTATATTTAGCGTCGAAAAATTTAGACGCAAAAAATGGACGATAAAATGTCGACGAAAATCACTTTTCGCGTCGAATTAGTTAACTGCGACGCTAAAAAACAGTATTCTGCGTCCAATTTATTCGACGCTATAGTAAATTTTTTGACGCTATATTGTATATTTGGCGACGAAATATATCGACACAAATATTCAAACTTTTAGCGTCGAAAAGTATCGACGCTAAAGTATATTAAAAAAGTATTATATGTAAGATTACATCGACCATTTTGTTTACTATTACCGTCGAACGATTCGACGCTAAGGTTTGAATTTTAGCGTCGACACTTGTCGACGCTAACGTATATTAAAAAAGAATTATATGTATGCTTACAGCGGCCATTTTGTATACTATTAGCGTCGAAATATTCGACGCTAAAAGTTAAAAATTTTATTTTTTTAAAAATTAGTAATTTACTTATTTTTTGGTCTAAAATATTTAATTTAGTTGAAAAAAATATAATGAATGACGAAATATTATATTGAAATTTGTTTTAGAAAAAAAAAATTATATTAAATCTATTTGTTCAAAATGTTTATACAAAACCAAATATAAAATTAATTGCTACTGTGATGGGGGGACGCTCGAGCCCGATGCACCATGACTCATTGAGGCCTCGAACATCTGACGGAAAGCCAGCAGTTGCTGTTCCAACTGGTCCATCTTCTTCTCGTGGTCCATCATCTTCTTCTCGTGGTCCACCGTGACCTGTTGTAGCTTCTCCTTAGTCTGCTGCAGCTCGTCTTTGGTGGTGACTAACTCGTCTCGAAGAGAGACATTGTCCGAATTACCACTATTGCGTGCAGATGACGTTGGCTTCTTACGAGTGGCAAGACCAACGTTGTAAGCTGTCTGATTCTTGAAAACCAATTGCGACAGCTGCTCATCTGGTATAGGGTCGGACCCTGTCTCCTGAGTTTGATGTTGGAGTTCCATCATTTCGTTCTGTTTCAAAAAATAAGTTAATATTAGAATTTGAGAAAAAAATTACATATATATATTAATTATTATTTTATTTAAAAACTGAAACTTACATAGCAGCGTTCGGCTTCTTCATTTATCCATTTGTTTCTCTCATTGTAATGCGTCACACGGAAAAAATCTGGAAATGATTGCACCTCACCTGTGCTACTCTGTTATAAACATAAAATAAATTCAATATTATTCCAGATTAGTAAAAACAATTAACTGTTAAATTTTACGTTATGATATATTTACCTCAGAATGTTCGGCACGATGTTGGATAAATGGCTTCGAACCTCCACGGTGGTTAAAACGCAAGTGACTTCGATTTTCCGCATTTGCGTGACATTTATCCTGTATTCACCAACATTGTAAGTACCGAAAATAAAGACAATTATAAATTTCCGTTTATTTCAAAATTTACCTCGTGTTTTTTGCTAGACCAAAGCTCACATAAGAATGTCCAATCTTGTTCCTCTATAAAATCAGGCTTGTGTTGTGGAGCATTTGAAGGTCCATGTTCGTCGAATATTGGTTTCAGGACTTTTGTTTTATAATCTTTATAACTTTTCCCCATGTGGTAGTCAATATATTGTTGGACATTCACTTGGGTCAGATCGAAGTCGAACCATTCCTACATGAAAATTCGAGTAAAAATAAGTATAAAATAAAAATGTTAAATAACAAAAATATCGAAAACTTACAAGTAGCGAAGGGAATAGCTGGTTCATTTTCGTCTCCCACGGTATCTTTCTCCAAGATACGTAGTTTTGGGGAGCTTCATATCGAGCTGTAGCTCCTATGGCTGTATTAAACGCTGAATTATGTTGTCCGACTTGAGTGTGTCCATCATCTGATATCTCTATCCGGATACGGCCGTGAGCCTTAACGTACTTAGCCACCCCAGGCCACGGGTGCGTCCTCGACCCTTCACTGTACTGGACTCACCCGTGCTAGCAGAGAAATCACCAGGGCCAGTTGCCCTTGCTGATGTAGATGGAGTCGCGGTAGCCCGTTTGCGATTGCCCGGTGCCATCTGCAAAAACTCGTCGCATTAGCGTCATCAATTCAAAGTTCTTATACATATACATACATATCCATACAAGTCAATACAACTTAACAAAAGCGCTTATAACATCGAATGCTCACTTTCGTTTTCAAATTCATTCATTCATTTATTCATTTCACATATGCATTCATTATCCATATAATCTACGAGTTCCATCATACACGTACATACACACAGTCACACACACAATCATCATACAACCAACCACGAAGCACATTTAAAAACCAATACACACGACTTCTCATGCACACGCATAACCATAACAAACCATTCCAAAACACCACTATACTATTGAACTTTCGAATTCCAAACACATACAAACATTCCAAATTTGGACGACGAAGTTTGCATAAGACTAAATTCTATGCACATAAAAACGGTTACAAATTTTCTTATATAAAACTGTATATATATATATATATATATATATTATATATATATTATCTATATTAGTACCTCTCAATGGGATACATCCATCTGTAAGGACAGGACCTCCCTTTCTAGCTTCAGCCGGTAAATGCACCCAGATGTACCATGACATCAAAGAAAGCGGGTGGCAAAATTCGCTCCAGCTTGCATAGGATTATCACGATTCCTCGTTCAAGGTCGTCAATAACAGATGTGCTTAATGTCCTCTGACACAATTGTTTAAAGAAGCCACATATATCAGTACGACGTCGCATACATTTGGGGGGAGATAAGGTCGAATGCCAACATGAAGGAGAATCTCGAGCAGCACATGACAATCGTGACTCTTTAATCCCGTTATTGTATCATCTCTGACCCAACGCCAATATTGGATGCATAATTATCAGGGAATTTAACCATTTTCAGCCAATCACAGAATGATTTTCTCTCCGATTGATTGAGCACATAACTAGCAGGAGGCTTAATAAAACCTCGAGAGGAGTCTTGTAAATGCAATTCACTGCGAATTCTAAGATCTTGTAGGTCCAATCTAGCATTTACAGTGTTTGTCTTTTCTTACCCGGAATAGTGAATATGTACCCACTAAACTCTCACAAATATTTTTCTCTATATGTATTACATCCAAATTATGTCGCAAACTCAGAGTCCCCCATATTCCAACTCAAAGAAAATACTCTTTCCTGTCCAATTCAACTCTTCAGGTAACCGTTTTCGATTTTTATCTATATTATTAGGATGTTTACCTGGTGTGCTGTCTTTGAGATGTTGATGTTGGCAAAGTATGTCAAATGCAGACAATCGACTGGGCTTACTCTGAGGTTCATGTTGCCCGTTAAATAATTTACTCCTCCGCCAAGGATGACTCGACTCAAGAAATCTCCTGTGCCCCGTGTATCCGATTTTATTCCGTAATCGTTGCGAAGGTGTATGATCCCACAAACTGGACATGCCATGTATCCCTTAGTGCTCCATCCAGATAATGAACCATAGGCTGGAAAATCATTAATGGTCCATAATAATGCGGCATGCATCTGAAAATACTGCTCTGAAGCTGCATCATAGGTATGCACACCCACATTCCATAATGTTTGTAACTCATCGATCAATGGTCTCAAGTAAATATTTATATCTTTACCAGGTGAACGTGGACCAGGGATAAGTAATGACATAAACATGAACAGATCCTTCATACATTTCCATGGAGGTAAGTTATATGGAATGACAATAACGGGCCAGATGCTATAAGAGTTGTACATATTCCCAAATGGGTTAAAACCATCAGAGGCAAGACCTAACCTGACATTACGAGGGTCCTCAGCGAAACGGGGGTACATGTCATCAAATTCCTTCCATTCGGTTCCGTCCGCAGGATGTCTAAGTATGCCCTCCGCACCGATCCTCTTTTCATGATGCCACATCATATCAGTCGCTGTGTGTCGTGACATGAACAATCTCTACAGCCTGGGCGTTAAAGGGAAATATCGCAATATCTTTTGAGACACTTTCTTCCCCATACCACGGACTTTGTACCGACTTTCACCACATATCGGACAATGTTCAAGTGATTCATACTCGGCACGAAATAATACACAATCAAACTTACAAGCATGAATGGATTCATACCCCATTCCTGTTGGGGTTGGTGCTCAGAGCGCCAATTCCCGGTTGTATTTCTGTTAAATACTTATGTAAAACATTATTATTATGAATAATATATGCAGTTTCTATAATATAATCTATATTTCTATATGGTAAAGACGTAATGACCCTAGAATGATTAGTCATGATACAGTTGCAAAAGCGTCGCAACGGACATTGAGAAGTATCATGACGTTGTCATTCTCAGACAGTTCCTGGTCAAGGTTTACACTACTTGGTCAGTATAGTAAACCCGTTGAGACCGGTACATGTCGTATACTGGAATGTATGATTCCAATGGTTTCTCAATGAACCATTAGTCTTGGAGACTAGTATAGACGTGTAGGTGTTTATAGCGGATAAACACTGAACGACTCACCGAAGATTCTTAATGGATGGTACACCAGCGTCAATAAGAATCTTCTTGGTTGAGTAGCACTTGTGATTCTTAGACTTGAGATGCCATTGTGGGCACATGAGACATCTTCTACACTTAGACGGCAGTCACGTCACCGATCTATTAAGATCAGACCTCCGCCTGTTCGTTGGGTGTAGACAGATCCTCAGGGTGTCCTATGTGTATCAAGATAGGATCCGTCAGTTCTGTGTATCAGAGCATAGGTAGTCCATATGATTAGCAATCAGATAAATCCATGGGCCCGTGGTAAAGTTTAGAAGCTAGTTCTAAACATCTTTTGAGATTGCTAATGGAATAGTCGACTGGATAATCCCGATAGAGATTTGACGTTTGACAGTCTTTATCTCTGGGATTTGATCCGGATACTGTGACGGAGGAATTATACATTTGCGATGACCTCGACCTGTATGGTTCAGCGAGATTATCCGTGATCGTCATAATCTACGGGTGGATAGATTATGGACACGAAATTAGATTTTGTGACGGATATACCTGAACCTAGAGAGTCTCAATAATGAAACATACTCGTTGAGCACTAGAGCAACATAAATAAATAATATTGATTATTTATAAAGTCGTTTAATGGTTAAACGCAAGATACATGCTAAAGAGACTAGATAGTCATTTCCTTAATTATGGTGTATTTACATTTAATACTTGATTAATTTAAATACACATTAATTAATAGTCAAAATGAGTTATTTGACTTATTTCCTAAATGAATATTTTTATTTAATATTTAATGTAAATATTATACATATATTTAATATATTTGTATTTGATTAATTAATTAATTATTAATTGTTAAATGATTAAATTAATTAAAATATAAATATCTTACATTAGGATATTTAAAGTAATGACATTAGTTGCATTTGTTGACCAAAATAAATATCTAATAAAGTAGTTTATAAGATATTTGTGCAAGTTGATATAATGATAATTGAAATGAAATTGAAATTACAATTTCTTGTATTTGGCTATGAATTTCGGCCAAGGTGGAAATGTTACAAGTATATATTGTTTTTTTCATTTCATTTAATTGTTAACCTAATACACTTTATCATATAAACTCCATTGAAGAAAGGCAAAGGAAGCTTGAGAAAAGAAAGACAAAAATCAAAGATTGCTTGGAATTTAGTAAGTTTTTCAAACTTACTATTAGAGAGGAATATGTTCCTTAGGTTCAAGGCTTCAACATGTGATGTTCTTAGATTATTTATTTATTTATTTCTTTGTGTTTTTGTTGGTGGAAGTTTGATAGAAGTGTTGAGCATGTATGGTGAAGGAAACTTGTGACTATTGTAGTTGTAAGGATTCTTTTAAGGTTTTGGAAACCATGTTGCTAATCTAGAGTTGTTGACCCACTCTTAAATGACCTAGATTTGATCTTGAGTTGTTTCATTGTGTTGAGACTTGGATTGGATGGAAGAATGATGATTGAAGTAATTGATTTAATGTATTTGGTCTAATTTGTCCAATTTGAGGAAATTGAAAAATTAGGGTTCATGACTAATTCCAAATTTGGGGGTTTTCATATATGTTGAGCATTTGGGTGTGTATATGATGCATGCAAAGTTTCATGTTGATTGGATTTCATTTGGATGAGTTTTGAAGCATGAAATGACCAAATGGTCAAATTTGGCACCAAATGGTGCTCTCGGCTTTGGATGAGGAAATGAGGGATTTTGGTTGCTTTGGTGTTTTGATGTTTTGAACATCATAAGTTCATCTTGGAAATGATTTAGAATCATTCAAATTGATTAGATCAATTTCGGACTAAAATGGACAAAAATACAAAGCAAAGGTATTTCGGTAAATTGACCTAAAAATGTTTTATTGAATTTATTTTCATAATTTGATTATTGGAATGTTAAATAAATATGTTTATTTAATTAATCCGAGAAAAAGTTTTGAAATCGGAAAATATCGATTTTCCCGCTTCCGCTGCGTTACCGGATTTACCCCCTAAAATACCCCTTCAATTCCCAGATCACGCAACATTTTCTTTGCCTCGTAGTACGACTTAGGCAATTCGCTTCCAACCGGTAACATTTGGGCCAGTAACTCTAACATCATATCGATACTTTTGTTGGTCATTCTGTTGATCACTTTAATGTGTAATAATTTCACAACGAAATTCAAGATCGACATTCCAGCACCTTCGAATGGAATTTTTTTTGCCTCATCAAGTAGTTCACTAAATAAATTTTGATCATTTCCACTTAACACTGGCATGTCACCACTAACACTATGACCAAGTTGTGGACCTTGTAAGTCATGCAAAATATCGGTGATCTCATCGTTTGCAGGTTGATTGTAACTACTGCTCCCTTCGCCGACATCAAAAAACCGTGACTGAGAATGATACTGCTCACCGTGATAAATCCACGTACGGTAAGTTGGTGATATTCCTGGCATGTATAAATGATTATGAACTTCATCTAACCGATTCCTTTTCCTATTCAAACAATTTGCACATGGACAACAAACACGACCTTCTGCATCAATGTGTTGCTTTGCGACTTCCATAAACTCAAACACTCCATTACGATATTCAACACTCAATCTATCCAGAGAGCTCATCCAATTTCTATCCATTTCAGCAGAATACCTAAATATAATAAAAGAAATATTAGATATCATTTTACAGTAATCAACATTAGTAATTCAGTAATACTTTATTTAAGCATATATATATATATATAATATATATATATATATATATATATATATATATATATAATATATATATATATTTGGTTGATAAATTAAATAGTTTACAAAAAAATTATATTTTATTAATTAATATACTTACTCTACATATATGAATCATAAATCACTAACAAACAACATATAAACAACATATATAATCATAAAAATTGAAAATAATAAAGAAATATGAAAGAAGAATTACCTTATCGGAAATTGATTACAATTTTATTGAAAAATTTTAGGAGAGATGTGAGGGTGTAGAGGAGAAATTCTCAGATTTCAGAGGATGAAAATGAAGAGAATGAGAGAAAAAACAGAGGGGGAGAAGGGTTGGTGACAATCTGCATTTTAATCTATCTTTAGCGTCGAATTGGACTATTCGACGCTAATTGTTGCCGTTTTTAGTGTCGAAACAGTTTTTTCGACGCTAAATATAAAAAAGTTAGCGTCGAATTTAATTTTGACGCGAAAGAATCGAGGATTTGTCGGTGGAAACCTCATAAACCTTTAGCGTCGATATATGTTCGACGCTAAAAGTATATTTTTGGCGTCGACTCCATTTTTTGACGCTAAAAGTGTAATATTTGGCGCCAAAAATTATTGCAATAATATAATTATTCCGCGTCGAATATTATTCGACGCTAAAGTACTGATTTTAGCGTCGAAAAAAGTTTTCGACGCTAAAACATTAATATTCTGCGTCGAAATTTTATTCCGTCGCTAAAAATATTACATATAGCGTCGAATATCATTTGCGACGCTAAAAGTGAGTTTTAGCGTCGAAAAAGTATTCGACGCTAAATATTGGACGCTAAAAGCCATAATTCTTGTAGTGAAACACCCACGTGGAACTTAGCAAATCTTGTGGTCACTCTTAATTTTTTTTCCTTTTTTTGTTCTCTCACAAATACGGAAGTATACAATTAAAGCATAAAGCCAGTGCAAATGACAAGGTTTCCCTACTCAATATTTTCACTATTTTTTTTCTTCCGCATCTGATATTCTGAATCAAATTTGATACCTAAAATGACCCCGGGTAGAGTTGTGTGAGCTAAATCTTCGAAGATCCAGTTGATTAATATCAAATCGATATATTATGGGCTTCGTAATTGTTGTGAATAAACACACACGAATATAGGATAATTTGAGAGAAAACTCTTCTTTTATATACCCACAAAAGAATTACAAAGCTTCCAATACAAGCTTTACAAAAAACTCTCACCAATCACTCTCACTACACTTTCACACATTTAGGGATGATGAACAATGGACTCAAGGCTCCATTTTATAGTGCCCAAGACACGTGAACAGTGTCACACGTCTTGGACACGTTTTGCCAACTTTGCATGCAAGTTGGCAAGGGTTGCTTTCTTCTTTCGGCTCCTTTCTCTTCAACTTTCGGCGCCAGTCCTCTCATTTGCTAGCTTCAACAAATCTCCCCCTCGGTGAAGATTTGCTCAAAATCTGAGCCGACCATCAATCATCCAAATCGGATCCTCAAAAGGATCCTCCCCTGGCTGCATCTGTATGACTGCCTACGTACCCTGAGTTGGGATCAAGCCAATCGTAGTTCTCTGAATCTCCCCACTCGGACTATGTGGAGAGTTTTGTCATCCCGGCTATGGCACGACAGATTTCAAGTTTCTCCTTCGGTAAGACCTTCGTGAACATATCGGCACCGTTGTCGTCTGTGTGAATTTTCCTGAGTTCTAACAGCCTTGAGCTTAGGACGTCCCGTATCCAATGATACCTCACATCGATATTTTTTGACCTCGAATGAAATGTGGAATTTTTACCGAGATAGATAGCACTCTGGCTATCGCAGTACAAAATGTACTTCTCCTGCTTGAAACCCAATTCCTGGACGAATGTCTTCATCCACAGCAATTCCTTGCAAGCTTCTGTAACTGCAATGAATTCTGCCTCTGTTGTAGAAAGTGCAACACACCTCTGCAACCTCGACTGCCATGCCACAGCTCCTCCTGAGAGAGTAATCAGATACCCCGAAGTAGACTTTCGGGTATCCACATCTCCTGCCATATCTGAATCGGTGTAGCCCATCAACACTGGTTTTTCGCTGCTTCCAAAACATAACCTCATCTTGGAAGTGCCTCGAAGATACCGCATAATCCATTTGATCGCATTCCAGTGTTCCGTCCTGGGTTTGACATAAACCGGCTGACCAATCCAACTGCGTGTGCTAAGTCTGGCCTCGTGCACACCATGGCATACATTAGACTTCCCACTGCTGAGGTGTATGGAACCTGTTTCATTTCCTCCTTCTTTGACTCAGTAGAGGGACTCTGTCTCGTACTCAATCTAAAGTGGGTAGCAAGAGGAGTGCTAAAACCGCTTTAGCCTTGTCCATGGGAATCTCTGAAGTACTTTCTCGATGTACTCCTCATGTGACAAGTATAACCTCCTGGCTTTCCGATCACGACCGATCCTGATGCCAAGAATTTGCTTAGCTGGCCCCAAGTCTTTCATCTCAAAAGACTTACTCAGTTGCTGCTTCAAGTTATCAATCCTCGATTGATTCCTGCCAACTATCAACATATCATCTACATACAACAGTAAGATGATAAAGTCATCGTCAGAAAATTTCTGAACGAAAACACAATGGTCTGAAGTGGTCTTCTTGTATCCCTGCTCCCCCATAACTGACTCAAACTTCACGTACCACTGTCTCGGTGCCTGTTTCAAACCATAGAGGCTTTTCCTGAGTCTGCACACAAAGTCCTCTTTCCCGCTGACTCTGAAGCCTTCTGGTTGCTCCATATAAATTTCTTCTTCCAGATCCCCGTGAAGAAATGCGGTCTTGACATCCATCTGCTCAACTTCCAGGTCGAGGCTTGCTGCTAAGCTGAGTACCACTCTAATGGATGACATCTTCACAACTGGAGAGAAGATTTCATCGAAGTCAATGCCTTTCCTCTGATTGAATCCCTTGACAACTAGTCTGGCTTTGTACCGGGGTTGTGAAGTGTGCTCCTGTTGCTTCATCCTATACACCCATTTATTCTTCAAAGCCCTTTTGCCTCTTGGCAATTTCACCAACTCAAAAGTGTGATTGTCATGCAAAGATTTCATCTCATCTTGCATGGCTTCCTCCCACTTTTCTCTGTCTTCTGTTTCCACAGCCTCCTGATAGCTCTCGGGTTCTCCCCCGTCAGTAAGCAGCACATACTCATATGCAGAGTATCTAGTTGAAGGTCGCTTGTCTCTGTCAGACCTTCTCTGTGGAACTGTTGGTGGAACTTCTGGTACTGGTGGTTGATCATGATCATCATCTCTGGGAGCTTCATCACCTGTACCCTCATGTCTGGGAACCTCATCTTCAACTCGTACTGGCACCGGTGTATGAGGTTCTGGATTCACATTTCTATATTGTTGGGGCATTGTCTTCATCTCCTTTCGGATATCTTCTATGGTTGGTCTTCAACAAAGACAACATCTCGGCTCCTGACGATCTTCTTCTCCACAGGATCATACAGTTTGTAGCCGAAATCATCCTGACCATAGCCAATAAAGACACACTGTCGCGTCTTGCATCAAGCTTGGATCTCTCGTCCTTTGGGATGTGTACAAAAGCTTTGCACCCAAAGACGTGCAAGTGTTGGTATGACACTTCTTTACCTGTCCAAGCTTGGTTAGGAACATTACCTTTCAGTGCGACCGCTGGGGACATGTTTAAAACATGTACTGCTGTGATGAGTGCCTCCCCCAAAATGTCTTCGGCAGCTTGGCTTGTGACAGCAAGCTTCTGATCCTCTCGCACAAGGTTCTGTTCATCCTCTCAGCTAGGCCATTCAGCTGAGGTGTCTTCGGAGGTGTCGTTTGATGTCGGATTCCTTGCGTCTTGCAGTACTGATCAAACGGACCTCTGTATTCTCCACCGTTATCTGTTCTGATGCACTTCAGTTTCTTGCCGGTTTCTCTCTCCACCAAAGCATGAAACTCCTTGAACACTCCCAGCACTTGATCTTTTCTCTTCAAGGTGTATGCCCATATCCTCCTTGAATGATCATCAATGAATGTCACAAAATACAGTGACCCTCCGAGTGTTCGTATCTGCATCGGACCGCATACATCTGAATGTATGAGATCTAGTACCTCTGGTTTCCGTTGAGGCGGGGAGCTCTGGAAGGATACTCTGTTCTGCTTTCCAGCCATGCAGTGTTCACACTTCCGTAAGTGTGAGTTCTTCAATTCCGGAAGAACATTCCGCCTGCGTAGTATCTCCATCCCTGTTTGGCTCATGTGACCGAGCTTTTTATGCCATAACTCGGCTGCCTCATTACTGTTAACTGTATTTATGCTACTATTTGAAGCTTAGCATGCATCAAATACAGGGTTGAGTCTTTCTTACCTCGTGCCACGACCATTGACCCTTTAGTGAGCTTCCAACATCCGTCACTAAAGGTGCTGCAGAAACCTTCATCATCCAGCTTTCCTGTTGAGATCAGGTTTAACCGGATATCTGAGATGTGCTTGACTCCCTTCAACACTAGCCTTGTTCCGTTGTCTGTTTCAAGGCAGATGTCTCCAATACCGACGGCTTTGGACTGTCCGTCATTCCCCATCCTTACAGCACCGTAGTCCCCTGGTGTGTAAGATGAAAAGAAGTCTCTGCGAGATGTGGCGTGTATGGATGCGCCACTATCTATCACCCAACTGGTCTCGTGGCTGGCAAGATTCACAACAGCTTCTTCATACATTATGCAGAAGTCTTTGGAGGTTTTCTCGGTGGTAGTAGCAACTCTTTCTTGATTAGAGTCACAATCTCTCCTGGACTGCTCGTTCTTCAGTTTGTAGCAATCCCGCTTCATATGGCCTTTCTTTTTACAGTGATAGCACTCAATATCTCTAGTTCTTGACTTACCTCGGTTCTTGTCTGATCTCCCTGGGCCTCGACTTTTACTCCTCCCCCTTCTGGTGTTCTTTTCTGTCACTAGTGCTTCTGAGGTTGAGGCTGATGCTGACTCCTGCATTCTCGTCCTCTTTTCTTCCTCGAAGATCCTGGTCTTTGCCATCTCCATAGTGACTTTCCCATCTGCGGCTGAATTGATCACCGTAGATCTGAACGTTTCCCAAGATTCTGGTAACGTATTAAGGAGTATTAAGCCATTTACCTCATCTCCGAAGTCTATGCCCAATCCAGACAATTCCTTCATGGTTCCGAGGAAATCATTGATATGATCCGCCACAGCTGTACCTTCCTGGTATTTCAAACCCATCATCTTCTTGATGTAGTACAGCTTGTTGTTTCCAGTCTTTGCTCGGAAAAGCTCCTCCAGCTTTCTCCATAAGACACGTGCATTTATCTCTTCACTGACATGGTTTACGATACTGTCGTCGATCCACTGACGAATAGTACTGCATGTTTTCTGGTGAAGATTAGCCCACTTTCCATCGGTCATTCCTTCTGGTTCTGCTCCAGAAATACCGATCCATCATAGTCCTTCACATACAGAAGGTCTTTCATCCTTCCTCTCCATGTGAAATAGTTTGTACTGGTTAACAAAATCATTTTTCCGTTGCTCCCCTCCATCATAAAAATTCTAAGCAGAATTTCAAAAAACGGACCTCACCGTTGCGTCCGGAATGGTCGAAAATGGTGGAAATGACACTTCGTTTGTCAAAATCCGACACAGGGACCAATTTGCAAATTCCAGAAATTACAGGGGTTAAAGTGCAATTTCCGAAAGTTCAGGGGCCAAAGTGAAATTACGGAAAAGATCAGGGACTAAATTGCAATTTCCAAAAAGTTCAGGGACTAAATTGAAAATTTCTGAAAGTATAGGGGCTAAATTGTAATTTCCAGAAAGTTCAGGGACCTATCTGAAATTTACCAGGCACCGCTGACGTGGCAGCTGACTGGGCTGCTGATTGTGCGCTGACGTGGCGCTGACTGGGCTGCTGACTGTGCGCTGACGTGGCGATGACTGTGCGCTGACGTGGCGCTGACTGGGCTGCTGACTGTGCGCTGACGTGGCGCTGACTGGGCGACACGTGTCGGATGACGTGGCGCCGACGTGGTCGTCTTCAACCTTCAGACCGCGAGTGCGACGCGTGACTGCGCGTGGAGCGCGTGTCGAGATCTCTGGATGGCGCGTGCGGGCAGCTGAGACCTCCGTTCGATCGCCGGAAAATACCACCGTGCTCGTCTCTCCGTGAAAAGTCCGATGGTATGCTCAAAATCGATTTTCGACAACTTTCGTCGGAATCGACTTTCCGAACCGAACCTCTGTTTCTGAGTTTCGGGATCCCTCCGTGGAACCGTAGCTCTGATACCACTTGTTGTGAATAAACACACACGAATAGAGGATAATTTGAGAGAAAACTCTTCTTTTATATACCCACAAAAGAATTACAAAGCTTCCAATACAAGCTTTACAAAAAACTCTCACCAATCACTCTCACTACACTTTCACACATTTAGGGATGATGAACAATGGACTCAAGCTCCATTTTATAGTGCCCAAGACACGTGAACAGTGTCACACGTCTTGGACACGTTTTGCCAACTTTGCATGCAAGTTGGCAAGGGTTGCTTTCTTCTTTCGGCTCCTTTCTCTTCAACTTTCGGCGCCAGTCCTCTCATTTGCTAGCTTCAACAGTAATTCTTCCGGGTGCAAAATTTGACTGTTTAAAGATTAGCGCAGTTTTTTGGCTCAATATTTTGTTATGCACTTAATTTTATGTTATCATTTACTCATCAACACTCGTAATAATGGATTCTATCACTCTTTCTCTTGCGAACTCACTAAAATCTACAAGATTATGCTAAGAACATAAAGAATGCAAGCACACAGTTCACAACAATGCTAGAATAATGAGTCCAAATTAGATTTTTTTTTGGCTTTAAAGATGATAGTGAAAAGAGATCAAGACAACCCTAGGACAGAAAACAAAAACACATATTGTGGCCAAATCAGATGCAACCTCAAAATAGGAAAGAAAATCTAACAAGAACGCACATAACAAGGAAAAAAATAGAAAGATAAGAAAACAAGACGAAATAAAATGCAACAAAACAAGAGAGAATAACAAAACAGAAGAAAAACGCAACAATGACAAGCAAGAAAAATGAAATATGATATGTGAACTGACCTTGGAATCTTTCCTCTGATATCAGCTGATGAGAACTTGCTTGGAGCAAGCCAAGCAAACCCACACAAGATTGAAAATGTACCAAGAAAGCCAAGAAATAATTGGTTCTTCAAAACTCTAAACATCTGAAGAGCATGAAAATGAAACCTAGAGTGCTAATGGAGGCGCCACAAATGGTTAGTTAACCTTTGATAAGCCAAATTCGTTGAGAACAAGATGAGGGCTACTTACAATATCATAAAAACATCAAGTTTTATCAAAGATAAGTTGTCCAAATAAACACCAAAGTTATCCTTTTATATGAAGGCTTTAACCAAAATCCTAAACCCGAAATATGAGATGACAAAACTACCTACACACCTATAGACGTGTATCCTAAACTAACCTAGGCTAAACCCACATACATACTTATGCATTCTTAACCTAATTCCCAAACATAACAATAATGGATCGATAATTAAATAACAAAAATTAAACAATTGTCAAGTCCAAATAAATAAAAATAATTATACAAACGAAATGCATTAATGTGGGCTTAAGTATTAGGCTTCATGATTCTTAAAGGTCCGAGTAAGATTTATTATCATAGGATTGTTCATCTTCAATCCCATATTCAATTTAGTAGAGGCTCGTACTTAAGTTTGTGAATATTCGGATATGACCCTCTGAACTAGTCTATGTATTGCTTCGTGGATGCTCTTAGCTCGAGACTTGGTGATTGGACCCTTTGGAACGTGCAAGGTAGTGGTTCGTCCATGTGCATCTTGGGCCTCATAAATTTTAGAAACTTGTATGCTAATTTGAAGAAAATATAATTTTTATATGAATATAGTTGTTTTTCTTAGTTTTTTTTTTATGAGTGCTAATCATATTGAGGTTGATGAAGAGAAAGTTAGAGCCATTAAGGAGTGACTCACGCTTCAAAGCATCACATAGGTACGTAATTCTCATGGTTTTGCTTTATTTTATAGCTAGTTTGTTGGGATTTTATTGCTTTGGCCACACCACTTATTGAGATTGTTAAAAAGAATGTAGGCTTTCATTGAGACACTACACAAGAAAAGGTATTTGCTGAGATTAAAGATAAGTTATGTTCTGCACATGTTATTATAACATTGCCTAACTTTAACCAAATTTTTGAGATTGAGTGTGATGCATCAGATATATGTATTGGAGTTATTTTGATGTAGGAAAAGTGACCAATTGCTTACTTTAGTGAGAAGTTGAATGGTGGAATCGTGAGATACTCCACATATGAAAATGAATTATATGCATTTTTTTATGCTTTGGAGACTTGGCGGCACTATTTGTGGTCCAAGGAGTTTGTGAAATACACTGATCATGAGTCATTGAAGCATCTCAAGGGTAAAGTTAGGCTAAACAATAGACATACAAGGTGGATGGAATTCATTGAGACCTTTTCTTATGTCATATGGTACAGGTAAGGTAAAGAGAATATAGTTGCAAATGCTTTGTCTTGCAGGTATGCGCTTCTGAACTCTTTGTGTGCCAAATGCTTGGTTTTGAATTTATGAAACAAATGTTTGCTAGTGACGTTGATTTTCATGATGTGTACATTACTTGTAAAAAATGTGCATTTGGTAAGTTCTATTTGCATGGTGGTTTTTTGTTTAAAGAGAGTAAGTTATGTGTGCCTAATTATTCTATACGTGAATTACTATTGCATGAGGAAAATGCTAAAGAAATGATTGGTCATTTTGGTATTAAAAAGAACTTAGATACTTTCCATGAGCACTTCTTTTGGTATAAGATGAAACGAGATGTTATTCGCATTTGTATTAGATGAATCACATGTAGCCAAGTCTAAGGATTGCACGTTCCTAGTGAGCCATGTATAGATATTTTCATGGACTTTGTTTTGGGGTTGCATAGGATAAAAATGGGTAGAGATTCTATTTTCATTGCCATTGATCGATTCAATTAGATGACATATTTTATTCCGTGGTGCATGATAAATGATGCCACAAATGTAGCTGATTTATTCTTTAGGGACAATGGGCGACTTCATGTATATTTAGGAATATCATATCATATAAAGATGTTAAGTTCCTTATCTACTTTTGGAAAATGTTGTGTGGGAAATTGAGTACTAAATTATTATTTTATACTACTTATCACCCACAGATTGATGGACGAACTAAGATAATTAATAGAACATTTACACATCTTTTGCACACTATCATAAAAAAGAATTTGAAGAATCACTACAAGAATTAGACCATTTAGCGTCGAATTGTTTCGACGCCATAAGTGACGATTTCGACGCAAATGATATTTAGCGTCGAAAAAATTAGACGCAAAAAATGGACGATAAAATGTCGACGAAAACCACTTTTAGCGTCGAAATAATTAACTGCGACGCTAAAAAACAGTTTTCTGCGTCCAATTTATTTCGACACTAAAGTAAACTGTTCGACGCTATATTGTATATAAAAAATTTATTTTCTTAAAAAATAGTAATTTACTTATTTTTTGGTCTAAAATATTTAATTTAGTTGAAAAAAAATGTAATTAATGACGAAATATTATATTGAATTTGTTTTAGAAAAAAGAAATATTATATTAAATCTATTTGTTCAAAATGTTTATACAAAACCAAATATAAAATTAATTGCTACTGTGATGGGGGGACGCTCGAGCCCGATGCACCATGACTCATTGAGGCCTCGAACATCTGACGGAAAGCCAGCAGTTGCTGTTCCAACTGGTCCATCTTCTTCTCGTGGTCCACCATCTTCTTCTCGTGGTCCACCGTGACCTGTTGTAGCTTCTCCTTAGTCTGCTGCAGCTCGTCTCGGGTGCTGGCTAGGTCGTCTTTGGTGGTGACTAACTCGTCTCGAAGAGAGACATTGTCCGAATTACCATTATTGCGTGCAGATGACGTTGGCTTCTTACGAGTGCCAAGACCAACGTTGTAAGCTGTCTGATTCTTGAAAACCAATTGCGACAGCTGCTCATCTGGTATGGGGTCGGTCCCTGTCTCCTGAGTTTGATGTTGGAGTTCCATCATTTCGTTCTGTTTCAAAAAATAAGTTAATATTAGAATTTGAGAAAAAAATTTAACATATATAATATTAATTATTTTATTTTAAAAACTGAAACTTACATAGCAGCGTTCGGCTCATTCATTTATCCATTTATTCTTGTCATTGTAATGCGTCACACGGAAAAAATCTGGAAATGATTGCACCTCACATGTGCTACTCTGTTATAAACATAAAATAAATTCAATATTATTCCAGATAGTAAAAACAATTAACTGTTAAATTTTACGTTAGGATATATTTACCTCAGAATGTTCGGCACGATGTTGGATAAATGGCTTCGAACCTCCACGGTGGTTAAAACGCAAGTGACTTCGATTTTCCGCATTTGCTTGACATTTATCCTGTATTCACGAACACTGTAAGTACCGAAAACAAAGACAATTATAAATTTCCGTTTATTTCAAAATTTACCTCGTGTTTTTTGCTCGACCAAAGCTCACATAAGAATGTCCAGTCTTGTTCCTCTATAAAATCAGGTTTGTGTTGTGGAGCATTTGAAGGTCCATATTCGTCGAATATTGGTTTCAAGACTTTTGTTCTATAATCTTTATAACTTTTCCCCATGTGGTAGTCAATATATTGTTGGACATTCACTTGGGTCAGATCGAAGTCGAACCATTCCTACATGAAAATTCGAGTAAAAATAAGTATAAAATAAAAATGTTAAATAACAAACAATATCGAAAACTTACAAGTAGCGAAGGGAATAGCTGGTTCATTTTCATCTTCCACGGTATCTTTCTCCAAGATACGTAGTTTTGGGGAGCTTCATATCGAGCTGTAGCTCCTATGGCTGTATTAAACGCTGAATTATGTTGTCCGACTTGAGTGTGTCCATCATCTGATATCAGTCGCTGTGTGTAGTGACATGAACAATCTCTGCAGCCTGGGCGTTAAAGGGAAATATCGCAATATCTTTTGAGGCACTTTCTTCCCCATACCACGGACTTTGTACCGACTTTCACCACATATCGGACAATGTTCAAGTGATTCATACTCGGCACGAAATAATACACAATCAAACTTACAAGCATGAATGGATTCATACCCCATTCCCAGATCACACAACATTTTCTTTGCCTCGTAGTACGACTTAGGCAATTCGCTTCCAACCGGTAACATTTGGGCCAGTAACTCTAACATCATATCGATACTTTTGTTGGTCATTCTGTTGATCACTTTAATGTGTAATAATTTCACAACGAAATTCAAGATCGACATTCCAGCACCTTCGAATGGAATTTTTTTTGCCTCATCAAGTAGTTCACTGAATAAATTTTGATCATTTCCACTTAACACTGGCATGTCGCCACTAACACTATGACCAAGTTGTGGACCTTGTAAGTCATGCAAAATATCGGGGATCTCATCGTTTGCAGGTTGATTGTAATTACTGCTCCCTTCGCCGACATCAAAAAACCGTGACTGAGAATGATACTGCTCACCGTGATAAATCCACGTACGGTAAGTTGGTGATATTCCTGGCATGTATAAATGATTATGAACTTCATCTAACCGCTTCCTTTTCCTATTCAAACAATTTGCACATGGACAACGAACATGACCTTCTGCATCAATGTGTTGCTTTGCGACTTCCATAAACTCAGACACTCCATTACGATATTCAACACTCAATCTATCCAGAGAGCTCATCCAATTTCTATCCATTTCAGCAGAATACCTAAATATAATAATATAATTATTAGATATCATTTTACAGTAATCAACATTACTAATTCAGTAATACTTAATTTAAGCATATATATATATATATATATATATATATATATATATATATATATATATATATATATATATATATATATATATATATATATATTTGGTTGATAAATTAAATAGTTTACAAAAAAATTATATTTTATTAATTAATATACTTACTCTACATATATGAATCATAAATCAATAACAAACAACATATAAACAACATATATAATCATAAAAATTGAAAATAATAAAGAAATATGAAAGAAGAATTACCTTATCGGAATTGATTACAATTTTATTGAAAATTTTTAGGAGAGATGTGAGGCTGTAGAGGAGAAATTCTCAGATTTCAGAGGATGAAAATGAAGAGAATGAGAGAAAAAACAGAGGGGGAGAAGGGTTGGTGACCTTCTGTATTTTAATCTATCTTTAGCATCGAATACTCAATTCGACGCTAATTGTTGTCGTTTTTAGCGTCGAAACTGTTTTTTCGACGCTACATGTTGCCGTTTATAGAGTCGAAACCGTTTTTTCGACGCTAAATATAAAAATTACCGTCGGATTTAATTTAGACGCGAAAGAATCAAGGACCTGTCGGTGGAAGCTTCATAACTCTTTAGCGTCGAAAATTTGTTCGACGCTAAAAGTATTATTTTTGGCGTCGAATATTCAAAATCGACGCTAATTGTATACGTTTTTTAGCGTCGAAGTTAATTTAGACGCGAAAGAGTCAAGGATTTGTCGGTGGAAACTTCATACACCTTTAGCGACGATATATGTTCGACGCTAAAATTATATTTTTGGCGTCGACTCCGTTTTTCGACGCTAAAAGTGTAATATTTGGCGCCAAAAATTATTGCAATAATATAATTATTCAGCGTCGAATATTATTCGACGCTAAAGTTCTGTTTTTAGCGTCGAAATATAGTTTCGACGCTAAAACATCAATATTCTGCGTCGAAATTTTATTCCGTCGCTAAAAATATGACATATAGCGGCGACAATGATATTCGACGCTGAAACTAACTTTTAGCGTCGCATAATGTTTCGACGCTAAATATTTGGACGCTAAAAGCCATAATTCTTGTAGTGAATTGGGAAGATTTTTTACAATTATATAATTTGCATATAAGAGAAGCATGCATTCTTCTACATTATATTCTCCCTTTGAGCTTGTAT
>SKCR01025393.1:0-126762 GCA_019454045.1 Zanthoxylum bungeanum
ACATCAGTAGTCAACTTTGTTACTTTTTGGTGATAGAAGTTGGTAGAGATTATGGTTGCTTGTAAATCACACTTTTTCATTTTGGAATGACTAATACCAAAACTTGGATTTGGTATATGATAATTGTATTTTGGAAATCAATTACACAACACACAAATCACTTTCTCTCTTCATATTCCCTCCAAGGCCGAAACCTCTCCCTCTCTCATTCTCCAAAATGGCGTGAACTTATGGTTCATCTGTGATGATTTTGTTTCAAAATATTGCATGCTAGCACATCTAAGGAGTCATACAAAGGTGTTAGGGAAACCATTCCCTTTAGTTTGGAATTCAAGAATCAAAGCTTGGAGCTCAACATACAAACAAATGAGAGCTTGGAACACTACACAAAGGTTGGAATTTTTGTTATCTCCACATCCTAATAACCGGTCAAAGTGAGTATTTTTCCGCAACTTACTTTGTTAATTCACACAATTTTATGCTTAATAGATTCTTCGCATGTTCTAGGAGAACTCAACATTTGTTTATTTCGGAAATAAAAAAACCTATGTATAAAATGAATTAGATTTTTCTTTTTTGCCTAACCAATTCATTCCAAACCGTAGCCAATTTTCTTCTTCTTCAAACTCTCTCAAGTGTTGAGAAAACAAAAAAAAAAAAAAGAACAAAGAAAAACCAAAAAGAAAACCTTGTGTGACTTTAATCTCTAAATTATTTAAGGATTGGTTTTGTGAGTCTAGTCCACACTAGTTTCCGTTGGTTGCAAGACATAGCATGGAAGTCTTTTTGGCGTTGAACCAAAATCCATCTTCTTCCTTTTTTCTTTGATCCACGGCAGTGAGCATTGTTTTTGCTCACTGCCGCACATAGTCTCAGTGAAATGGCGCTCGATTTATTTTGCTTTTGATCCAGAAATTTTAGGGAACTTTTAGAGGTGTTTTGGGGCTGTGTTGGGACTGTTTTTGGCTGAAAATCAGACCTGAAACATAGTAGAAATTGATTCAATCAAGGGATAATTTTGGCAGTGAGCTAAGTGCATTTCGGGTCCCAAATAGTCCAGGTTTATGCTATTGTTCGGGGTTGTTCCGGGGCTGAAATTTTGTCCAAAACAGAAGCAAAAATGCAATCTTGGTATTGGTAACATTCGGCTATTCAATTAAAAGGGCAGAAAAACTTCTCTAGTCTGATCCCGGGTGCCTAACTTGTTTCCGTTATGCTAGGAAAGTGGTTCCTACAGATCCCATATCCCCAGCATTCTAATTTATTGTTGCAGTTCAATTTAAAACTTTTCATCACTTCAAAATTTTCAACCTTTTTTGTCACTTGAATTATTATTTTATTTTACTAAATCTATTCCATGTGGATTGACCCTGGACTTACCGGGTTATTTTATTACTTCGACACTCTTATACTTGGGTTTAAAGAACCACTTTGTGAGTGTGTCAAGTTTTTGATGTCGTTGTCAGGGAGTATAAGTTAGTAGATTAAATAATAATTTAACATCTTTGCTTTTTTTCTTTTTTTTTTTTCTTTTCTTTTTATTTTATTTTATTTTATTTTATTTTATTTTTCATTTTTTATTTTGTATTTCATTTTATTTCTTTATTTTTTACATCTCATTTTTTTCTTTGCATTTGTGTAGACCCAAGATGTCCTGATTGATCCTAAATGAATCCTGAATCCAAACATTGCACATATAGACAAACCTTATACTTAATTCTTCAAGGTTACATGAGACATAAATCTCAATTAAAATGGAGCTTGTATTTTTCCAAAGAATTTCTTGAACCTTCCCCATCTATAGATTCTTCCATATTTTTTTGTGAGAACCTAATTCAAGAAATTGAGATAACTGAACGAGAAATTCAATTGAGATCTATATTGATAAGAATTAGATGACTTTTTTGGAATCTAATCATTACCTTTTTTCTTTTGTCATTTATTTATTTATTTCACTTGTTTAATATTTTTTCTTTTTGTAAGTATTGCATTTTCATATTTAAATTTTAGCATATAGTCTGCATTTAAGTTGCATGAGACATTGGTCTCGATCATCTAGCAGTAGATTAAATAGAGAGTCTTCATCACCTTCATCGTCGGTTAAAATGGCCAATAATCAACCACCTAACCGAGATGAAAATCCAGATGATCATGTAGAATGTGAGTCTCAACATGGCGATCTTAATCATCATATGACACTCAGAGAATTCATAAATCCCACAAGGACAGGATCACCATCACTCAGAGAATTCATAAATCCTCAGATGCATCACGTTTCAATTTTAAACTAGGTGTCATCCAACTTTTACCCACAATCCACGGTCTCAAATCAGAAAATCCTTATCAGCACTTAAGGGAATTTGAAGCGATAAGTAATACTTGCACAGTTCAAAATTACAGCATGAATGTAATTCGACTCAAATTTTTTCCCTTTTCTTTAAAGGATAAAACTAAAATTTTGCTGCAAAACCTTAGGTCAAAATCCATCAGAACATGGGATGATTTGCAAGAGCAATTTTTGAAGAAAAAAATTTTCTTTCACCCTACATGACAAACTCTTTTAATAGGAGAATCACAACTTTCACACAATAGTCGGGAAAATACTTTACCAATGTTATGAGAGATTTAAAGAGATGTTGAATGTTTGTTCACATCACGGGTTTGAAACATTGAGGCAGGTTTCCTACCTCTAAGAGGGTTTAATACCACAAGGTAGACAAATAGTGGAAATGATGTGTAATAGTGAGTTTATGGATAAAAATCCCGAAGATGCACTGGATTACCTAGAACACATAGCAGAGATTGCACAACAATAGGAGACGGTTGGCACTTATAAGTCGTTTGTAAAACCACAGTCATCTGGACGAGGTATGTTTAACCTTAGGGAAGACCATGAACAATCTGCTAAATATGCATCTTTAGTTAAAAAGGTTGAGGCATTAGAAATGAGGAAGTGTGATAATGTCAAGTCAATTCAAGAAGTCAAATGTCATATCTGTAATTCAAATGAACATGTCACACAAGTTTGGCCAACCTTGCCAGCCCTGCAAGAATGTCTCCATGACCAAGTCAGTTCCATAAAAACCTTCAAGAGATCAAATCCAAACCCATACTCCCAAATTTACAATTATGGTTGGAGAAACCATCCAAACTTCAATTAGAGGAATGATAACCAAGTACAATCATCGCAACAACCTCCTCAAGTATACCCGAATTTCTAAAATTCTCATAACTATGCACCATATGTCCCACTACCACCTAGGAAAACCCTTAAGGATACCTTGCATGCATTTAATAATCAAAATGTGAAAACATTGATTGATCTGAAAGTTACTTTCTCCAAAATCACATCTACATTGACCATTAATGAGAAATGAAAGTTTACTGCAAAACCACAGCCAAATCCTAAGAGTCATCAAAACCATCATTAGGGTAGTTATAGTAGTCAACATATAGACCAAGTCAAATATGTTATTGTAATATCCCTCTCTCAGAGATGCTACCGATAGGCAATAGGCCAACCTATCCCCTTGAGCCTCTTACAATGATCATACTACTAAACTCATCAAAAAACAAACCTACACAGATGGACCATTGTCCAACTCAAAAATATGAAATGTAACGTAATATTCATAACAATGTACTCAGTGGAACTTCTTTTACAACTTTTATTCATGATACTTTAACTTATTACAAACATCCAATCTCTACCGCACATAATACATGATACATGATTTTACTTGACTTAGTCTTAATTCTATATTTGACTTGACCAGATGGACTCAACATCCTTAGTTACTATCATCAGTATCCATCATCTCGAGCTCGTCCTCCGAGTATGCCTGCAAAATAAAGAAACTTGGAGCGAGGGGGGTTAGATCGTTTGGACGATCTAGTGAGTGGACAGTTCAAAACAGGAACTAAAATACTTTTCGAAAGTCCATTGTTCTAAAACAAAAATCATCTCAATGAAATCATTTTTTTTAAATCTCTTTTCTTTTTTGAAAAAAACTCTCTTCCTGGAAAACTGCTTTATGTCTGTAAATCTCTGAGATTCTTGTAAAAAAGTTTCTTTTAAAAAAAACACATTTATAAACCATCATTCTGAAAACCATGCCTCTAAATATCAGTAGAAAACCTTGTTAGGGTTTTATAGGGGTATTACCAGGTAACACAGCGGAACGCGAAAAATCAAAATTTTCCGATTTCAAAATTTTTTTCTCGGGCAATTAAAATAAACTTAATTATTTTCATCACACAATACTTAAGATCTGAAATTTTTACCCAAAAAAATCAAATGAAAATCCCCAAATTTAATATACATCATATATACATCAATACACAACACGTATATGAAAATCCCCAAATTTGGAAAGGGTTAAGAACCATAATTTTACAATTTCTTCAAATTGATAAATTACGCTAAATTAATCAAATTCAATACCTTAATTCAATCTTCACAACACCAAACAAGTCTCACCACTTTGAAATAACACATGAACAATTCTAGGTCATCAATGAGTGGCCTAACAACTCTAGAATGGAAACTTGATTATCAAATAATCAAAAGAGAGCTTAATAACCATTATAAGCTCACTTTAATTCATATACATGCAAACTTCCTTCAAACAAGTTTCCAACCATTTTATTACATGCTTAAAGAGTAGAAAAAATTCTAAGCAACACATGTTGAAGCCTATAAACATAGAAATAAATTTCTAGTTGAAGAAAGTTGGAAAATACTTACAAAAATCAAACTTATGCTTAATGTTTTCTTTGTTCTTCAACTTTTCTCTCAAACTTTTTCTTTTGTAATATTTGGTGGCTTAACCTAATGAATGAAAAAAGAAACAAAATAATTTATACTCTCCAAATTTAGCCTTGGCCGAGTTTTTGAGTAACAAAAATAAAATATCTAGATATTTTTTTGTTTTAATTTATTGAAGTTAGTCCACTTGTTGTATTTGATCATTATAATATTTAATGAATTACAATAATTCAAACCACTCAAATAAAGCCACTTCCTAAAGTAATCATAACTTAAGATATTTATATTTTAATTACTTTAATTATTTAACAATTAAATAATTAAATAATTATTTAAATACAAATATTTGAAATATATGTATTATATTTACTTTAAATATTCAAATACATATATATTAATGATATATGTCAAATATCATAATTTGACATTTAATTAATGTGTATTTAATAAAATCATTCATTAAATACAAATACACATTAATTAGGAAATGACCATTAGGTCCCTTTGCGTGTATCTTTCGTTTAACCATTAAATGATTTATAAATAATCAGTATTATTTATAAAAGTTGCCCAAGTGCTCTACGAGTATACTTCACTAGTGAGACTCTATAGGTTCAGGCATATCCATCACGAAATCCATTTTTATATCCCTAATTTACCCACCCGTAAATTATGATGAACACAGATAAACTCTCTGAACCATACAGGTTGAGGTCATTGCATACGTATAATCCCTCTGTCACAGGTATCCGGATTATTCCAGAGATATAGATATAAATGTCAAATCTCTTTAGATATAATCATGTCGATGTTTCTATTAGCAATCTCTAAATAACACTTAGAACTAATTTCTACAGTGTATCACGGGCCCATTGATTTAACAGATTGCTAATTCCATATTGAATATCTATGCTCTGTACACAGAACTGACGGATCTTTTTTTGATATACATAAGATATCCTGAGCATCAGTCCACACCCAACGAACAGGCAGAGGTCTGATCTAAATAGTTCAGTGACGTGACTGCCATCTAAGTGTGGAGGATAACTCATATATCCATAGTGGTATCTCAAGTCAAAGAATCACTATGCTCACTCAACCCGAGAAGATTCTTATTGACGTTTATGTATCATCTATTATGAATCTTCGGTGAGTCGTTCAGTGTTTATCCGCTATAAACACCTACACATCTATACGAGTCCCCAAGACTTATGGTTCATTGAGAAACCATTGGAATCCAAGATTCCAATATACGACATGTATAAGTCTCAACAAGTTTAGTTTACTGACAAATTAGTGTAAAACTTGACCAGGAACTGTCTAAGAATGATAACATCATGATGTAACTCTATATCAGTTCGACGCTTTTGCAACAGTATCATAACTAATCATTTTAAGGTCTGTTATGTCTTTACCATATATAAAGAGATGTTATATAATAGAAATTGTTTATTTTATTCATAATAAAATGTTACATAAGTATTTACATGGAAATACAAAAGAAAATTGATGCTTTGAGCACCAACCCTAACAAATTATCCCACTTACTCTAATGCAAATATTGATTGTATCCAATACCCATCGACTCCACATGTTTATAAAATAACTTCGGAGGAATGGCCTTGGTAAGCGGGTCTGCTACATTATCTTCACTTGATACCTTGCACACGACAATATCCCCTCGCGACACAATCTCTCAAATGATGTGGTACTTTCGTTCCACATGTTTCGACTTCTGATGCACACTTGTTTCCTTTGCTTGCACAATGACTCCAGTATTATCACAGTATAACGGAATCGGATTCTCAATACTTGGAACTACTCTCAATTCTGTGATAAAGTTCCTAACCCATACAGCTTCCTTTGTAGCTTCAGAAGGTGCAATATATTCCGCCTTTGTGGTGGAATCAGCTTTTGCCCATATTTGGAACTCTTCCAACAAACTGCACCTCTGTTGAGGGTAAACACAAATCCTGATGTAGACTTTCTATGATCAAGATCTGATTGGAAATCGAAATTCGTATACCCATTAACTTTCAGTTCATTTCCTTCATATATAATAAACTTATCCTTAGCATCTTTAAGATACTTGAGGATATGTTTAATGGCCATCCAATGGTCATTTCCTGGATTGGACTGATACCTACTGGTCACACTAACTGTGAAGCTGATATCAGGCCTTGTACATAACATGGCATACATGATGCTGCCCAAACACGAAGAATAAGGCTGATTAGACATTCTAATCTTCTCATCTTCTGTTTGTGTACACGTCTTCTTAGAAAGATGTAAGCCATGTTTGAACGGTATGTTTATTGTTTGACAGTTACTAAAATTATACCGTTCTAAGATCTTATCTATGTACGTTGATTGGGATAACCCAATAAGCTTCATTTCTCTATCTCTATAGAGTTTTATGCGTAAGACATAAGAAACTTCACCCAGGTCCTTCATGGAGAAATTCTTACAGATCTTATCTCTAAACACTTTAGAGAACAATGTGTCACACAAAGGTTTTTGTTTTTGATTTTTTTTTTTCTCTTCTTTTCTTTTCTCAACACTTGAGAGAATTCTTAGAACAATGAAGGGTGGCTAGGGTAAGAATGGCTTAGGTTAGGCAAAAGGAAAATCACATTTTCTTTTTAAACCTAGGGTTATTAATTTCCAAAATAAAACAAATCCTAGCCCTCCCCACTTGCAAAGTTTCGGCCACTCTCCCATTTTTTTGAAAGTTTTTGTAACATAAAATTTACTTTCCTTTATTGCATTGGATGTTACAAAAAAGGAATAGTTATCACCTTTAAAAAGGTGTAACCACCAAAAAAACAACCAAAATCCATTTTTGGAATTCAAAAAATATAAAACTTTTTATTAAATTATATATATAATATAATTTAATAACATGTAATTAATAATTATCATATAATTATTAAAAATCATATATTTAATTTAACATATAGTTTCAAGTGTGATAAAATATTATTAATAATCATATTAATAACATATATTATACATATGTGAGTATATAATTGGATTATCCAATTATATTTAATCTGCTACAGTATATCGAGCTGGCACGAGGACCAAATGGTCCTGCGGTTCTGAGCTCCTATAATCCCGGAATATTAATTAAGCTCTGAATTAAATATTTCGAATTATTAACTTTGGGTTATTCCACTAAAAATCTAAAATTGCACTCTCATTGCCGCATATAGATAAATTAGGCCAAACCACGTCGGTGTCCATCGATATAGTCATTACATAAAGATTGGCCCTTCACGAGTATCTCATAATTAGAGCCGGGTCATAATGTATGTTATACCCCTCTAATTATTTTTTATCTTAAGTACAATTGATTCTCTAATGAACGATTTATTCATAATCATTATGAATGTTAATCTTTATATTCGTAATAGAAAGACTTGAGCGCTCTAATCGTTCAATTACTGAATCAACCATTAAGGAAGATACTCCTCTACTTATCGCAAGAAATAGTGAATTCCATATCTATGTAAAATGTCCCCAGCTACATACCAAACCATGTCCCCAAAGTACATAGCTATTGGTCGAGATTGCTACACCAACCTCACCTTTGTAAATCAAATGACATAACCTACCATGCATGAGTTTGTAGTACACTCAGGATTAAGATCAATCCATATATGACCATCTAGTAGATCGAAATATATTTCTTTATTTAACGGATATGAAACACATTTATATCTGAGTCCAGTCCTATATGATCATATCATATAATGTGCCTCCATTCTCATGTCTCCACATGGACGATCCCGGATCAAGGTCGCCATACAAATATAGAATGGACCGATGTTATAGATAAACCATAAACAAAGTATCCTCTTTGTTTGCTCTTTATGGACTATTTTATATTACTAACTTCATACTTAAATCCTCTTGTGTATGACACTCATACACTAAGTCTGGAGGTACATGAGTAATCTGGGGTAAACAAGATAATTTATAGTATTAAATATTAAACAAACACTTTGATAAATGAATAATGCATCATTTTATTTCATAAAATATAATTCTTTTGACATTACATGAAGCTCTATGGCATATATCCTAACAATCTCCCACTTGCACTAGAGTAGATGGGACATGTCACTTAACCCTAGACCATCTAGGTGACATTCAAATACTTTAACCGATAAGGTCTTTGTAAACGGATCAGCCAAGTTCTCTGCGGATGCAATCTTCGTGACAGTAATGTCTCCTCTCTGTACTATCTCCCTAATGAGTGATATTTTCTCTATATATGCTTTCCCCTCTTATGGCTTCTTGGTTCTTTGGATTTCGCCATTGCACCATTATTATCGCAATAAAGTGTGAGTGTTTTATCCATATATGGAACAACTTCCAGATCTCTCAAGAACTTCAAGAACAAGACTGTTTCCTTAGCTACTTCGCAAGCTGCTACATACTCAATCTCCATGGTGGAGTCAACAATAAAATAGTTTTTTATACTCCACAATACAATGGCCCAACCACATATGGTAAACACTGATCTAGATGTTGATTTCCTAAAATCAACATCTGTCTGAAAATTAAAGTTTGTATATCCTCTGAGGATCATATCGTCACCTGAATATATAAGTATATAATTTCTCGTTCTCTTAAGATACTTGAGAATATGTTTCACAGCCACCCAATGATCTAATCCTGGGTTAGACTGAAACCTACTGACTACTCCCATTGTAAACCAGATGTCTGGTCTCATACATAACATAGCATACATGAGACTACCAACTACTTAGGCATATTGGATAAGTCTCATTTCCTCAACTCTTTGAGCTGTCTTAGGAGACTGTTCCTTCTACAAATGAATTCCATGTCGATAAGGCAAATTGCCTTTTTTAGAATTCTGCATCCCAAATCGCACAAGGATCTTGTCAATATAGGATGCCTGAGACATAGCTAACAGTCGTTTCATACGATCCCGAAGAATCCGGATCCCAAGAACATAACAGGCCTCTCTCAAATCTTTCATTTTAAATTAGTTAGCTAGTCAGGTTTTCACATTCGATAATATCTTTACATCATTCCCAATGAGTAAAATATCATCGACGTACAGAAAGAAAAAAACCACATTCGTTCAATGACGCGCTTGTATACATAAGGCTCATCAACATTCTGCTCAAAATCATAAGACTTCATAGTGGTATCAAATCTTATGTTCCAAGATCGAGATGCTTGCTTTAGTCCATAAATGGACATTTGCAGCTTACAAACCTTTCGCTCTTAACCTTGGGCAATGAACCCATCTGGTTGTACCATATAGATATATTCATCAAGATTTCCATTTAAGAATGTAATCTTGATGTCTATTTTCCAAATCTCATAGTCATAATATGTGGCAATGGATAGAAGAGTGCAGATGGATTTTAGCATGGCTACTGGCTAGAAAGTTTCCTCATAGTCAACTCCCTCTTTCTAGGTATAACTCTTGGCCACTAGCCTAGCCTTGAAGGTCTGTACCTTCCCATATGCTCCCCTATTTAATTTTTAGATCCACTTGCAACATATGGGTTTTACCCAATTAGGTTGGTCTACAAGTTCCCAGACTGAATTGGAGTGCATAGACTCCATCTCGAGGTTCATGGCTTTGAGCCATTCCTCTTTATCAGAATCATCCATTACACTATGATAGGTGGATCATCTACACCATCGTTGGAAGCGACAACTTGTGCCTCTCCAACTCCTAAATAGCGATCAAGTTATCGTACAAACCTCCCACTATATCTAGGTGGTAGATCATTCTGACGAACTTGCTTCTAACACTCAGATGTCGAAGGTGTTATGTGTATGTCAATAGTTTTTGAAGAATGGTGTGCTGGTCGAACCAGTAAGTAACTCCTCGAGTAATACCTTACTACGAGGTTTGAACTCCCTCATATAGTCCTCCTCTAAAAACGTAGCATTTTTTGACACAAACACTTTGTTATCTTCAGGACTGTAAAATAATCTACCCATAGTCTCCTTAGGATAGCCTACAAATAGGCACACATGTGAACGAGGCTCCAACTTAGTAGTCTTACTCTTCAGCACATGTGTTTGACATCCCCATTTACGAAAATGCCATAAATTAGTTTTAAGACCACTCTACAACTCTAATGGAGTCTTAGGAACAGACTTAGATGGAACCATATTTAGGATATACATTGCAGTTTGCAATACATACCCCCATAACGAACTAGAAAGTTAACTCTAACTAAACATAGATCTTATCATATCTAGTAGGGTTCGATTTCTACTCTCTGCAATACCATTTTGTTGTGGTGTTCTAGATACTCAACTAGAAATTCCTTGAAATCTCTGTCAAGGTATTCTTATCCATGATCTGATCATAGAGTTTTGATCATCTTACCTAATTGGTTATCAACCTTAGCACGATACTCTTTGAACTTTTCAAAAGTATCTGACTTGTGCTGCATTAGGTAAACATACTCATATTTAGAATAATCATCAATAAATATGATGAAATATCCATAACCATCTTGGGCTCTTACATTCATCGGTCCATAAATGACTAAATGTATTAGCTCAAGTGGTTGATTGGCTCTTATACCTTTTTCTAGAAAATGTCTCTTGGTCATCTTTCCTTCTAGACAAGATTTGCAGACTGGTAAAGTTCCAAAATTTCACTGGTTTAAAATTACGTTCTTTATCAGCCTGTCTAACTTGTCAAGGCTGATATGACCAAGTCTAAGATGCCACATATATGTGTCATTGTGAGAAATCTTTTGCCATTTTTTTCAATATTAAACATTTTAGTGTTGAGCAGTGACCTATGTGTTAACAGTCTTAACACATATAAATTATTTTCTGAATTTCTTGTGCGTATTGTTAATCCATTTCTACCAACAATAACCAAATTACGATTAAAATAAACCGAAAAATCATCATCCAAAATTTTGGAAACAGAAATCAAATTCCTGTGAAAACATAAATGAATAAAACATTGTCCAAATTTAAATAACTATTTCTAAAAAACAAAGACTGGAAACTCAAACTGCTCTTACTGAAATGGCATTCCCTGTCCCGACACTCATGGTGTAGTCACCTTCAGCAAGGTCCCTCCATGAATCAAGCAGCCGCAAAGAAGAACAAACATGGTTAGTGGCTCCAGAATCAAAAATCCATGTGGACTTATCATCCTTCATTAATAGAGATTCGATAACAAGTAAATCATATTTACCTGTAGCTTTCTTCTCTTTCAACTCACCAAGGTATTTAGGACAGTTCATTTTCCAATGCTCGTCCTTGTTGTAGTGAAAACAATTTCCCTTGGGTTTGGCACCTTTAGAGATTCCCTTGTTCTTCTTCATCGTCTTTGCCTTACCCTTCCCAGTGCCTTTTTTCGGTAACATTTGCCTCAATACAGGGCTTATGAGGATCCACAAGCATGGAGTCGTAATGGGTGAGCTCATTGAGCAAAGTAAAAGATAATTTATTCATAACATATTTGCTTTTAAAAAAGGAACCTCTTTCCTAGCGCAGCGGAAACACGTTAGTTACCCGGATCGGACTTGAAATTTTTTTTGTCCTTCTCTTTGAGTGGCCGAATGTTACCAGCACCAAGACTGAATTTTCGCTTCTATTTTGGATAAAATTTCAGCCTCGGAACAGCCCCGAATAGTGACACAAAAACAAGACTATTTTGGACCCGAAATGCACCAAATTTGCTACCCAGTTCAGCCCTTATACGAATCGGTTTCTGCTATGTTTCAGGTCTGATTGTTCAGCCAAAAATAGTCCCAACACGGCCCCAAAAATATCCCTTAAAGTTCCCTAAAATTCTGGATCAAATGCAAAACAAACCAAGCCCCGTTTCACCAATACAACATGCGACAGTGAGCAATAATTATGCTCACTTCTGTGGGTCCAGGAAGATGTTGGGTTTTCTAGGTCAAACCAAGATCATATTAAGTGATGAAATGTGCGAATACAACAAAGTAAAGTTGTGGAAATAGTCACTTTGATCGACTTTGCGATGCGAAGAACACAAAATAATTTTTTGCTCCTTGAAGCTCTCGGCCAAGGTCCCTTTTGTGCTCCTTCTGTGTTCGGCCAAGCCCCATTTGTAGATCTCCAAGCTCCAAGCTTTGTAAATGGATTCCATGCTCATAGATGGGTTTCCCTATCACCTTTGTGAGACTCCTTTGAGTGATAGCTCTTGAGATTTTGCAACAAAATCATAAAACATTGAGCCCTAGGCTCACGGCAAATTGAGAGAAAATGGTGAAGGCCATTCGGCCATGAGAAGAAAAGGAGAGAAAGATGTGTATTTGTTTCTATATCAAACTCAAACTAATACCAAAATCTCTACCAAATTTGGTAAAAGCTTTTCCAAAAAGCTAAAATCAATTTTGGAGGCAAAATGGCATTTATTGCCCACAACCACCAACATCATGAATAGTGACTGGTTGTCAATCACCAAAAGGTGACTTGATATCCATCACTAAATTGACAAGTGATGTGACGCGTGATGTGACTTGTGGGCCGCACTTAAATTCAAAATGCGAGTGGGCCCGCAACCACTCCCGGGCTCAGGTTCGCTAATTCTGAATTAATGAATTTTCCATTGCGACGTAATTAAATCAAATTTAATTAAATAATTATGCCTAGCAAAACTACTATTCATGTCGCTAGCGAATTAATTCTAAATTAACTCGTTCTCCCGAATTAAAATCAAATTTTAATTCCACGTCGAAATCAAATTTCATATAATATATCAAATATATTATTTTATCGATTAATTCCAAATTAATCGTTCTCTCTCTTTAAATAATATTTTATCCCAGATAAAATATCTCCGTATTTAATCCTAGATTAATTTTCTCTCTCTAATAATTAATCCCATATTAATTATGTGCGAGTCATACGTCATCGGTGAATCTTCGGGAAGCGGCCCATGAAATCCTTGGATATGTTGGCAGTAAATCTGGTAGTCGGACTATCCGAACACGTACGTACCTAGTACTACGTTTTTACCGATTTACAAGACATGGTTGGCTTCTAGCAAAGCACCGTGCCTACCCAATTCTCCAGAAATATTCTTAAAGGAATATGTAATCTATATCAGGCGTAGTATACGTAGTATTGCGTATTGCAATCCAGTATCGGATGTCACATGCAAGGCCTGGGGCTGGAATTGTGTATGCCCCGTACGAAGCACATATCGGATCTCTGGTAACTAGTCTCTATAATCAGATAAACATGACCTAGTCATATTATCCCGATAGCTACAACATATAAGAGCATCAGTTCCGTATCCTATATGACCATCATCTCCATATGACTGAAGTGATACTTCCATCTTGAAATCACACCCAATACACTACGATTCTCAATATACCCAGAAGAGGCGTACACAGAACCTGTTAAATCCCTGTGACCAAAACCAAAGTATATTGATTGTCGCAAGTACTAGCGATGCAAGTCTCAGGTTAAGACCAAATACACCTACCCTGATTCGAACTTCCATAGACACATAGTCATACTACCAATGGAATTTTGAGGGGTCTATCCAGAGCGAAGCTGTTTCCGTACCATCGATAAACATAACCTCCTATCACACTTGCATAAGTATCCAATACTTAAATAAATGAGAACTATGTCGTTATGCTCCCACAACGCGCACAAGTGCAATACTAGTCTATTCCGCATTATCGATGTCCAATCTCGATAATACTATGACTAGGGATGTTTTAATGATTAAACCTTCATGGATTGATATTGTCTCATATCTTATCAATCTGGTACTAATCATATGGACTTTTATCATTTATATATCCCGGTAATCCAATTACAAATGATAAAAGAGAAATTTCCTTTGTCACATAGTTAATTTATACAACAACACCATGTTCTGTACAAATAGTGATGTTATGGGTCATAATTGTCCAATAATCTCCCACTTGGCCTATAGCCAATCACTCAAGTGTCCTACACTTGAACTATGTACGGTTCGCTCAAACTTCTACTGAGAAACAACTTTCGTCAGCGGATTTGCAAAGTTTTCATCTGATGCAATTTATTTGATCATCATATCGCCACGATGTATGATCCGAACGAATCAGATGAATAGTTGAAGTATATACTTGGATCATTGATGAGACCATTAATTCTTTAGCCTGTGATGTAGCCTAGCTCAACTGCTAATAGAACTATACCTAATCTGATTAGGATTATTTAGATCCAAATTGCTTCTATTGCTGCCTCAGCTGCAGCAATATTGCGCTTTTGTTGTTTATTCGGAAACAGTATCTTGCTTTGAAGATTTCCAGCTCACTGTTCCGTTATTCAAACTATATAGTACCTTTATTCCGACTTATAGTCGTTTTTATCGGTTAGGAAACTTGCAACAATGAACCCAGCCACCTTAAGTTCTCATTCTCCATAACTTCAGAAAGCATCCTTAGTTCTTCTAAGATACTTAAGGATGTTCTTAACATCAATCCAGTGACTATCACTTGGATTGCCCTGATTGTGACTCCATATGCTCAAAGCATATGAGACACCAGGTCGCGTACATATCTTTCAATGTACGAGTTCTCGGAGAGTGCCAACAACTTTTAGATCTATCCCAGTAGATCCTTATTCCTAGAATAAAGGTTCTCTCTCCCTAGTATTCTACAGAGAATTTTCATGAAAGCGAAGCTTTCACCGATTGCATTATGGGAATGTCATTTCCAAGAAATGATAAATCATTATTCTATAGGACAATCATTGTCAGTGCGCTCCCACTAACCTTCTTATATACACAAGAATCATTTTTGTTTTGAATTAAATCATATATCATTATGATTACATCAAAACTATAGTTCCAAGAACGCAATGCTTGCTTCAATCCATAAATGGATCGAATAACTTGCAAACCTTGTTTTCTCATTTTGGTACAACAAAACCGTCAGGATGTTGTAAACATCCTCCAAAAGGTTTCCGTTTAAGGAAAGCGGTTTTTGACATTCAGCTGCCATATTTCATGAATGAAAACATGGAGCATTAGCAAGCATTATCCAAATGGATTTAACCATGTCAACGATTAAAAGGTTCCGTCGTAATCGACACAATATTGATAACGATACCTTTTTCGCTACAAGCCTAGCTTTGTACGTTGGTATGTTACCATCAATGTATGTCTTCCTTGAAGACTCATATAGAACCAATAGGCACAATGCCTTCCGGTACATCAACTAGTGTCCAAACTTAGTTGGTATACATGGAATCCATTTCGGATATCATGGCATTTTGTCATAATAGGGAGTCAATACCTTGTATCACTTCCTCATACGTAGTCAATTTGTCTTCCTCTATAAGATTGACATCTTTACGAGGTGAGATCAGAAACTCATACCTCCCAGGTTGTTTTCTGACTCTCTCCGACTTATGCGGTTCTTGTGTATTCGAAGATTATTGGTACAGTTTCATCCTTAATGAACTGTTTGTATTCCGTGAGGAGTCGGTGCCTGGAATAGTATTACTCTGATTTTTATCGAGTTTTACTTTCCTCCCACTTACCACTGCATATAGGTATTCCTCTTAGGAAAATCACATGGAGACCAACAATTACATTGTTCACTTGTGAGTTGTATAAGTACTATACTTTGGTTACCCTAGGATAACCTACAAATTAGGCACTTATCCGATTTGGGTTCTAGTTTGGTATCATCCAAACATATGCCCAACATTCCCAAGTCTTCAGGAATGAGAAAACCCGGTTTCTTTCCTGTTCATATCTAATATGAAGTCTGTCAAACAGATTTTCATGGAACCTTATTCAAAATAAGTTTTTCACTGTTTAATGCGTATCTTTAGAAGGAAAATGGTAGCTCAGAGCGACTCATAATTAACCTTATCATGTCTAACAAAATTCGATTTCTCTGTTCGGACACACCGCAAAATTGAGGTGTTCCAGGAGGAGTCCACTATGAAAGAATACTATACTCTTTCAAATATTCGAGAAGCTTATTGCTTAAGTATTTTCCATCACAGTCTAACTATTGGGTTTCAACTATAGTCCCAAGATCATTCAAGCAATGAAAATCAATGTGAATACAATAAAGAAGTATGGCGGAATCATACTTATAATGATCGGATTTTGATGCGATGAACACAAAATAATTTGCTCCTTCCTTGAAGCTCACGGCTTTGGCTCCACTTTGTGCTCCATGGATGATCTTCAAGCTCCAAGCTTTGTCAATGGATTCCATGCTCAAGGGTTTGTTTCCCTATCACCTTTGGATGACTCTTTAGTGTGCTAGCACTTGGAAAAATTTGCCACAAATCTTCCCCTAGTGTTCTTGATGCTCTCGGCAATGAGAAGCAATTTTGAGAGAAAAATGGCCCTTGGCCGAAAATGGGAGAGGAGAATAGAGAGGTGATAAGTTGTGTGTATTGTGTAATCTAATACACAAAAATGAAAGTCAAATACCAAACTAATTAAAAATGGTAAATGTCTTTCAAGCCATCACAATTGAGTGTTTCACACTCAAGCATCAACAAACAACTTCCATCACAATAAAGTGATAAAGTTGACTAGTGATTTGACGCTTGATGTGACATGTGGGCCCCACTTGATTCGAAATGCGAGTGGGCCCGCAAACACTCCCGGGCTCGAGTTTGCTAATTCCGAATTAACGAATTTTCTGTTGCGCGTAATTAAATCAAATTTAATTAAATAATTGTGCCTAGCAAAATTACTATTCACGTCGCTAGCGAATTAATTCTAAATTAACTCGTTCGCCCGAAATAAAATCTAATTTTTATTCCGCGTCAAAATCTAATTTCGTATAATATATCGAATATATTATTTTATTGATTAATTCCAAATTAATCATTCTCTCTTTTTAAATAATATTTTATCCCAAATAAAATATCTCTGTAATTAATCCTAGATTAATTTTCTCTCTCGATTAATTAATCCCAGATTAATAATATGCGAGTCATACGTCATCGGTGAATCTTCGGGAAGTGACCCATGAAATCCCCGGATATGTTGGCAGTAAATCCGGTCGTCGGACTATCCGAACACGTACGTACCTAGTACTACATTTTTACCGATTTACAAGACATTGTTGGCTTCTAGCAAAGCATCGTGCCTACCCAATTCTCCAGAAATATTCTTAAAGGAATATGTAATCTATATCAGGCGTAGTATACGTAGTATTGCGTAATGCGATCCAGTATCGGATATCATGTGCTAGGCCTGGGGCTGGAATTGTGTCTGCCCCGTACGAAGTACATATCGGATCTCAGGTAACTAGTCTCTACAATCGGATAAACTTAACCTAGTCATAATATCCTGATAGCTGCAGCATATAAGAGTACCAGTTCTGTATCCTACGTGATCATCATCTCCACTATGACTGGAGTGATACTTCCATCTCGACATCACACCCAATACACTACGATTCTCAATATACCCAGAAGAGGTGTACACAGAACCGGTTAAAGCCCTGGACGACCAAAATCAAAGTATAGTGATTGTCGCAAGTTTTAGCGGTGCAAGTCTCAGGTTAAGACCAAATACACCTACCCTGATTCGGACTTCCATAGACACATAGTCATACTACCAATGGAATTCCGAGGGGTCTATCCAGAGCAAAGTTGTTTCCGTACCATCGGTAAACACAACCTCCTATTACACTTGCATGAGTATCCAATACCCAAATATATGAGAACTATGCCGTTATACTCCCATAACACGCACAAGTGCACTACTAATCTATTCCGCATTATCGATGTCCAATCTCGATAATACTCCGACTATGGATGTTTTAATGATTAAACCTTCATGGATTTATATTGTCTCATTTCTTATCAATCTGGAACTAATCATATGGACTTTTATCATTTATATATCCCGATAATCTAATTACAAATGATAAAAGAGCAATTTCTTTTGTCACATAGTTAATTTGTACAACAACACCATGATCTGTACAAATAGTGATGCCATGGGTCATAATTGTCAGGAATAGACTAGTATATATTTGGATCGTTGATGAGACCATTAATTCTTTAGCATGTGTTGTAGCCTATCTCAGCTGCTAACAGAACTACTCCTAATCCAATTAGGATTATTAAGATCCAAATGGCTTCTATTGCTGCCTCAGCTGCAGCAATATTCTGCTTTTGTTGTTTATTCGGCAACCGTATCTTGCTTGGAAGATTTCCAGCTCATTGTTCCGTTATTCAAACTATATAGTACCGTTATTACGACTTATAGTCATTTTTATCGGTTAGGAAACTTGCAATAGTAAACCCAGTCACTTCAAGTTCTCCTTCTCCATAGTATAAGAAAGCATCCTTAGATAATCTAAGATACTTAAGGATGTTCTTAACATCAATCCAGTGACCATCACTAGGATTGGCCTGATTGTGACTCCGTATGCTCAAAGCATATGAGACACCAGGTCGCGTACATTTATTTCAATGTACGAGTTCTCGGAGAATGCCAACAACTTTTATATCTATCCCAGTAGATCCTTATTCCTATAATAAATGTTGTCTCTCCCAAGAATTCTACGGAGAATTTTTCATGAAAACCAAGCTTTCACCGATAGTATTATGGGAATATCATTTCCAAGAAATGATATATCATCATTTTATAGGACAGTCACTGTCAGTGCGCTCCCACTAACTTCCTTATATACACAAGAATTATTATATTTTTGAATTAAATCATATACAATTATGATTACATCAAAACTATAGTTCCAAGAAATCAATGCTTGCTTCAATCCATCAATGGATCGAATTAACTTGCAAACCTTGTTTACTCGTTTGGTATGACAAAACCGTCATGATGTTGTAAACATCCTCTAAAAGGTTTCTGTTTAAGGAAAGCGATTTTGATATTCAGCTGCCATATATCATAAATGAAACATGCAGCATTAGCAAGCATTATCCAAATGGATTTAATCATGGCAACGAGTAAAAGGTTTCATCGTAATTGACACAATGTTGATAACGATACCTTTTTCACTACAAGCCTAGCTTTGTACGTTGACATGTTCCATCCATGTATGTCTTCCTTGAAGACTAATATAGTATCTATAGACACAATGCCTTTCGGTACATCAACTAGTGTCCAAACTTAGTTGGTATACATGGAATCCATTTCGGACATCATGGCACTTTACCATAATAGGGAGTCGATACCTTGTATCACTTCATCATACGAAGTCAGTTCGTATTCCTCAATAAGATTGACATCTTAATGAGGTGAGATCAGAAACCCATACCTCCCAGGTTTTTTTCTGACTCTCTCCGACTTACGCGGTTCTTGTGTATTCGAAGATTATTGGTATAGTTTCATCCTTGATGAACTGTATGTGTTCCATTATGGAATCGGTGCCTGGAATAGTATTGTAGGACACAGATGTTGGACGACGCTGTTCTGGGCTCGCGGCCCGGTCGGGAGTACGGAATAGCCCGCGAGGGACTAAACCGAAGAATAATGGAGTCACCACCCGGTGTGAAATGGGAAAATGATTTAAGGCCGCACTCACCCCTCGCAAGGGAATACCTCAAATCGTTGGGTTCGGAATGGTCCCTTACTTATGCCACTCATAATGAAATGATTTGTACAATAATTTAATCGAATCTAGCAACATACATTCCCAAGGGTATTCTATTTCTAAGCTCACATGCATAAGTACAAGGCTCATATCTAAGTTTACATATAACCTATGTCTGAATTTGCATACAACCTATTTGCATATAATCTATGTCCAAATTTTCATACAACCTATTTGCATATAATCTATGTCCAAATTTTCATACAACCTATTTGCATATAATATATGTCCTAATTTGCATGCATAAAGGTAAATGGTAATTGTACAAACACACATAAAAATGAATCAGAACAATGGCAAGCATATAATTTCATAAGCACATTGTACTTATACATGTGGGAACACAAATAAATGGCAATTGCACAATCATGCGAAGTAAAGAGAAGCAATTAGGTACATAATGCAAAGAGATAACTAATGAGGCCATTGTACATTAAAATAAACGTGCAATGATGCGATGCAAAAGATAGACAATGAAAGTGAAAGAAAAGAGATGTGAAATATGCCCACATCTATATAGGACTTCGAGTGTCCGATTAAACGTATTTCACATTCAATCGAACATACTTTGTCCGACGCGGTAAAATGTCATGGCAAAGGTAGCCCTTCGGCTTTCTATCCCTCAAAATGGAGGACCTTTAATCCAACTTGATTTGCCCATGTGTATTTCAATATGATGCATGATTATGCAAAGAGATGACATACAGAAAGCAAACAACGGAATAATAAAAGACGTGGTGAAGTACTGTCATAAAGGTAGCCTTTTGGCTTTTCTTCTCTCAAATAGAGAACCTTTAGACCAACGTACTAAGCCCATACACATCACATTACAATGCATATAAAATAAAGAAAACAAAATAGGACTTCGCATATTTGATTAAACATATATCACATTCAATCAAACACACTTTTTCCGGCGCGGCAAAGTATTGTCGTAAAGGTAGTCTTTTAGACTTTTTCTTCCCTCAAATAGAGAACCTTTAGACCAACATACTAAGCATATTCGCATCACATCACCAATACAAACAAATAATCGTACGGAAATTAAATGGCGGAATATAAAAAGCGGATAATAAACAAACAAGATAAAACATGTCGAAATACGTGTCGTTTGCTCAAGTGGTACGTGGAGTTGTATCCCAAGTACAGACCGCACTACCGTCTATTCGGATTCGGCTACGGAATTTACGTCTGGGTTTCCATCCTATATACCACAAGAGACAACGCATTTTCCATTCATTAAAGAGCCACAGCATACATTAACCAACGACTCTCATGCGAAGAACATTCATTAAACAATTAAAATATGAATAAAAGACAAATGAGAAAGGTGCCCTCAGGTCTAACCTTTTGTGTCGACTCTCGGAAGCACATTACAAGGTCGTCGGAAGGGCTAAAACTCCGTAACTTTTTTGGTTCACTAGTTCACGTTTTTCCTCGATGTTTTCACTGCTCGGGCTACTGTTTTCATTCCATTTCACCGTTGTTTTGGACTGTAATTTTTCTCTCTATTTCGGGCCCAATTCTGTACTATTTTGGGGTGATTTGTTCACTATTTTGGGGTGTATTTTAGGTGGTTTTCGAGACTGTTTTGGTCAGTTTTTGGGCAGTTTCGTGGACTGGTTGTTATCGATTAAGACTGGTATGTTTTGGTGATGTTTGAACGTGTCTCAGAGTGCTGTGTGCATGGAGACTTTAGGGTTTTTTTATGGCTTTTGTCGGTCAATGGGTGAAGGAAGCTATGTGGCTTACGTTTTAAGGTTAATGTGTGAGTGCAGTGGATGAAGGCAATGGATGAAGGCTTGAGGCGTTAAGTGCTACGATTTGTTGAAGGGAAGCAACATGTTTGTGGCAGTGTGGCAGTTTGACGTGAAGGTAGCAGTGTTATTGGCATGAGGCCATGTTCTTGTATTTGGAGCTGGTTGCGTGGTGTTTAGGCGTTAATGAATGAGCAGATTTATGGTGTAAAGTAAGGGGTATGTGGCGTGGAGCAAAGGGGTATGCGGCTAGGCGTGAGAGATGAGAGGCAGTGAGTGGAGTTCTTCGTTGCTTTGTGCGTTAGTGAGGCAGGGCAGTTTGCTGTTGATTAGGGTTTTATTTGCTTTTTTTTTTTTGGTCACTGCCGAGAGAGAGAGAAGGGAATGGTCGGTTTTTTTAGGGTTTCATGTGTTTTTTTTTTGTTGTGTTGTGTGGTGTGAATGAGAGAAGCCAAATGACTTTATGAGGTTTTGTGTTATTTTTATAGAGAGAGGGTAGAGGTATGAAGGCATTAGGGTTTGCATGGATTTTCAAAAGGAAATAAATCAATTAAATATGGATGCATCAATTTATTAAGGGGATAAAATCATGTAATTTAGGTGGGATATATTTATTTAAGGGAAGGATATTTATATTTTTGGTGGGTAATATATTAAATTGTTGAGTGAATTATTTAAATTTAGGAAATGATATATTTAAATTAGGAATGTGATTTATTAAAATTGGTAGGTGATTTAATTTAATTTAATTTCAATTTAATTTTAATTTAATTAATTTAATTGGTTTTAGTTTAATTTAATTTAATTTGTGTTGGATTTAATTTAGTTTAATTGGATTTAATTTAATTTAACTTAATTTCAATTTAATTGGTTTTAATTTAATTTAATTTGATTTGTGTTTTAAATATGTTTTAATTATTTTTGGATTGGGCTTGGGTGAGATGGGCTTGGTGTATGGCTTGCGGGGTTTTTGGGCTAAAGGTGCTTTAAAACGGAGGTCCAACAAGTGAGCCCAAAGCAAAACAAGCGAATAAAATCTAACAAAATATCGATTCCCTTCCGACGTCCGTTTCCCGCGACTTCCTCGACTTAAAAGGTAGTGTCTCCAAATGAGACTCATCATAGGGACTTACATGCAAAAATGCAGTGCCTACAGTCGCCCCCACTTTGATAGGACTTATGCAGTGTGTGACAATGACAATCCTATCAAAGTTTATGCAATGCATTTTTACTTACCTGGCTCGCCAGCTGTTGCTTAACTTACTTGTTATCCTGAGATGCTTTGACCTTTGGGCTTTGTTCCCAAATTGTATTGAATATGGGCTTTGTTCCCGAACTGTGCTGAGAGAGGGCTTTATTCCCTTGGGCTTTATTCCCGAACTGTGTCAAGATAGGGCTTTATTCCTCTAGGCTTTGTTCCCGAACTGTTTTGAAAATGGGCTTTATTCCCATGGGCTTTGCTCCCGAACTGAGTCAAGATAAGGCTTTATTCCCGAACTGTTTTGAAAGTGGGCTTTATTCCCCTGGGCTTTGCTCCCGAACTGTGTCAAGATAGGGCTTTATTCCCCTAGGCTTTATTCCCGAACTGTTTTGAAAGTGGGCTTTATTCCCATAGGATTTGCTCCCGAACTGAGTCAAGATAGGGCTTTATTCCCCTAGGCTTTTTTCCCGAACTGTTTTGAAAGTAGGCTTTATTCCCCTGGGCTTTGCTCCCGAACTGTTTCAAGATAGGGCTTTATTCCCCTAGGCTTTATTCCCGAACTATACTTAATGAAGGCTCTATTCCCTAGGCCTAGTTCCCGAATTATGTTGATTGTGGGCCTTATTCCCGAACTGTGTTGAATGTGGGCTTTATTCCCGAACTGTACTGAATGTGGGCTTTATTCCATGGGCCTTGTTCCCGAATTATTTTAACTATGGGCCTTGTTCCTGAATTATTTTAACTGTGGGCCTTGTTCCCGAACTGTGTTGAATGTGGGCTTTATTCCCGAACTGTACTAAATGTGGGCTTTATTCCATGGGTCTTGTTCCCGAATTATTTTAACGGTGGGCCTTGTTCCCGAACTGTGTTGAATGTGGGCTTTATTCCCGAAGTGTATTGAATGTGGGCTTTACTCCATGGGCCTTGTTCCCGAATTATTTTAACTGTGGGCCTTGTTCCCGAACTGTGTTGAATGTGGGCTTTTTCCCGAAGTGTATTGAATGTGGGCTTTATTCCATGGGCCTTGTTCCCGAATTAATTTAACTGTGGGTTGTTCCCGAATTATGTTGACTGTGGGCCTTATTCCCAAACTGTACTGAATGTGGGCTTTATTCCTTGGGCCTTGTTCCTGAACTGTTTCAAGATAGTGGGTCTTCGACCTCAAACTGATGTGGGCCTCACCCCAAAACTGATACTGATGTGGGGCCTCGCCCCCAGACTGATACTAATATGGGCCTCAACCCCAGACTGATACTGATATGGGCCTCAACCCCCAAACTGGTATTGAGGTGGGCCTCGCCCCCAGACTGATACTGATATGGGCCTTAACCCCAGACTGATATTGATATGGGCCTTAACCCTGGGACTCGTCCCCAAACTGCTGATGTCATATTGATGCTTCTGATTGGCTTTCATTTGCCGCTTTGTCTCTTTCTTCTTCAAAACCTGTGAATACAAAGAAAACACAAAACACAAAAAGGAATTCAAAATATGTTACGTGTATGCATGCATGCGTGAATGAGTTTCCCATCCCGTTGGGTTAGGTCTTCCGCCAATTCCCTTGATGACCATTCTTCTCTTCCTTAGGGAAAATATAGTTTCAATCTATCCACATTGATCGGCTCGGTGAACTCATTTCCTTCCAAGTCTGATAGTCTCACTGCCCTATTTCCCAATTTCTGAATGGATATCCCGTCCTTTCTGCTTGCTTCTTCCGAGGACTCCCTGTGTTCTAAACATCGCTGAGTATCATAGTACCAGGGTTGAATGCGTTTGTCAAATATACTAATGTTACAGGTTGAAAAGACGAGACTCAGGCAAGTAAACGAAATGAACGCCTTTATTATCATAAAAAAAGGTTCGAACAAGTAGACAAAACCAATGTCTTTATTAAAAATGCTAGATCAAATAAGCTAGGGAGAACATCTTCATCATTCGCAATATCGCCTTCTTCCTCGACCTATTGTTCTTTACTACTGTTATCCATTATCTCAATGTAAGAAGCCTGGTGGTTGAGAGTTTGGAGGAAAAAGGTTTCGGGTAGGCCGGAGTTGATCACGTAGGTGGGTGGTGGAATGGAGTGGTAATTAGGTAAGTGATTTATGTATGTGTTAGGTTGTTCTTTTTCTAGATTGGGTATTTTATGGGAGTCAATAAGGTTTTGGACCTCATGCCTAAGGCGGGTACAGTTGTCGGTGTCATGGCCTTTTTCTTGATGGAAGTAACAATACTGGTTTAGGTTCATGTGCGGTGGCACAGGATTTGGGAATGGCCCAGGTTCCAAAGGTTTTAGAAGTCCTTGCATCTTCAACTTTTCAAACACCTTTGACAAAGGTCTACCAAGATTGGAGAACCGCCTGTTTCTGACGGTAGCGACCTCAGCAGTAGCGGGCTTGGTCTCAGAGGGCCCCCCAAAAGTCATTCTATTTTGGCCATAAAACTTCTGATTCTCGGCTTCCTCCTCCTCGATATCCATGACAGTCTCCATCAACTGTCGAAAATCAGCAATCATTGAAGTCATCCTCCTCAGCTTACCATAAATAGAGGGCTTGGTGCCATTGATGATCATTTTGATCTGGTCCTTCTCCGAAGGACGAGTCTGCATTTTCAGAATCTAACTCCTCCAGCGATCTACATACTCTTTGAAACTTTCCTCCGGCTTTTGCTTGGTATTCTCCAAGTCACGGAGTGACAAGTCAATCTCAAAATTTGTAACATACTGCTTTAGAAAAGCATTTGCCAATGCTCTCCAATCTTCTTTAACCTTTCTTTCAAGGCTATGGTACCACACTACGGGTGCCCCCTCAAGCGACATCCTAAATATCTTCTGAACTTGGCACTGTGACAAGCCCACTGAACTCAAAACCGAGACATATTGCCGGAGATGGAACCTCGGGTCCCCGTTCCCATTGAATTTGGCTATGTCGGGCATTTTAAACTGAGCCGGTAGCTGCTCCTCAAAGGTCATCGCCTCATTGTCCAACAAGTCTTCATGTTTACCCCTCATCTTGCGGGTAACCGATTCTACCTGATCACGGAGTTTCTGTAATTCAGCCTGAGACCCAGCTATTCTCCATGCGGCATTCTCGGCCATATCATCATCAAAAGTGGGGATGTCATTCCCCAACCCATTCGGAGGCTCCTCACACCTCACATTCTCAGAATTTCCCCCAGCACGGGGCACAGCCATACTAGCCAAAGCAGTAGCCAAGGTTTGTAACTGTTCAGTAATCTTGGTTAGACCATTCTCCAGTTGATCCATGTGAGATACCTCATTTTCTGATCCACTCATATTTGTTATTGGCCTCTTAGTGAGTCTTCCCTAACCCAACGGGAATCTATGATATTTCTTTAAAATTCTCAGTCAGCATGTATGCGTGCAATGCATGTAATATATAAGCCCATAAAAAATTTCATATTAGTTGGCCCATTATCATTTTAAAGTGTTCAATCACGCTATTGCGCGGTGCAAACTTGTCCCGATTGAAAAGGCCCAACAGGTTTACACCTTGCGATAACATGGCTCAATGACTTCAAATGATAAGAGGCCCTAAACATAAAATGGCCCATCGACATTTTAGAAGCTCTTGGCCCAATTGTCAAAGGATATGAACTCATCCCAGTTTAAATGGCCCAACAAGTTCACATCTTTGGAGAAGAAGTCCAACTGGATCCAAATGACGATGGTCCAAAACAAAAACATAAGTAAATAATTTCTACTAGTTCTACGACTAAGGTTCACATGTGGGTTTACAGGAGTGCGGAAAAAGGCTCTCGCTGACGAAGGATTGCCCACAACTAGGACTCCCCACTCAAGGGTTCAAGCGACCAAGTGAGCGCACCCTTTTTTTACACTAAGGTACGTGCCAACGAGTTATGGTGTGTGACTGACTGTCAAATGGATTTCCCATTGTAGATTCCCCAGAGGGACGGTGGAGCGAACTCTCTTAAATACCCAAGCCTCTTAGGCTCTTATCGCTTGGTGACAGGAATAAACAACGAGTCCTCCAAATTAGTCCATCACAGTAAGCTACGAGTAAATGATTATCTAGGTGCCTTCACAGCTTTTCCTTATAGAAAGGTAGTGAGTGAAGGAAGACACCAAACCATCACCTAGCCTTAATAATGCCTTTGATTAAACCACCTCAACCCACAATAGACACGGTTAACTTAAAGCACAAATCATAAACATTACAAGACATTATTTCGGGGCTGATTCTCTATCCCCAGTGGAGTCGCTAGACTGTAGGACACAGATGTTGGACGATACTGTTCCGGGCTCGCGGCCCGGTCAGGAGTACAGAATAGCCCGCGAGGGACTAAACCGGAGAATAATGGAGTCGCCACCCGGTGTGAACCGGGAAAATGATTTAAGGTCGCACTCACCCCTCGCAAGGGAAGACCTCAAACCGTTGGGTTCGGAATGGTCTCTCACTTATGCCACTCGTAATGAAATGATTTGTGCAATAATTTAATCGAATCTAGCAACATACATTCCCAAGGGTATTCTATTTCTAAGCTCACATGCATAAGTACAAGGCTCATATCTAAGTTTACATATAACCTATGTCCGAATTTGCATACAACCTATTTGCATATAATCTATGTCCAAATTTGCATACAACCTATTTACATATAATCTATATCCAAATTTGCATACAACCTATTTGCATATAATCTATGTCCCAATTTGCATGCATAAAGGTAAATGGTAATTGTACAAACACACATAAAAATGAATCAGAACAATGGCAAGCATACAATTTCATAAGCACATTGTACGTATACATGTGGGAACACAAATAAATGGCAATTTCACAATCATGCGTAATAAAGAGAAGCAATTAGGTACATAATGCAAAGAGATAACTAATGAGGCCATTATACATTAAAATAAACGTGCAATGATGTGATGCAAAAGATAGACAATGAAAGTGAAAGAAAATAGATGCGACATATGCCCACATCTATATAGGACTTCGAGTGTCCAATTAAACGTATTTCACATTCAATCGAAAGTATTTTATCCGGCGCGGCAAAACGTCGTGGCAAAGGTAGCCCTTCGGCTTTCTATCCCTCAAAATGGAGGACCTTTAATCCAACTTGATTTGCCCATGCGTATTGCAATATGATGCATGATTATGCAAAGAGATGACATACAGAAAGCAAACAACGGAATAATAAAAGGCACGGCGAAGTACTGTAATAAAGGTAGCCTTTTGGACTTTTCTTATCTCAAATAGAGAACCTTTAGACCAACGTACTAAGCCCATGCGCATCACATTACAATGCATATAAAATAAAGACAACAATATAGGACTTCACATATTCGATTAAACATATATCACATTCAATCAAACACACTTTGTCTGGCATGGTAAAGTATTATCGTAAAGGTAGTCTTTTAGACTTTTTCTTCCCTCAAATAGAGAACCTTTAGACCAACATACTAAGCCCATGTGCATCACATCATCAATACAAACAAATAATCGTACGAAAATTAAATGGCGGAATATAAAATGCCGATAATAAACAAACAAGATAAAACATGTCGAAATACGTGCTGTTTACTCAAGTGGTACGTGGAGTTTTATCCCAAGTACAGACCGCACTACCGTCCATTCGAATTTGGCTACGGAATTTACGTCTGGGTTTTCATCCTATATACCACAAGAGATGACACATTTTCCATTCATTCAAGAGTCACAACTTACATTAACCAACGACTCTCATGCGAAGAACATTCATTAAACAATTAAAATATGAATAAAAGATAAATGAGAAACGTGCCCTCAGGTCTAACCTTTTGTGTCGACTCTCGGAAGCACATTACAAGGTCGTCGGAAGGGCTAAAACTCCGTAACTTTTCTGGTTCGCTGGTTCACGTCTTTCCTCACTGTTTCACTGCTCGGGCTACTGTTTTCATTCCATTTCGCTGCTGTTTTGGACTGCAATTTTTCTCACTGTTTCGGGGCCAATTCTGGACTGTTTTGGGGTGATTTGTTCACTATTTTTGGGGTGTATTTTAGGTGGTTTTCGAGACTGTTTTGGGCAGTTTTTGGGCAGTTTTATGGACTGGTTGTTATCGATTAAGACTGCTATGTTTTGGTGATGTTTGAACGTGTCTCAGAGGGCTGTGTGCATGGGGACTTTAGGGTTTTTTTTGTGGCTTTTTTCGGTCAGTGGGTGAAGGAATCTATGTGGCTTACATTTTAAGGTATACTCGCAACGAGTTATACTCTGATATAGAGATAATATTTCTAGTCAAACTAGGTACATTGTAACAGATTCCTAATTTAAATACACACCCGAAGGGTAGTTCCTAAACTTAGGTTTCTACGGTTAAAACAGAAACTCTCGTCCCATTTCCGATTCGTAGATCAATCTCAACTGAAGTCAGTCTTCTTCTAATCAGCAGATTTTGCACATCAGTACATATATTATGTACCACATCTAGTATCAAAATCCAATTTTGAAACTAATAGCGAACAAGTTTATGACAAACATACTTGAGAACGTGGCTCCAACTTGGTAGTCTTATTCTTCAACACATGTGTTGGACACCCCTATATTCGGAAATGTCGTAAACTAGTTTTACGACCACTCCACAACTCTAAGAGAGTCTTAAGAATACACTTAGATGGAACTACATAAAGGATATATATTTCTGTTTGCAATGCATACCCCCAAAACTAACTAGGTAGTGAGCTATAACTAAACATAGATCTTGTCATGTCCAGTAGGGTCCAATTTCTCCTCTCTGCAACACCATTTTGCTGTGGTGTTCCAGGTGCTGTGAGCTGGGATACTATCTCATGCTTAACTAAGAATTCCTTGAAATCTCTGTCAAGGTTTTATCCTCCATGATCCGATCGTATTGTTTTGATTGTCTTACCTAACTGGTTCTCAACCTCAGTATGATACTCTTTGAATTGCTCATTACAGTGTAGTGTTTAAGAAGGAGATGATGATGAATTTAATTCGACACCAAATAGCCTTTTGTGCTATATCTCATCACCAACAGAAAATAGAGTGGGCTATACTCACAATCTTATCTCTAAACACTTTAGAAATCAATGTGTCACACAAAGTTTTTTATTTTTGGTTTTCTTTTTCTCTTCTTTTCTTTTCTCAACATAGAGAGAATTCTTAGAACAATGAGAGAGTGGCTAGGGTTAGAATGGCATAGGTTAGGCAAAAAGAAAATCACATTTTATTTATATACATAGAGTTATTAATTTTAAAAATCAAACAAAACCTAGCCCTCCCCACTTGCAAAGTTTCGGCCACCCTCCCATTTTTTTGAAAATTTTTATAACATAAAATTTACTTTCCTTTATTGCATTGGATGTTACAAAAATGAAATAGTTATCATTTTTTAAAATGTGTAACTACCAAAAAATAATCCAAGGGTTTCCAAAACTCATTTTTGGAATTCCAAAAAATATAAAACTTTTTATTAAGTTATATATAATATAATTTATTAATATGTAATTAATAATTGTCATATAATTATTAAAAATCATATATTAAATTTAACATATAATTTCAAGTGTGACAAAATAATATTATTAATCATATTAATAATATATATTATACATATGTGAGTATATAAATGGACTATCCAATTATATTTATTCTGCTACAATATATCGAGCTGGCACGGGAACCAAATGGACCTACGATTCCGAGCTCCAATAATCCCGGAATATTAATTAAGCTCTTAATTAAATATTTTGAATTATTAACTATGGATTATTCCACTAAAAATTTGAGACTGCACTCCCATTGTCTCAGATAGATAAATTAAACTGAATCACATCGGTGTCCATCGATATAGTCATTACATACGGATTGGCCCTTCAAGAGTATATCATAATTAGAGTCGGGTCATAATATCCGTTATACCCTTCTAATTATTTTTTATCTTAAGTATCAGTGATTCTCTAATGAATGATTTATTCATAACCATTATGAATGTTAATCTTTCTATTTGTAATAAAAAGACTTGAGCGCTCTAACCATTCAAATACGAATCAACCCTTAAGGAAGATATTCCTCTACTTCTCGCAATAAGGAGTGAATTCCCTATCTATGTAAAATCTCAACAGCTACATACAAAACCATGTTCCCAAAGTACGTAGCTATTAGTCGGGATTGCTACACCAACCTCACCTTTGTAAATCAAAGGACATAGCCTGCCATGCAGGAGTTCGTAGTATACTTAGGATTAAGATCAATCCATATATGACCATCTAGTAGATCGAAATGAATTTCTTTGTTTAACATATATTATAAGAAACTCATTTCTATTTGGGTCCGGTCCTATATGATCACATCATATAAGGTGCTTACATTCTCATGTCTCCACATGGATGATCCCGGATCAAGGTCGTCATACAAATATAGAATAGACCGTAGTTATAGATAAACCACAAACAAAATACCATCTTTGTTTGCTCTCTATGGGCAAACAAAGTACCATATTTGTTTGCTCTCTATGGACTATTTTAGATTACTAACTTCATACTTAAATCCTCTTGTGTATGGCACTCATACACTTGTTGGTTTCTATTAAGGTCCCAAGATCAATAATAAGCATGAAATCATGTTTGAATAACAATCGAAGAAGTTGCGGAATACTCACATAGAGCGGTTGAGCGACGCGGAGGCAACAAAAACTTTTCTTTTCTTCTTCACTGCATTGGGCAGTGAGTTGTGAGTGCTCACTGGTTTGGCCTCCATTTTGGTCCTTCGTCAAGCTCCAACCTTCGTCGAATGGTTCCCGGCTCATGGGTGGACTTCCCTATCACCTTCTCATGTCTCATAAGTGTGCTAGCACTTGTGATTTTGCCACAAAATCCACACTCTATGCTTCTCACTGCTCACGGCAGTTCACAAAACCAGAAGGTTTATTTTGCCCCTTAGGCGTGAAGAGTAGAGAGAAAGAGAGAAGAGAGAGTTGTATTTGGTTTGTGAAATTTATGTATTAAATACACACATTTGAATTTCAAATGCATTTCACTTGAATTTGGCTTTCAAAAAGAAAACCATTAAAGCCTTAATGGCACCAACCACACACATCACTTCCATCAATCATGAATAGTGACTTGTGTCAATCACTCAAAGTGAAAGACATCCATCACTTGATTGACGAATGATGTGACGCTAGATGCGACTAGCGATTTGACGCTTGAATTGACTTGAGTGCCGCACTCGAATTCGAAATGCGAATGCGCTCACAAATAATCTCGGGCTCGGGTTCGCTAATTCCAAATTAATGAATTTTCCGTTGCGTCGTAATTAAATGATTATGCCTAGCGAAATCACTATTCATGTCGCTAACGAATTAATTCTAAATTAACTCGTTCGCCTAAATTAAAATCATATTTTAATTCCGCGTCGAAATCTAATTTCGTTTAATATATCAAATATTCTAATTAATCGATTAATTCCAAATTAACTGTTATCTCTCTTTAATGATATTTTATCCCAGATAAAATATCTCCGCAATTAATCCCAGATTAATTTTCTATCTCTTCTAATTAATCCCAGATTAATTTAGAGTGCGAGTCATACGTCATCGGTGAATCTTTGGGAAGCGACCCATGAGATCCCCGGATATGTTGGCAGTAAATTCGGTCGTCGGACTATCGGAACACATAAGTACCTCGTACTACGTTTATACCGATTTACAAGACAATGTTGGCCTCTAGCAAAGCGCCATGCCTACCCAATTCTCCGAAAACATCCTTACAAGAATAAAGGATCTGTATCAGGCGTAGTATATGTGGTATTGCGTATTTCTGTCCAGTATCAAATGATCACATGCTAGGCCTGGGGCTGGAATTGTGTATGCCCCGTACGAAGCACATGTCGGATGTCTGGTAACTAGTCTCTATAATCGGATAAACATGACCTAGTCATAATATCCCGATAGCTGCAGTATTTAAGAGAACCAGTCCCGTATCCTACGTGACCATCATCTCCATATGACTGGAGTGACACTTCCGTCTTGACATCACACCCAACACACTACGATTCTCAATATACCCAGCATTGGCGCACACAGAACCTGTTAAAGCCCTGGACGACCGCAACCAAAGTATATTGATTGTCGCAAGTATTAGCGGTGCAAGTCTCAGGTTAAGACCAAATACACCTACCCTGATTTCGGACTTCCATAGACACATAGTCATACTACCAATGGAATTCCGAGGGGATCTATCCAGAGCGAAGTTGTTTCCCGTAGCATCGGTGAAACACAACCTCCTATTACACTTGCATGAGTATCTTATACCCAAATATATGAGAACTATGCCATTGTGCCCTCACAACGCGCACAAGTGTAATACTAGTCTTTTACGTATTTATCGATGTCCAATCTCGATAATACTCTGACTAGGGATATTTAATGATTTATCCTTCGTGGACTGATACTGTCTCATATCATTCTCCGTCCAGGAACAAATCATATGGACCTCTCATCATTTATACATCTAGGTGATCTAATCACAAATGATAAGAGTGCAATCTCTTTTGTCACATAGTTAATTTGTACAACAACACCATGATCTGTACAAATAGTGATGCTATGGGTCATAATTTTCCAACAACACTAAGCCTGGAGGTACAAGAGTAATCTAGGGTAAACAAGATAATTTACAATATGCGATATTAAACAAACACTTTGATAAATGAATAATGCATCATTTTATTTCATAAAATATAATTTTGTGTACATTGCATAAAGCTCTATGGCATATATCCCAACAAGTGCCACCACGAGGGACAGTGGCAGGATCAGTTTCCCATAGGGATGTGCTCTCAGATAGTAGGTGAAAGTAGACGTCCTGAGAGGTGTCGATCTCATTTCTCAGGTGATGAATCTTGTCGTCAGAGGGATAAGGAACCCATAGCAACAGGGGTTTGAAAGCAAAATGAAGATGTTGAGTTAAAGAGCATAAAGTCTCGAAGACCAAAAATGAAAGGTTTTAAATTTTGAAACTATGAACCGGTGAAATTGATGGGCCAATGAATTCGATATTTACGTGACATGATCGTCAGGTTCCAAAGGAAACAAAAAGACGGCCCAAATGCCCAGAAGCTCATTAAGGGCCCAACTTTGGAGTATGTAGAATTTGAACAAGGCATTTGACCTTTGAAAATTTGAATTACCCCAAAAAGACCATTTGTTCCAATCATTTTATTCAAAATAATGCAAACACAATGGGGAAATATTTTGAAGAAAATAAACACTTAACATGTGGCCAAACGCACCACGAAGAAGATTCAAGGCCCCTTGTCAGAGTCTGACTTTAGGACCTTCAGTCATAGTCTGACTTTAGGACCTTCAGTCATAGTCTAACTTCAGGACCTTCAGTCAGATAGTGGCCCATGAATCTTGTCAGAGCTGAATTCAGGACCTTCCATCGGAGTCTGAATTCAGGACCTCTCGACAGAGCGTCCGCTTCAGACTCACTTCCAGGAAAGGCAAGTAGGGGTTACGCGATGAGTTAGCTCAGGAATCGGCTCCTTAATTGCGAGAATCTTCAAAATAAAGAATCTGATAGCCAAACAGATACTTTCCATCTCTTGAAGCTAATCAACCGCTTAGAATAGGAGAATTTTGAGATTCTAGCAATTGGCCTAGCTAATAGAAAATGTAAATGGTAATGTAAAGATAGTCAATGGTAGTTTCTTTTTTATGAAGGTATAAATAATAAGAGAATCCCAAAAAAAAGGAATCGATCTTTCATTAATTAAATAATAATAGAGAACGATTAAAAAAAGTTATTGTTTTCTTTTTGACTCTATTGTTTGTGTTGTTTCTGTTGTGTGAGGAACGGACAAAACCGAGCGCAGCGGAACCCGCCCGAGATCAAATCCTGAGCGAATAAAAATATTTTTTTTCAGCAGTCCTTAACAGTGGGTTTAAAAAAACTTTTCATCAACTCAAAATTTTCAATGCATTAAAAATAATTTTCCATGCATCAATAATTACCATAAGCATAATTAAAATTTTCAACACACTTAAATACATTTATCAACTCTTGATAAATCATTGCAAGCATTAAATTAATTTTCCAACTCTTGGAAAAATTAATCCAAGCTAACAAAATAATTTTCCAACACTTACAAAATTATTCCAAGCATATTTTACATAACTTCCAACTCTTGAAAATTACTCCAAGCATACAAAAATTTCTATATCAACTATATATCAATTATCATACACTTCAATTCTCATAATTCCTCACTTACATACCTCCAATTAATCCAAAAAATCCACAACAATAATCATCAACAAATCTAACAATAAATTTACAAATTAAATTTACCAACAAGCTTTGCCAATAATCCTTTCCTTCAAGTTTTTCCAAATCTTTTTCCGAATCTTCCAAGCTTTTAGTTTTCTTCAAATTCCACCAAATTAAGCAACTCAAGAACAAGACTTGGTCATCAAAAGGTGGTTTGATCACTCAAGAGTGGCAACCAAAAATTTTCCCCAATATCAACACTTAACCCTAGAGAAAAATCAAGCTTCAAGAACAATAACCAACCCTTAACTCTTAAGGATCAATTCCATGTCCATGAAAAATAAATTGGATGATTTTTGGTGAGATTTTGGCTTGATTTTGATGAACAAAAAAACAAAGAAAACCAAAGCCTTTTTTTTCTTGAAGTTCGGCAGTATGTAGAGAAGCAAAAGCAAAAGCAATTTTAATTTATTTCCTTGTTTTCGGCAGAATCAGCAAAAGGGAAAGTAATAATTTGTCTTTTTAGTTTTTATTTTCATTTTGTTTTTATTAAATAAAATTAAGAAAACCAAACCAAACCAATGCCATTAATTTAAATCATGGTTTAAGGAATCTTTTCCCTACACCACACATTTCAAAAAGCAATTTAACCATAGTTAAAATTAAATCTCATCAACTTTAGCATAAAGCTAACTTAGTTACCTTTTATGAATCATTTAGTTACTTTAACTAAACAATCCATTTACTTTACCTTAATTACTTTAACTAATTAAAAGCTTTATTTGTATAATCTAAGTAATTAATATATATATTAATTTAACAATTAAATTAATTCACAAAATAATTACTAATTTAATGTAAATCAAAATACATTTATTATACAATAAAATTATATCAACTCTTGATATAAAATTAATTAATTCAATTCATCTCTAAGAATTATCGGATTAAACAATTTAATCCTAAAAACCCAAAAAATACTTTGTCAACATTTGACGAAACGTCGCCCTAGTGCTCAACGAGTAAACTCAATATAATGGAACTCTCTAGGCTCACGTTCGGTTACTTATATGTATACATATATATCTCATATACTTGTACAAATATTTCATGAAGGCCAGTCCACCTACAAATCATGAAAAAACAACACGACACGTCGAACCATACAAGTCGAAGTTAAAACGCTAATGTATAATCCCTTCGTCATTACCGTCTCCAATTGAGTAAGGTTATAGATTTACTGTCAAAACCTTATCTACTCAATATAAAATTTAATTTTCATAATTATATTCCATTAATAAATAATATATGCGAAATTCTTTTTCAATATTATTTATAATGTTAAAGAAACAATTTCTTTAACGAACTTTCGGCCAAAAGATTTCCGGAATATATTCTGAAAATTTCTGGAAACATAATCCAACCATATGGACTGACGAATCCTCATATTAACACACACCGATCTTCGTGAGCATCGGTCTATACCTAACAGTCATCCAGAGGTCAGACCATAAAAGGTTTCTGACATGCATGGTATCAGACACAAAGGATCACTCACAAGACCACCGTGGTGTCTCAAGTCAAAGGACCACAATAACTACTCAACTCGAAAAGACAACTATTGATAGTTTTATGGAATATCTATTAGTCATCTTTTATGAGTTTGTTCAATACTCATTCAACTAATGAATATCTGCATTTCTATACGAACTTCCACTAAGCTCACAGTCTGTTGAGACAAACCATATGTCCATTACATATATAGATAATGCACTAGTCTTACTAATATAATGACCGACCCATGTCAATATATCTAGACCAGGAATAATTTATATTCGAGAGAATGCGTGATATTTCTCAACACCACTTGCAACTCTTGCAACTATATCACCATATGTTGTAACTCTCGGGTCTTTACTAAATTTATATAAGGTTCCGAATGTAACTCGAAATCTCTAACTCTTAGAGTAATCTAACTCTTAGATTTACAATATATAAATAAAAGTAAGAGTTTTACCATATAAATATAAATAACCATGATAAAATAAATATTATATTGCATAAATATCAAATATTCATACAAAAAGTAAATGGTGCACGATCACCATTTCCAACACTCTCACTTGATCTAGTGTCATTCACGATGGTATCTAATACTCATGGACTCCACGTGTTTTTCAAACACCTTGGGAGTTAAGGCTTTTAGTCAGTGGATCCACTATATTTTCTTCAGTTCGTACTTTACAAACTACAACATCACCTCTGGCCAAAATTTCTCTAATTATGTGATACTTTTGTTCCACATGCTTAGATTTCTTATGAGCGCAAGGTTCCTTGGCTTGAGCTATCGCACCATTGTTGTCACATAATAACGGAATAGGATCTACTATAGATGGGACTACTCCAAGCTCCGCAACAAACTTTTTGATCCAGACAGCTTCCTTTGTAGCTTCTGAAGCAGCAATGTATTCTGCCTCGGTGGTGGAATCAGCAGTCAAACCTTGTTTGGTGCTTTTCCAACTAATGGCACCGCCATTGAGAGAAAACACAAACCCAGATGTATACTTTCTATCATCTGGATCAGATTGAAAATCTGAATCCGTGTAACCTCTCAATTGTAAGTCATTTTCTCCATAAATGAGAAATTTATCCTTTGTACCCTTAAGGTATTTCAGGATATGTTTCACAACCATCCAATGGTCCTGACCCGGATCAGACTGATAACGGCTTGTAACACTTATAGCAATGCTGATATCAGGTCTAGTACATAACATGGTATACATTATGCTACCAACAGCAGAAGCATAAGGCTGGCTAAGCATTTTAGCCATTTCATCATCTGTCTTAGGACACATTTTCTTAGACAGATGAATACCATGTTTGAAAGGCACATTGAATGTCTTACAGTCAATGAAGTTGTACCTTTCAAAGATCAAATCAATGTACTTGGACTGAGAGAGTCATATCAGCCTCCTTGCTCTATCTCTATAAAGCTTTATACCTAGTATAAAATAGGCTTCTCCCAAATCCTTCATGGAGAAATTCTTACTGAGATAGGCTTTGACAGATTGTAACATACTACCTATATCATTCCGATAATAAGTATATCATCAACATAAAGCACTAAGAAGACTACCATGCTCCCACTTACCTTTTTATAGACACAGGATTCCTCTTCGGTTTTAATGAAACCAGACGATCTGATCACATCGTCAAAATGAAGATTCCAACTACGGGAAGCTTGTTTAAGTCCATAAATAGACCTTTTAAGCTTACATACCAGATTAGGATCTTTGGCGAATGCGAATCCCTCGGGTTGTTCCATATGGATATCTTCCTCAAGATTTCCATTCAGAAAAGCCGTTTTCACATCCATCTGCCAAATTTCATAATCATAGTGTGCGGCAATGGCTAATAAAACCCTGATTGACTTAAGCATGGCTACAGGAGAAAAGGTTTCCTCATAATCAATACCAGATTTCTAAGTATATCATTTTTTTACTAGTTGGGCCTTAAAGGATTCAACCTTTCCATCGGGCCCCCGCTTCCTCTTGTAAACCCATTTACAACCGATATGAACAATTCTGTCGGGAAATGGAACCAAGTCCGTGTTGGTTTCTATAATATGTCCCAAGGAAAGATTAAGCATTTGAAATACAACATTGAATATATATAAGATGAAGTATGGCGGAATCATACTTACATTGCTTTAGTGATGAAGAAAATCAAACCAAAATGGAAGCTCCAAGGTTGGGATGATTCGGCCAAGATGAGAAGAGGTGGAAAGCTCCAAGCTTTGTGTATTCCTTGCTCTATGATGGTTTCCCTATCACCTCTTTTGATCCCTTGTAAGGTGCTAGCCTTGCATGTGAGTAGATGTTCCAAACAACACTCAATATCTTCAAGTTTTAGACAACCAAAATGAAGAAGATGGAGAGCAAAAACTGCATGCAGTTTTCGGCAATATGAGAGAGAAAAGAGAGTTTTTGTTAATTGATTTTGTTACCAAAAATCAATTTATATTTATGCCATAATGTTTATTAAATTAATAATAAAATTATGACACCAACCATGCAATGGCTTAGAGTGTCAAACACTCAAACTCCATGCAAAACAATTGAGTGTATTGTACACTATCACCATGCAATGCATCATCAATAAAATAATACATATAATGACATGTGTCATGTGCCCCACACGTTTCCAAATGAAAGTGGGCCCACGTGCACTCACGCGTTCGGGTTCGATATTTCCGAAATACCGAACTTACGTCGCGACGTTAATTAAATCGAATTTAAATAAATAATCGCGCCTAGCGAAATTATTATTTACGTCGCTAACGAATTAATTCTAAATTAACTCGTATGCTCGAATTAAAATCTAATTTTAATTTCGCGTCGAAATCGAATTTCGATTATTATATCGAATATAATAATTTTATCGATTAATTCCAAATTAATCGTTCTCTATCTAAATAAGGCACTTTATCAGAGATAAAGTTTCTCCGCAATTAATCCAAGATTAATTAAGTCCGAATCAAATATCATAGGTGAATCTTCAGGAAGCGACCCAAGAGATCTCCGGATATGTTGGCAGTAAATACGGTCGTCGGATAATCCAAACACGCACGTACCTCGTACTACGTTCTTACCGATTCACAAGACAAGGTTGGCTTCTAGCAAAGCGCCATGCCTACCCAATTCTCCAGAAATATTCTTATAGGAATATAAGATCTATATTAAGCGTAGTATATACGTAGTATTGCGTACATCGATCCAGTATCGGATGATCACATGCTAGGCCTGGGGCTGGAGATGTGTCTGCCCCGTACGAAACATATATCGGACATCAAGCAACTAGTCTCTTTAAATCGGACAATCCTGACCTAGTCATATTGTCCCGACGGTTGCAACCTTTTTAGAGTACTAGTTCTGTGTCCTGCGTGATCATCACCTCCATATGTCTGAAGCGATACTTCCATCTTGACATCACATCCAGTACACTATGATTCTCGATAAACCCAGAAGAGGTGTACACAGAACCGGTTAAGGTCCCCAACCACCAAAACCAAAGTTTACCGATTGTCGCAAGTACTAGCGATGTAAGTCTCAGGTTAAGACCATATACACCTACCCTGATGCGGCCTCCCATAGACACGCAGACATACTACCAATGGGATTCCGCGGGGTCTATCCAGAGCGAAGCTGTTTTCCGTACCATCGGTAAAACACAACCTCCTATCGCACTTGCATAAGTATCCAATACTTAAATATATGATGCCGCACACTACAAACCAAGCGCAATACTATTCATTACGTCCGCATAATCGACTCGAATACTGATTCGAATACCTTGTCTGTTTGATATCTCGTCCTTCTCATCCAGTCCTTTGTGGCTTTCGTCTCATAATCCAGTACTAACATATGGACTTTCGCCATTTATAATCAAAGTAAATAATTTTACAAAACGGTAAAGGCAATTTCATTATCACATAGTTAATTTTGTACAATAATACAATATCATTTACAAACAGTGACGCTATGGGACACAATGTCTAACAATCTCCCACTTGGCCTATAGCCAGTCACTCAAGCATCTAATACCCGAACTATGTATGTGTCGTTCAAAAACTTGCTGAAGAACAGCCTTCGTCAGCGGATCTGCAATGTTGTCATCTGATGTGACCTTCTCGACCTTTACATCGCCACGATGTATAATCTCCTGAATCAGATGGTAACGTCGAAGAACATGCTTGGACCGTTGATGAGACCTTGGTTCCTTAGCCTGTGCTATAGCCCCGTTATTGTCACAATATAATGGAACGGGCTCAGCTGCTAACGGAACTACTACTCCTAATCCGATTAGGAACTTTCGGATCCAAACTGCCTCCTTTGCTGCTTCAGATGCAGCGATGTACTCTGCTTCTGTCGTTGAATCGGCAACAATATCTTGCTTGGAAGATTTCCAGCTCACTGCTCCGTGCTTCCGTTATTCAAACAAAAAATGTACCCGGATTGCGATTTGTAGTCATCCTTGTCGGTTTGGAAACTTGCATCGGTATACCCAAATACCGCAAGTTATCCACCTCCATAAATTAAGAAAGCATCCTTAGTTCGTTTAAGATACTTAAGGATATTCTTAACTGCTATCCAGTGACCTTCACCTGGATCGGCCTGATAGCGACTGACATGCTCAAAGCATATGAGACATCAGGTCGTGTACATATCATGGCATACATGATCGATCCGACTACTGCCGAGGCGAACGGTATCCGACTCATTTGTCTCTCTCTTCCTGAGTCTTAGGACACATGTCCTTAGACAGAGAGGTACCACGTACCATTGGAACCAATCCCCTCTTGGATTGTTCCATGTTGAATCGCTTCAACACTTTATCAATGTATGTACTCTGGGAGAGTCCAAGCAGCTTTCTGGATCTATCCCGGTAGATCTTTATTCCAAGAATAAAGGCTGCTTCTCCCAGATCTTTCATGGAGAATTTTAATGAAAGCCAAGCTTTCACCGACGTTAGCATGGGAATGTCATTGCCAATTAGCAATACGTCGTCGACATAAAGGACAATAAAAGTAAGTGCTCTCCCACTAACCTTCTTGTATACACAAGGTCATCTGCGTTTTGCACGAAATCATATTCTTTTATGATCTCATCAAAACGCTGATTCCATGACCGTGATGCTTGCTTCAATCCATAAATGGATCGATTTAACTTACAAACCTTGTTTGCAAGTCTAGGTATGATAAAACCGTCAGGCTGTTGCATAAAACATCCTCCAAAAGGTTTCCGTTAAGGAAAGCGGTTTTAACGTCCATTTGCCATATCTCGTAATCGAAATATGCAGCTATTGCAAGCATTATCCGAATGGATTTAATCATGGCAACGGGTGAGAAGGTTTCGTCATAATCAATACCATATTGTTGACGATACCCCTTCGCTACAAGCCTAGCTTTGTACGTTGTACGTTGCCATCCATGTCGGTCTTCTTCTTGAAGATCCATCTGCATCCAATAGGCTTTACGCCTTCTGGTGCATCAACCAGTGTCCAAACTTGGTTGGCGTACATGGAATCCATCTCGGACTTCATGGCATCTTGCCATAAAGCGGAATCGATATTTTGTATCGCTTCCTCATACGTAGCCGGTTCATTATCCTCAATAAGATTAATATCTACATGAGGTGAGATCAAGAACCCATACCTCTCAGGTACTGTTCTGACTCTCTCCGACCTACGCGGTCCTTGTGTATGTGAAGTTTGTGGTACAGACTCATCCCGGACGGTCTGCTCTTGTTCCGTCGTTGATTCATTGCCAGGAACAGTATCACTACGATCTTCATCGAGTTCTACTTTCCTCCCACTTACCACTGCATTTAAAAATCCTTCTCAAGGAAAAATGCTTGTAGAGCAACAAATACTTTGTTCTCTTGTGGGTGATAGAAGTAATATCCTTTGGTTTCCCTAGGATATCCTACAAAAGGCATTTATCAGATTTGGGTTCAAGTTTGGTACCTTCCAAACGTTTAACATATGCCCAGCATCCCCAAATCTTCAGGAAAGAGAAACCTGGTTTCCTTCCTGTCCATATCTCATATGGAGTCTGTTCAACAGACTTCGACGGTACCTTATTCAAAATAAGTATAGCACTGTTTAATGCTATCCCCAGAAGGATATTGGTAGCTCAGTGCGACTCATCATTGACCTTACCATGTCTAACAAGGTGCGGTTTTCTCCGTTCGGACACACTGTTTAATTGCGGCGTTCCAGGAGGAGTCCACTGTGAAAGAATACCATATTCTTTCAAGTAATCTTGAAACTCATAACTTAAGTATTCGCCACCACGGTCTGACCGTAATGTCTTAATACTCTTCCCTGTTTGTTTCTCCACTTCGTGTCGAAACTCTTTGAATTTCTCAAAAGTTTCCGACTTGTGTCTCATAAGATACACATAATCGTAACGAGATGCATCATCTGTAAAGGTTACAAAGTAGTGAAATCCACCTCTAGCCTGGCTAGACATGGGCCCGCATACATCAGTATGAACAGAGCCAACAATTATGTGGCACGTTCACCTTTACACGCTAAAAGGTGATTTAGGCATTTTGCCTAAAAGACAAGATTCGCAGACGTCATATGAATTGAGATCAAATTCGTCCAAGTACCCACTCTTCGAAAGTGTGGATATGCGAGTCTTGTTGATGTGTCCTAGACGACAATGCCACATATAAGCTTCATCTTTTAGATTACTTCTTTTGAGCCTTTTGTTTGTCATTTTAGGAGATTCATTTATATTCAAAATATAAAGACCGTTATTTGCAACAGCTGTGCAAATTTCTGCATCATTTTTATATAAATAACACTCAGTGTTTCTAAATACAAAAGTGTAACCCTGCTGGGTTAACAATGATACAGATATAATATTCCTAGTTAAACTAGGTACAAAACAACAGTTCAAAAGTTAAGTGCATGCCCTGAGGGCAGTTCTAAAACAAAAGTCCCTACGGCCAAAACAGCAACTGGTGTTCCGTTTCCGACCCGTAGATCCATCTCCCCTGGATGCCAGCACCCTGCTATCCTGCAGATCCTGCACATCAGTACAAATATGAGCACCACAACCAGAATCAAAATCCAATTTTTAAAACTAGAAGTATTCATATTTATCTCAATAACAAACATACCAGAGGCGATAGCCTTGCCATCCTTGATATCCTCACTCTGCCCTTTGCCCATTCGGCAGTCACGTTTCCAGTGACCCCTCTTGCCGCAGTTGAGGCAGATGTCGCGAGATTTGTCCTTTGGCTTCCTAGAAGCTACTGTCAACTTGCCTTTGCCCTTGTTCTTGAACTTCTTCTTCCTCGCACCTCCAATTGCCTTGGGCCCACCCCTTGGCGCATGAGAGGTCGATGCAAAATGCGCCTCGCGCTTGCTCCCCTTTAGGAGTTCCCTTTCGGATTCCTTCAAGACGGATAACAGCTCTCCAAGAGTGTCATCTGTATCCATCAACTTGTAGTTGATTATGATTTGTTTCCAAGTATCAGGAAGTGACTGCAAGATCATATCTATAGTCAGCTCAGCCTCCAAGACTATTCCCATATTGGCTAACTCATCAATATCGGCGATCATTTGAGTCCCGTGGGCTTCAACTGATGCGCCGTCTGTCATCCGGGAGCGGAAGAGTTTCCTTACTAGCTCGTACCTCTTCAACCGCTTATTGGTGCGGTGAAGATCACGCAATCTTGCCATCATGTTATAGGGATCCAAGTCCCTGTACTGGCGTCTGAAATGCTGGGTCATTGCAGCTAGCATAACTGACTGAGCTTGGTCACAATCGTCACTATGAGTTTTCCATAACTCTAGCTCCAGTGGCTCAGTGGGTTTAGGCGGGAGAGGTCTCTGAATAGTATAGACAGTATCCTCTCAGCCCCAAGCACTATCTTGAGGTTCATTTCCCATTCGGCAAAGTTTGTCCCTTTGAAGACATTATCGCCCATGATTATGTCGCGGATATTACCTTTGCCAGTCATCTTGACAACTATAGTCCAACTATAAAGTCAACGATGTTATGGGTACAGTCAAACTGTTACAAGTAAAAAATACAATATATTAGTCCAACTAATTATTTAAAATATTGACGAAATAATTTTGAAAGACGTGTAAGGCTAAGTATCTGAACGAAATTGCAAATTCAATAATAGCCTCCCACTATTTTTTTCAAGTTTCTAACCCTCTCTAGAGAACTCGGGAATCGAATTTCCTAGTGGCTAGGAATCCCGTTTAATAACACACACACCTTGACTTTGCCAAAAAAAATTGTATGCTATTTAACTTAGGTAGATCTCCATGATCAATTGGATCTCATCCAATTCCTAGATCCGGTTAGGTGGACATCCAAGTCCGAAACATATGTAAATAATGTCAATGTAACCATTACATTTTCCTAACCATATCCTCCGAATCATCTAGGCCTTGGCTTTGGCCAAAAACAAACCTAATGATTCCAGTTAAGCGGGACCCATTGACGAGGAAGGTTTCGTAATCAATGTCATTGGACAAAAAGTGATCTTGACTTTGGCCAATAAAAATCACGATTTGGACAGACACCGATATGCAACAAAACTCTCATGATTCAAGTACATCCTTGATTGACAAAGGTCTTGACTTTGGTCAAAAACAAACCAATGCCAACTTCGGATCTTGAACAAGAACCATTCAATGGAAGGATATTCGCTTAATATAAATTGAGGGATTTTCGCGTATTTGGCAACCAATTTATTTATCTTTGTTAGGTCTCATCATCATACACCCTTAAGCATGCTTCTAAAACATCATAAAGCGCGTAAGTAAATTAATAGTGATATGCGGATGGATATATAAACAACTTGTTCCTAGAACAAATCACTCACTCCCTTTCCTCTCCCCGCTAGCACAATTCTACTTCTACCCAATTACATAAAACAATAAGAGAAACCTCATTTACATTGAGGGGAATTAGGTGAGAAGATAATACAAAGAGATAAAGAGATAAGGCTGGACACGCAGGTCCAATTTATAAATTTCAAATTTACAATAATTTCTAAAATTACCCTTTCCCTTCTAATATCCATCCGATATACACTATTCATTCATCACATTCATATATATTCAAACAAGACATGCTTTTACAACCAATCTAATCCAATTAATTAGTCTTTATTTAAAGTGATCATCCAATGTTCAAACAACGGTTTGATTTTGCGCGAGTCCAACTCGATTGAGAATAAGTACATAGGGTACGAATTCGCGAATTATATCGAACTACTTATTAAATCTAATTTAATTCGTATTCAATACTAATTCAATTATTTAATTCCAAATTAAATGTTTACACTTTTAATGTGCTTTAAAGACTTAGATTCTAAATCTAATCCTATTGGGCCTCAAAGCCCAACTAACATCCAATGTTAAATTTAATTCAAGTCAAATGGGCTTTCAATTGATTTATTAAGGCTTGGGCTTTGGTCAATGTGGGTCAAACCCAATTACCAAGCCCAAATAAGGAATCACCCTTTGATGCCATAAAACCAATTTTAAGCCCGTAAGGCCCAATTAAATTTTAAAGCCCATTAATTAAATTTTAATATTCCAAACATTAAAGTCCAATTAATTAAAGTGTAATACCAAGATTAATATATTAAACCAAATATTTCAAAAATACCCATTTATTTATTAATCATCTATATTTTCAAATAAATGTCCAACATTAATTTTAACAAAAAATCAACTCCTTTACATGTCCATTATGTATTCGGCCAAGGTGAGTTTTTTATTGCCGATTTGTTTTTTCAATCCGATTGAATTACTAATCTACGTCCCGTACACGTTCTAAGACATCCAATGATCTTAAACACAAAAAATTCCAATCCACTCCAAGTAGCAACACATTCGGCCAAGGCATGAATTGTGGGAAAAATCATCCAATGCATTTTTCATAAAATTGATTCCATATAACATCATTCTATATACATGCAAGCATACTTATTAATCAAATTTCATAAGAACATGCTTCAATCAATTTTATCATACCCATTCGGCCAAGGTTAAATTTTTGGGGAAAAATCATCCAATGCATTTTTCATAAAATTGATTCCATATAACATCATTCTATATACATGCAAGCATACTTATTAATCAAATTTCATAAGAACATGCTTCAATCAATTTATCACAAATTTTAACCTAAAGTATTTCATGTTTAACCATGGCTCCATGATACCATTGTTGGTTTCTATAATATGTCCCAAGGAAAGATTAAGCATTTGAAATACAACATTGAATATATATAAGATGAAGTATGGCGGAATCATACTTACATTGCTTTAGTGATGAAGAAAATCAAACCAAAATGGAAGCTCCAAGGTTGGGATGATTCGGCCAAGATGAGAAGAGGTGGAAAGCTCCAAGCTTTGTGTATTCCTTGCTCTATGATGGTTTCCCTATCACCTCTTTTGATCCCTTGTAAGGTGCTAGCCTTGCATGTGAGTAGATGTTCCAAACAACCTCAATATCTTCAAGTTTTAGACAACCAAAATGAAGAGATGGAGAGCAAAAACTGCATGCAGTTTTCGGCAATGTGAGAGAGAAAAGAGAGTTTTTGTTAATTGATTTTGTTACCAAAAATCAATTTATATTTATGCCATAATGTTTATTAAATTAATAATAAATTATGACACCAACCATGCAATGGCTTAGAGTGTCAAACACTCAAACTCCATGCAAAACAATTGAGTGTATTGTACACTATCACCATGCAATGCATCATCAATAAAATAATACATATAATGACATGTGTCATGTGGGCCCCACACGTTTCCAAATGAAAGTGGGCCCACGTGCACTCACGCGTTCGGGTTCGATATTTCCGAAATACCGAACTTACGTCGCGACGTTAATTAAATCGAATTTAAATAAATAATCGCGCCTAGCGAAATTATTATTTACGTCGCTAACGAATTAATTCTAAATTAACTCGTATGCCCGAATTAAAATCTAATTTTAATTTCGCGTCGAAATCGAATTTCGATTATTATATCGAATATAATAATTTTATCGATTAATTCCAAATTAATCGTTCTCTCTCTAAATAAGGCACTTTATCCGAGATAAAGTTTCTCCGCAATTAATCCAAGATTAATTAAGTCCGAATCAAATATCATAGGTGAATCTTCAGGAAGCGACCCAAGAGATCTCCGGATATGTTGGCAGTAAATACGGTCGTCGGATAATCCAACACACGCACGTACCTCGTACTACGTTCTTACCGATTCACAAGACAAGGTTGGCTTCTAGCAAAGCGCCATGCCTACCCAATTCTCCAGAAATATTCTTATAGGAATATAAGATCTATATCAAGCGTAGTATACCGTAGTATTGCGTACATCGATCCAGTATCGGATGATCACATGCTAGGCCTGGGGCTGGAGATATGTCTGCCCCGTACGAAACATATATCGGACATCAAGCAACTAGTCTCTTTAAATCGGACAATCCTGACCTAGTCATATTGTCCCGACGGTTGCAACCTTTTATAGAGTACTAGTTCTGTGTCCTGCGTGATCATCACCTCCATATGTCTGAAGCGATACTTCCATCTTGACATCACATCCAGTACACTACGATTCTCGATAAACCCAGAAGAGGTGTACACAGAACCGGTTAAGGTCCCCAACCACCAAAACCAAAGTTTACCGATTGTCGCAAATACTAGCGATGTAAGTCTCAGGTTAAGACCATATACACCTACCCTGATGCGGCCTCCCATAGACACGCAGACATACTACCAATGGGATTCCGCGGGGTCTATCCAGAGCGAAGCTGTTTTCCGTACCATCGGTAAAACACAACCTCCTATCGCACTTGCATAAGTATCCAATACTTAAATATATGAGAACTATGCCGTTGTGCCCTCACAACGTGCACAAGCGCAATACTAGTCTATTCCGCATTATCGATGTCCGATCTCGATAATACTCCGACTAGGGATATTTAATGATTAAACCTTTATGGATTGATACTGTCTCATATCATCTCAATCCAGTACTAATCATATGGACTTTCGCCATTTATAAATCAAAGTAAATAATTTTACAAAACGGCAAAAGGCAATTTCATTATCACATAGTTAATTTTGTACAATAATACAATATCATTTACAAACAGTGACGCTATGGGACACAATGTCTAACAGTCCGAGACTTGATTCTCATGCATTGAGGCAATCTCGGATTTCATAGCTTTCAGACATTTCTCTGCATCGATGTCTAACATCGCTTCTCTGTAGGTCAAAGGATCATTTTCTTCAATTAAAAAAACATCGAGGGCATCGTCAGATGTCATCATGTCCTGACATGGGGTCTCAATATCTTTTGTGACCTCCGAGGTGGTTGTGTCAAAGGTATCTCATCTTCCTGAACTTCTGGTTCTATCATCGATTCAATTTTATTTTGATTGACTTCATCTAAATCAATCATTCTATGATCTGCACTTTCTAACACAAATTTTGTTTCTAAGAAAGTTGCATTTCGAGCAATGAACACATTTCGGTTCTTGGGATCATAGAACTGATATCCCATGGATTTTTTTGGATATCCAATGAATCGATACATGTACCCTCTAGGTGAAAGTTTATCCCGCTGTGCAACTCTTACATAGGCAGGACAACCCCAAATCTTAAGATACTTAAGACTCGGTTTCCTTCCAGTCCATAACTCTTACGGAGTAGTCGGAACGACTTTCAATGGAACTTTGAGCGGAAGTGTCTAGAGCATGGCCCCACAAGTATGTTGGTAGATCAGTGAAACTCATCATTGACCAAACCATATCTAATAAAGTTCGATTCCTCCTCTCCGAAACACCATTGTGTTGAGGAGTGCTTGGAGGAGTATATTGAGCGAGAATCCCATTCTCTTTTAAATAACTCACGAACTCACTGCTCATGTACTCACGGCCTCGATCTGATCGAAGGCATTTCAAGAGTTTTCCGATTTATTTCTCTACTTCAAATCGGTATTCTTTGAACTTTTCAAAAGTTTCTGATTTGTGTTTCATAAGAAACACATAACCATATCGTGACAAATCATCGATAAGAGTTACAAAGTACTGAAAACCACCCATGGCAGTATGATTTATAGGACCACATACATCGGAATGCACAAGTTCCAATAAATCATTAGCACAATGTCCAACACCACTAAATGAGGATTTGATCATTTTACCTTGAATACAATATTCACAAACTGGTCAAGGTTCTATGGTTAGATCTGATATCACACCATCATTAACTAGTTTGGTTAGGTGTTTTATGCCTATATGACCTAATCTCATATGCCAAAGTTCTGTATTATTTATTTCTTCCGATCTTTTCCTTTTAGATTTCTCTATATTTAAGACCTCACGATTTTTTGTTAGAATGTAATGACCATCAACCATGGGACATGAAACAAGCAAAACATTCATATTATCATATAAATTCAAAAGACCATCTTTAATATTTAAATGAAATCCTTCGCTGTCAAGTACATGAAGCTAAATGATTTATCGTATCATATTCGGCACAAAATAACAGTTATTAAGTCGAATATTATTAATCCGAGAGTTTCAAAAACAAAATTCCTACTGCTTCAACTTATAGAGAATCTTCATTCCCCACTCGCAGCTGGATCTCTCCCGGCTTCAATCTTCTAGTTTCCCTCAGATCCTGCAACGAATTGCAAATGTGAGAGGGACAAGCGGTATCTAACACCCAAGTCAAACTAGAATCAAAAGCAAGTGTAATGTCAATAATAGGAAAACAAATACCTGAGGGAGCTTTCTTCAAAGAGGCTAAATATTTCAGACAGTTACATTTCCAGTGTCCTAGCATGTCGCAGAAGAAACATTTTCCTTTTGCAACATTTGTCTTCACATTTGGCTTAGAAACCCCTGTGGAAGCAACCTTTGGACCTTTACCTTTGACTTTCTTTTTCTTTTTCTATTTCTTCCCAGCCGGCTTTTGAGAAGCCTGAGAAGGTCCAGAAGAAGAAGCACCAATGACCATGAAAGCAGAATTATTCTTATTCATGTCATCTTGAGCCGTCAGCAACATATTGTGCAACTCAGAATATGTGGGAAACATCTTATACATGTTAAAGTTAACGATAAGGTCCTTGAAAGACTTAGGAAAAGATGCGAGAATCACACTATTCCCGAGGCGGTTATCAATAAGAATATACATCCTTTCGAGCTCTTCAATACAATCTATTAGCTTTATCATATGTGGGCTAACAAGTATTCCCTCCGGGAGGAAAGTATGAAAAAGCTCGACAGCCACCATATGCATCTCTACATGTGGTCGATCACTGAATAGTTCCTTCATATACATCAAAATAGATCCGGAATCAGTCATCGACATATACTTCCTCTGTAGTTCCGGCACCATAGATCCCAAGATGTATGACCGGACTTTCCGATCATCATCCTTCCATCTGATGAATGTCTCACGTTCATCATCTAAAGCATCATTCGAAACCCTTGCGGGCATTGGATGATCTAGAACATATTCAAGTTGCTCCACTTGGCAAAGAATACGAAGATTCATAAGCCAAACATTATAGTTAACAGCACCTTGGAGCTTATGCGTATCCAGTATACGTGAAAGAGGGTTCGACACAGACATTCTGTGTACACAAGGATAAAATAAAGCAAAAATTAATATTTAAATATCATGATAAAAATACTAAATAGAATATGGATTTACTTTTTCTATAAAGTGCCCACGCATTGTCTTACATATTCTTTATAATCTCTACAAACAAGAACACGGAAATTTAACTCTTAAATCTCACAAAGCAAAGTAGATTCTTCTTGACATTTACGCAAATCTCACGCTTTAGCAATATTGACCTTCGTAAATTCGAGAAGGTAGAAAACTATTGTCAATTGCATCTCATGCAACTCTTACATTCGGTCCTAAATCGAATCTCATCCTCACGCTTTAGCAATATTGGATAGTTCAATTTTTATGTCAATTTCTATTGCCGAAAGTATGATACTAATATTAAACTCACGCTTTAGCAATATTGGATAATACTTTCTCTTAAATTCGACTCATCTCATGCTTAACCGGAATAGTACAAAACATTATAACCAATCCCTCACGCTTTAGCAATATTGGGAATAATCACAATGGTTTCACTAACACCGTATAGACAAGCCGGACCATGTCATATTTTCAACTAAAATAATGACACTTAATGATCTAGCATAGAGATTTTTCCAAAGTCAAATGCATACAAATATATAAATGTATGCATGTCCAAAAATGCCTAAAATATGTAATTCACAATTAATTGTATGCATGGTCATTTTATAACATCGAGAAAAATTATAAGGAACGTGAACGATTGGAAGCATGTATCGCTCTGATACCACTTGTTATGTGAGGAACGGACAAAACCGAGCGCAGCGGAACCCGCCCGAGATCAAATCCTGAGTGAATAAAAATATTTTTTTTCAGCAGTCCTTAACAGTGGGTTTAAAAAAACTTTTCATCAACTCAAAATTTTCAATGCATTAAAAATAATTTTCCATGCATCAAAAATTACCATAAGCATAATTAAAATTTTCAACACACTTAAATACATTTATCAACTCTTGATAAATCATTGCAAGCATTAAATTAATTTTCCAACTCTTGGAAAAATTAATCCAAGCTAACAAAAAAAATTTCCAACACTTACAAAATTATTCCAAGCATATTATATAACTTCCAACTCTTGAAAATTAGTCCAAGCATACAAATATTTCTATATCAATTATCATACACTTCAATGCTCATAATTCCTCACTTACATACCTCCAATTAATCCAAAAAAATCCACAACAATTTTTCTCAACAATAATCATCGACAAATCTAACAATAAATTTAAAAATTAAATTTACCAACAAGCTTTGCCAATGATCCTTTCCTTCAAGCTTTTCCAAATCTTCCAAGCTTTGAGCTTTCTTCAAATTCCACCAAATTAAGCAACTAAAGAACAAGTCTTAGTGATCAAAATGTGGTTTGATCACTCAAGAGTGGCAACCAAAATTTTTCCCCAATTGTTAGTGTTCCTAGAACATACCAAGATCGTCTAAGAGTGATTCGTGTGTGAATTAATCAAAGGGAGTTGCGGAATACTCACATTGATCGGTTGAAGTTCAAAACTTTTTCATGGATGTTGAAGCTTCCAAGCCTTCTTTGAGTGTTTCCAACACTTGGGTGAGTCTCCCTATCACCTTGTTTGACTCCTTAATGTGCTAGCATTGATGAATTTTGCAATAAAATTCAAGAAGAATAAGAGAGGAAGCTCGGCATTTAGAGAAGAAGAGAGAGCATTTTAGGTAGCTGTGAATAGTAACCCATTACCACTTCCAAAGTTGACTAATGTTTATATAAAGAGTTTGTGTGTTGAAATTGGCTTAAGTGTATCATAAGTAAAGCAAGCCTTACTTTTAATAAATCAAAGCCATAAAAAACTTGACTAGTGCGTAATCACACGCGTATAACGCAAGGGCACGTATCGTTCAAGTAGTATAAAAAGTATCGATCCCACGAGGACTTAAAACCTTAGCTATTAATTTTTATGAGGCCAAATTATAACTAGTAGCTAACAGATTGATTGTTTGATGGGTGGTGACTTTTAAAAAACAAGTAAATAAAATAGCGCGAAAGTAAATTAAGTGAAATTCAATATTAAGAAACTATCCAGGGTTGTGATTTCTTCCAATATCTAATTAAAGATGAAGTGGTTATTTCATGTTTTTGTAATATATTGATTTACTAACCTGGAACACAAAATTATGCAAAAGCCTCTGATGATGGTCAGATGCAAATACCCAGTATAACCCAATTGAACCATATGTCTATGTCAATCAAATTACCTGGATTCATTAAGTTTAAGTTCCAATTATGGCTACCCCGGCCCGACAGGTATATGTCTATCCTGTAAGGAAATATATTAAAGGGTTATGTATCCTCAAGGAAGATCGTGGGCTATTAAGTCTAAGGCTAAAACCTAAAATTCCTTTGTCAAGTTTATTTTAGATTTACCAGATCAATCTTATAAATGGACAGTTAACAGAAGCATTAAGCTTAAGACTTAATAAGTAAACCTTTAAATTACCCAAACTATAATTATAAACCGGTGATATTGGATTTCATCACAACCCCAGATAACTAACTTAGTTACAATACATAACTAGGGCTAGTAAAAACTTAAATAAAATAAAAGACATAAAGTAAAATGCTGAAAAGTAAATAAAGAAAATTACAATAAAAGAAAATGCTAGGGCTAGAGGATCTACTTTTATCACTACTATTTTAGATATCTCCCTTAATATAATATATTAACTTGTGTTATATTATCAACCAGCCATATAGGCGGTATCTTGATTAAGTCAGATTAAGTCCAACCGACCATAAAGGTTGTATCACAATTTGTCCATAAACCAGCCATATAGGCGGTAATTACCAATCGACCAACCAGGCGGTATCCATGCTTAGTCAGGTTAAAAGTCAGTTTATAATAATTACCAACCGACCAATATAGCGGTATCCTTGTTAAGTCAAATTTTAAATAGTAAATATATTATAATTAAGGGAGATTAATCTAAATAGCAATAATAAAAGATTTACATTTCACCCTAGCAGGGGGAAGTTACCTTCTCATGTTGAATAGTAAAAACTGAAAAAGTAAAGAAAGTAAATTATTATTACATAAAGTAATTAAAATTAATTACAAAACTGACATTAAAATAAACTAGATATAAAACTCCTTATTTACATCAGAGAATTCAGAGAGGAAGGTACATCTGAAATCAGAAAAATGAGCTGAATTTATAGTCCTCGTGGTGGTGTGGTGACGTGTCGGACTGGAGCTCGCGTCGCGACGCGAGCGTGATTGGCGATGTGGAATGCGGAGAGCTCGACATGTGTGTAGACAACAGAACCTGGGCGACGCTTGTTCTAGGCTCGCGGCCTAGGGGAGTACGAAATAACATGGAGTCGCCACCGGTGTGAACCGGGACAAAGATTTAAAGCCGCACTCACCCCCTCGCAAGGGAAGACCTCAAACCGTTGGGTTCGGAATGGTCCCTTACTTATGTCACTTGTGATGATATGATTTGTGCAATTAATCAACCGAGTCTACTCAATAATCATGCTCAAGGGTACTTAGATCTAACATGCTTTCATCCAAATAATCTCCACGCAATATAACTCAACGAGCATATTGAACCATTAAACCAAAGTAAACAAATAACTAATTAAACATAAACATAAACTAAACGAAACATCATGCATAAAGAATAAGAAAGAAACAACATGCCTAAATAACACAATCATGCTTTGAAAATTAAATAACAAGACTAAATTAAATCATACTTAAAATAATAAAAAACGGCCTAGAACTATGACATGCTCAAATACAAATTTGGATGAGATGAGATACGTGTATCTTAAGTGGTACGTGGCGTTGTATCCCGAGTGCAGACCATACTACCGTCCATTCGGAATCGGCTACGGAATTTACGTCCGGGTTTCCATCCGATATACCACAAAAAGGGAACACATATCCCGCTCATCCAACAATCATATCATACCTCAAACGACTCTCATGCAATAATATTTTTAAAATAAATAAAATAAAACGAAAGATATAAATAAAAAGGTGCCCTCAGGTCTAACCTCTTTTGTCGTCTCACGAAAGCGCGTTACACGGCCGTCGGAAGAGTTGTTGCTCCGCAACTTTTCTGGTTCACTACTCCAACGTCTTTCCTCGCTGTTTCGCTGTTCGGGCTGCTGTTTTCACCCCGCTTCTCTACTGTTTTGAGGGTATTTTCTGGTCACTGTTTCAGGTCTATTATGCTACTGTTTTGGGTGTTTTAGGTGCGGTTTTGGGTGGTGTTTTGCGGCAGTTTCTGGGCAGTTTTTAGGTGCAGTTTTGGGACAGTTTTCAGAGATTTGGGGACTGTTACGTGAAGTGTTTGAGGGGGCTTATGTGGGCAATTAAGGGGCTGTTTCAGGGGGGAATATGCGTGCAGTTAGGGGGCTGTTTCAGGGGGGATATGCGGGCTGTTTGTTGGTGAGAAAGAGGGCAATATGTGGGCTGTGTTGAGGACGTGAATGGAGGGTAGTTTGCGTGATACGTGAGTGGTTTTTAGGTGGCTAGACGTGAGTGGATTTATGGTGGCGAGGCGTGAGTCAAGGCAGTGGGGGGCTGGTTTAGTGCGTGTAGTGGAGGTGAATATGTGCGTGGGATGGCTGAACGTGTGTTGAGGGGTCTGTGGGGCTGATGAAGGCTAGGCGTGAATGGGGGCTGGTGCGTAAGGTTGGTTGCTGGATTAGGGGGCAATCTAAAGGTGTGAGGGCGAAGGGGCTGCTACGTTGATGCTTGCTAGGGGATTGTCACGCTATTTTTTGTTTGTTGTCAGTTTGTAAGGGGGCTGCATGCGTTAAGGTGGTGCGTGGCTCATCTTTGTGTGTGCATATGATTAGGGCTGATGAATGGCGTGGCTTGGTTTTGTGTTGGTGGCGTGAGATGAGAAGGAGATGTGAAGGAAGGCAGGCTTGTATTAGGGCAGTCTCTACGTGAACATGGGGTATGACTGGTGGAGATAGGGGTTTTGTGAGCTGTGAGTTGTGAAGGAGGAATGGGCGTGAACTAAAGGGGCAGATTTGTGGGGTTTTATCGTGAATGAGGGGGCTTGTTACATGAAGAAGGCAGAGGCTTATGGCATGGGTGTATGGCAATGTACGTGAAGGGTTTAGGTGGTGAAAGGGCAGTGTGTTAATGTTTATTGGTTTGTAGATGAGGAGAGATGGAGAGACCTGACCTGAAGCCTGAAGCGTGAAGCGTGAAGCCTGAAGGTGGGTGTTGTCGCTATTTTGGTGAGATCCAGAGTGGCGAGAGAGGTAATGGAGAGAGGGTCTGCGTCCCGAGTTCGTTTGGGTTCTTAGGGTTTGCTTTGTTGTGGTCTGCCGAGAGAAAGTCTGAGTAGTTTGTGGCTTAAGGGGTGAATGAAGTGTATAGCTATGTGGCGTGTGGCCGTGAGGGTGGCAGGCTGCTCAGGGTTTATTCATTGTTTGAAGTGTGCGGCTGAGGGAGATGAGAGGGATTAGGGTTTGCATGGCTTAATTAGGAAGTAAATCAATTATTAGGTGTATTTTAATTTGATTATTTTAGGCAAGGAATATGTGTATTTTAGGTGAATAATATTTAAATTAGGTGATTGATATCTTTAATTTTGGAATGATTTAATTTTAATTGGAAGTAAATTATTTAATTTTGGTATTGATTTTTGATTTTATTTGATTTAGTTTTAATTGCAATTAATTTAATTTATTAATTTAATTGGTTTGTAATTTAGATTTAACATTTAATTCAATTAATTGATTATTTAATTTCAATTTAGTTTATATTTGTGAGTTAATTAATTTTAATTTGTGAATTTAATTTAATTAAGATTTTATTTTAATTAGTTTGTGAATTTAATTTAAAATTTGTGACATATATTTTAAATGTTTTAATTATTTTGATTTGTGACATATATTAATTATTTCTTTGGATGTGATTTAATGGGCTTGGGCTAAGGTTAAGTTTTTAAAACGGAGATCCAACAGCGAACCCAAAGCTAAACACGTGAACTAAATCCGACAAAACCGTCAATTCTTGACTCTTCCCTTCCGACGTCCGTTTCCCGCGATTTCCGCGACTTAAAAGATAGTGCCTCCAAATGAGGCTCATCATCGGGTTTCACATGCAAAAATACAATGCCTACAATGTGGTAGTGGATAAGGTGATAAGGTGACTTGTGGCAGAGGCGGCTGGGAGATGAATGATTGTGCTGACATGGCAATGACGTGGCGACACATGGCGATGTGGATTGTCGGCACCATAGGATTTCGACACGTGGCACGCAATGATTGGCTGATGATGATGTGGCTGACACATGGCACATTGACTTGGCATGTTGCTGATGTGGACGCTGACGTGGCAGACACATGGATGACACGTGGCGACAAGTGGCGATGGCGATTGTCGACACCATAGGATGATGACACATGGTGCGGTGCATGTTAGCATATCTCCTCTGATGTTGACACGTGGCAGGCGCATGTTAGCAGACTTCTCAGATTTTGACATGTGGCATGGTGTATTTTAGCATGAAACGGTGTAAGTTAGCACAGGTCGGCGCACGTTAGGTGTCGCGACACGTGGAGCTCGTTGCGACGTGCCAAATGATGATTTTGCCCTTTTGTGTCCTTTTTCACTGTTTTAGCCCCAAATCACCTCCAGAATGTCCTGAAACTTTATTTATCTACAAAATAACACAAAACACATCAAAATATTCACAAAACTCAAGAAACTATACAAAATATTATGTCAAATGAGTGGAAAATAGTGATACATTTACCACGCATCACACCCCCAAACCTAACATTTTGCTTGTCCTCGAGCAAAACACAAAATAAAATAAAATAAAGCTAAGCTAAGCCACTTTCGTAGGGATCACGGCTGCATTTAGCTTATGCAACAAGCCTTTAAACCCCTAAGTGTCCCTAGTGGACGAGTTGTAGTCTCGTGAGGGTTTACAGCAATGATACCCACAAATATTTTACAAAAGTAAAAAGAAAGTAAAACTAATTCACACAAAAGCAAAAAGACAAGAGAAAATAGAATAAAGAAGTTAGTGTTTAAGCAGGTGGAACTTCTACTCCAAGTTACTAGTTGTTTTATTTCTTTCTAAATTAATGAATAAGTAAATTCTCATTATATTTACCATTCTCCATATACATAGTTAACAAAATATTAATCAACTCATTTTTGCCCACAACAGTTACAAGTGCAGTTGAGAATAAAGAAATATTTTTATCCTAAAGTTTTATCAGAATTCACACCTTTTTGCAGCAATGGAATAATTTTTCTGATTTTTCTGATTTTTTCTTTCTTTTTGAATTTCTTTTTATATACAATATCTTTTGTCTATGTAGCGAGCTTTAGGTCAGTGACTCCCAAACTAGTTGGCTTTAGGGCACTAGGTGTTAAGACACCCCTACGGACTTAATTACTCAGACTTCAGATATATATATTTTTGCAACATCCTTGATCCATGTAGCGAGCTTTGGGCCAGTGACTCCCAAACCAGTTGGTTTTAGGGCACTAGGTGTTAAAACACCCTTACAGACTTAATAACTCGGATCTCAGACGTTTTTTTTTATCCCATCGTTTTTCATAGATGCTTCCTCCAATTAAACTAGAGCACTGAATATTACAAGCTTTTCAATTACAGCTCATGTTTGTATGTTACCATGCACGTTAATAATATCTATCAACTGAGCATATAAAGATCCATTTTTAGTCAATTTTATGGAGAATTCACAAATTAAATAATTCAAAAGGAAATAAATAAAAAATTAACTTGTTCCGAAATAGGTTTGAGATACGTCTCAGGAGTGGAAACTCCTTACACAGCTATCTCACACCAATTTCACCCGATTAATCAAATTAAAAACACAAATTATTTTTTTGATTTTTTTGATTTTTTTGTATTTTTCGAAAAATTTTGGACTAAAAATAAAAACAAAATACAAACAAGATGCTAATCAACTATTACAGAAAAGATGCTAATCAATTATTCCCCACCCCCAAACCTAAATGATACATTGTCCCCAATGTCTTAAACAGTAGAAGAAGAGTTTAGAAGATAGTACCTGGTTAGCTGAAATTCTACATCTAAATGGGAAATTTAAAGGTTAAGATCCAGATTTATCCGACGCTTCTTACCACGATCATCATCGGACCATTTTATCTTGGAAAATATAGGGTCAATTTGTGGTTCATAGGCTAAGATTTGGTCAATTAAATCCTGGGCAGTTCTGGTAGTGAATAGGAGTTCTTTTAAAGGTTTTGACACAAACCCAATTCTCCGGGTATCATCAAGAAATACACAAAGAAAATCATAAAATCCTTTTGTGTTGAACAATCCAATTGGTTTCTGGTGTATGTTCAAGTTCGCCCAAGATAGCACTGTAAAAATCTCCTCCAACATTCCCAAACCACCAAGCAAAACAATAAAAGCATCCGCACAGTTAATCATTTCCACCAGTCGTTCAGACATACCTGCCATGATCAGTTCTTCTCCGTTTGATGATCCTATAAGATCTGCCTCTGCCAAGGGTTTTGGGATGATTCCCAGAACTTGACTGCCTCCATCATGTATGGCCTTTGAAACGATCCCCATTAGTCCAAGACTGCCTCCGCCATATACTAGGTGCTTATTATTCTCAACTATGACTCGTCCCAATTCCCGTGTTGTTGCTACGTATTGTGGCTTAGTACCACTAGTACCACAAAAGACACAGATATTTTTAACTTGTCTTCTTGAAGTAGCTTCCATTTTATGTATGTTTCTTTTCTCAAATCCGGATGCCTTCAAAAGTGCAAAGCTGAGTTGAATTTATAACACCTAAAAAGGGTTAGTAATAATAGCACTAGTATCTTCCAAATGACGATTAGTAGCAAAACAGTAAATCATGAAATGCCAAAAAGGGCATAGATCTTGTCGGAGAAAATAAAAGAAAACAGCAAAACAAATCACAATTATTAGGAAAAGACAAAGAGATATGATATTTACAAGAAAGTGACAGCTTGATTGACGTCTATGCGTCAGGGACAAGCTTCCCATCTAATTTTCTTATAAATTGGCAAACATGGTCTTTTTTAGTCAGATTCCCGAGACTTAACTGTTGTCTTTCTTTTTGGAATTGTGTATATAACACGTGAATTTCGTGATACACATATCCACAGGGATGCGTCTCAAGAGTTTTAGATATATCATCCAAAGACTCCTTACTCAAGTCATCCCTAATGAAATTAATCTTATCTTCGTGGCTATCAGACACCATTCCTAAAGAACGATAACGAGTATCACAAAACATACGAGCACATTTATAACAAACACACATTCTTTTGGCTCTTCTCTTTTTAGCATATGTGTTTCTTCCGAAACCAGGCAGATATGAAATAAAAGAGTCAAAAGACTCACCTGCCAATCGGACCCGTGCTTCAATAATCCAACCAATGTCAGTAGAAATACCTTTGATCATCAGTAGTCGCATCCGTTCCAAGCGAGCTTTGTAAACTTTCATCAGATATTTTTGAGGGAGAGAATGAAATTGCTTGTGAAGATTTGTGAGAACTTCTTCCATCATGAAATGACTTAACCTGCAACAACTAAACACACAAAATTAAATCACACAAAATCACAATATATACACAAATCGCATGGGTTGCCTCCCTTCTAGCGCTAAGTTTAACGTCGTTAGCTAGACGTGGCTACCTGAATGTTAGGCTGGATCTAAAAGTGTGACACTTTCTTTTTGTCGCTCAAATGATTCTCCTCAATAGTGCTTGACACGCTTGTTTTTAACCTTGAATGTTTTGTTGGAGTCGGGATAATGTAACTCAACGGATCTATCTGGTAAAACCTTGGTGATTAGGAATGGACCTGACCACCGTGATTTTGGCTTCCATGAGAAGAGTTTCACCCTTGATTTGTTTAACAGTACCTTCTACCCTGGTTTCAGTTATATGCGCACTAACTTCTCATCATGTCTCTTCTTGGCCTTTTCTTTGTACAATTTGGCATTCTCAAAAGGCTGTATGTGAAATTCCTCCAATTCTTTGAGTTGGTGGAACTGTTCCTCTTTTGTTGCTTGTAGTGCAAGAATAGGCTTCTTCAGTATGCAGAACGCTTTATCTTCAGGCTCCACAGACAATTGACATGTAGAACTTTACATTGCATTGGAGTTATGGATGGTACTATGTATCACATCAAGTCTGAAATATTCCTCATTCTTTTCATCATCTGGGAAATTCATGGCCTTGAAAACATTGAATGTTACTTCTTGGTCATGTACCCTCATGGTTAACTCTCATTTCTGTACATCAATAATGGTTCGACCTGTAGCCAAGAACGGTCTCCCGAGGATGATTGGCACGTCTGCGTCTTCCTCCATCTCAAGGACAATAAAATCTGCTGGGAAAATAAATTTGTCAACCTTGACCAGCACATCTTCCACTACACCTATCGGAAATACGAGCGTTCTATCAGCAAGTTGTAGAGAGACTGAGGTGGGCATTGTTTCTCCAATCTGTAATTTCCTGAAAATAGAAAAAGGCATCAAGTTAACACTTGCACCTAGATCACACAAAGCCCTACCGAAGTTATGCTCTCCTATTATACAAGGAATGGTAAAACTGCCAGGATCTTTCAATTTTGGGGGAAGCTTCCTCTGAATGATAGCGCTGCATTTTTCTGATAATGCTACTGTCTCGTAATCTCCCAATCTCTGTTTTTGTGAAAGAATGTCTTTCATGAATTTGGCATAGCTGGGCATTTGTTCCAAGGCTTCTGCAAATGGGATGTTGATGTGCAGCTTTTTGAAAATCTCCAAGAATCGAGCAAACTGCTTGTCCAGTTTGTTTTTCTGAAGACGCTGTGGAAAAGGTGGAGGTGGAGTGATTTGGTCTTTTTCCTTTGCTTCTTTTTCCTCCATCTGTGGAACTACTTCACTGATTTCTTTATGAACTTCCTCAGTAGTTGCCTTGACTCCAACATCTTTGTTGATTTCAGTACCGCTTTTTAATATGATGACATGACATTGCTCCTTCCCCATGTTCCTTGGATTTGATTCTGTGTTGCTGGGAAGATTCCCTGGCGGTCTGTAACTCTAAGCATTGGCCAGTTGTCCAATTTGATTCCCCAGTACTTTAATGGAAGCGGATTGGCTTTGAAAAATAGCATCATATGCTGTTGTTGCTTTTTGAACATCTCTGCAATCCATTCTTTCATTTCTGGTTATTTTTCAAACTCCTGGTTTTACTGTTGGAATCCTGGTGGTGGATAGTTCTTTTGCCCTGAGTTGTTGCTCCATGAGAAATTGGGATGATTCCTCCACCCTGGGTTGTAGGTGTTGGAATATGGATTATTCCCCTGTCTGTTAAAATTGTTGACATAATTCACCGTCTCTTCAAGTTGGTTTGGTTCTGGTGCTCCTCCATGTGGTGAACTTGTGGATCCAGTGCTGAGAGTCTCCATGAATTTGCATATCTAATACAGCTTGGCGTTGACTGCTGTATTGGCTCTAACTTCATAAATTCCAGAAATTCTTTGAATCATGCTCCTTTCTGTTGGCCACAAGGAATTGTTGTTAGCCATTTCTTCGATTAGGTCCCAGGCTTGATCTTCTCCTTTTGCCATCAAAGCTCCTCCAGCAGCAGCATCAATTGTGGTTCTCATCAGTCTAGAAAGTCCATTATAGAAAGTTTGGACTTGAAGCCATTTTGGAATCTCATGGTGAGGAAATTTCTGGAGCAAATCTTTGTACCTTTCCCAAGCTTCGTAGAGAGTTTCCGAGTCAAGTTATACAAAAGATGTGATGTCATTTCTCAATTTTGCTGTTCTGGCTGGTGGAAAGTAATTTGCAAGGAATTTGGGGGCTAGAGTGTTCCAAGTTGTAATGGAACCAACTGGTAGTGAATGTAGCCAAGCTTTTGCTTTGTCTTTCAAGGAATATGGAAAAACCCGCAGTCTCATTGCTTCTTCAGCTCATCGGTTGTAATTGAAAGTGCCGCAAACTTCCAGGAAGTTGCTGATGTGGGTATTAGGATCTTCAGTTACATTCCCCCCAAACTGTACTGACTGCTGAATCATCTGAATGCATGTTTTGATGTCACATGAGTTTGCTGGTAAGGGAGGAAATACAATACAGGATATGAAGCCGTCGACCACCGGAATGGTTCTGTCTCGAATGGGAATTGGTGGTGCAACCTCTAAAGGTTCAGGTTCCATGTTAATGATTTCTTCTTGGCCTTCTCATCTTTCCTTTCTCAACTGTCTGATAGTTCTTCCAATCTCTGGGTCAAGCGGTCGGATTTCACTTAGTATTGCGTATTACTATCCAGTATCGGATGTCACATGCAAGGCCTGGGCTGGAATTGTGTCTGCCCCGTACGAAGCATATATCGGATCACTGGCAACTAGTCTCTATAATCGGATAATCATGACCTAGTCATATTATCCCGATGACTGCAGTGCTTAAGAGTACCAGTTCCGTATCCCTTCGTGATCATCATCTCCATATGACTGAAGTGATACTCCCATCTTGACATCACACCCAATACACTACGATTCTCAGTATACCCAGAAGAGGCGTACACAGAACCTGTTAATGCCCCGGACGACCAAAACCAAAGTATACTGATTGTCGCAAGTATTAGCGATGCAAGTCTCAGGTTAAGACCAAATACACCTACCCTGATTTGGATTCTCATAGACACATAGTCATACTACCAATGGGATTCCGAGGGGTCTATCCAGAGCGAAGCTGTTTCCGTACCATCGGTAAACAAAACCTCATATTACACTTTCATGAGTATCCAATACCCAAATATATGAGACTTATGCCTTTACGCTTCCATAACACGCACAAGTGTAATACTAGCCTATTCCGCATTATCGATGTCCAGTCTCGATAATACTACGACTAGGGATATTTAATGATTAAACCTTACGTGGATTAATACTGTCTCATATCTTATTAATCTGGTACTAATCATATAGACTTTTATCATTTATATATCCCGGTAATCTAATTACAAATGATAAAAGAGCAATTTTCTTTGTCACATAGTTAATTTGTACAACAACATCATGTTCTGTACAAATAGTGATGCTATGGGTCATAATTGTCCAACACCAATATCAACACTTGAACCCTAGAGAAAAATCAAGTTTCAAGAACAATAACCAACCCTTAACTCTTAAGGATCAATTCCATGTCCATGAAAAATAAATTGGGTTATTTTTGGTGAGATTTTGGCTTGATTTTGATGAACAAAAAAAACAAAGAAAACCAAAGCCTTTTTTTTCTTGAAGTTCGGCAGTATGCAGAGAAGCAAAAGCAAAAGCAATTTTAATTTATTTCCTTGTTTTCGGCAGAAGCAGCAAAAGGGAAAGTAATAATTTGCCTTTTTATTTTCATTTTGTTTTTATTAAATAAAATTAAGAAAACCAAACCAAACCAATGCCATTAATTTAAATCATGGTTTAAGGAATCTTTTCCCTACACCACACATTTCAAAAAGCAATTTAACCATAGTTAAAATTAAATCTCACAAACTTTAGCATAAAGCTAACTTAGTTACCTTTTATGAATCATTTAGTTACTTTAACTAAACAATCCAATTTACTTTACCTTAATTACTTTAACTAATTAAAAGCTTTATTTGTATAATCTAAGTAATTAATATTATATATTAATTTAACAATTAAATTAATTCACAAAATAATTACTAATTTAATGTAAATCAAAATTACATTTATTATACAATAAAATTATATCAACTCTTGATATAAAATTAATTAATTCAATTAATCTCATGAATTATTGGATTAAATAATTTAATCCTAAAAACCCAAAAAATACTTTGTCAATATTTGACGAAAGGTCGCCCTAGTGCTCAACGAGTAAACTCAATATAATGGAACTCTCTAGGCTCACGTTCGGTTGTTACTTATATGTATACATATATATCTCATATACTTGTACACATATTTCATGAAGGTCTGTCCACCTACAAATCATGACAAAACAACACGACACGTCGAACCATACAAGTCGAGGTTAAAACGCTAATGTATAATTTCTTCGTCATTACTGTCTCCAATTGATTAAGGTTATAGATTTACTGTCAAAACCTTATTTACTCAATATAAAATTAAATTTTCATAATTATATTCCATTAATAAATAATATATGTAAAACTCTTTTTCAATATTATTTATAATGTTAAAGAAATAATTTCTTCAACGAACTTTCGGCCAAAAGACTGAAAATTTCTGGAAACATAATCCAACCATATGGACTGACGAATCCTCATATTAACACACACCGATCTTCGTGAGCATCAGTCTATACCTAATAGTCATCCATAGGTCAGACCATAAAAGGTTTCTGACATGCATGGTATCAGGCACAAAGGATCACTCACTAGACCACCGTGGTATCTCAAGTCAAAGGACCACAATAACTACTCAACTCGAAAAGACAACTATTGACAGTTTTATGGAATATCTATTAGTCATCTTTTATGAGTTTGTTCAATACTCATTCAACTAATGAATATCTTCATTTCTATACGAACTTCCGCTAAGCTCACAGTCTGTTGAGACAAACCATATGTCCATTACATATATAGACAATGCACTAGTCTTACTAATATAATGACCGACCCATGTCAATATATCTAGACCAGGAATAATTTATATTCGAGAGAATGCGTGATATTTCTCAACACCATTTGCAACTCTTGCAACTATATCACCATATGTTGTAACTCTCGGGTCTTTATTAAATTTATATAAGGTTCCGAGTGTAACTCGAAATCTCTAACTCTTAGAGTAATCAAACTCTTAAATTTACAATATATAAATAAAAGTAAAAGTTTTACCATATAAATAAATAAATAACCATGATAAAATAAATATTATATTACAAAAATATCAAATATTCATACAATAAGTGAATGGTGCACGATCACCATTTCCAACAGTTTCTTGCACAAACACATTCCATCATCAAGCGGTAGTTAGAGCCCCTGAAGATCATCTTAAATTCCCCTTCCCCTTTCCTGCCAGGCTCCAAAGCTTCTCCAGCTGCCTTGTGTAGCCATGCCGCACCCCCCAAATCAACTCTCAAAATAAAACTTCTGATTCTATTTCTCTCTGTAATGGTGATGGAGCTTCCTGAATCTTCAATCTTAAAAATAAACACCTTATGTTTAGTTCTAAAATCTTGATCGAAATGTTTATATTTCATTATGGCAATAAAATATAATCATTTAAACCAAACAAACAAAAATCAAAGAAATTATAGAGAGAAGGAAGAGCATCTCTCTCTAGAATTATTAGGCAATAAAGCGGGGGCAAATTTTTGGTACCTACCTTTCAGCAGGAATATGGTGCTTACAAAAACAATTCTTGCAACAAATGTGCTGGATCTGCTGGGAATGTGCTGAAATTTGGCACGAAATGTGCTTCAAGTTAGCTGCAAATAGGCAAGTTTGTTTGCTGGATTTTAAGTGCAAGTGGCTGGTGGAAATGGGTGCATTGTTGACAAAACTTGAAACAAATCGCTCCCCACGGATCCTTTCAAGAATCTCTATCCCCAATATAATTCAAAAAAATTATTTAAAAAAATTATGTATGGAGGATTATGCTGGTAGATTTTCGAACTGTCTTAATAGATATAGAATAAAAATTCTAAACGTCTCCATAGACAGTACTATAATATGTATTGATTTAAAGTCTCAATACACATCATATTATAATATATATATAGTTTGTAATAATTCAAAATAAAAAATTAAGACTACTGTTACACGCGAAATTTATTTGGGAATAATTCACGCGCACATTAGCATATGGGTTTGGTTTCCTTTTCGATAAATATAAAATTCTAAAAGGAGAATCTAATTTGACTGGCTGGCCAGGGGGAATGTTCATTTGTACACTTAGCCTCGACTGAGTAGGTGGTGATCGAGTCCAGTGCCAACACGAATGGCTTAAAAAAGACCGTGACACACCACGCACTGCAAAGTCGGATAGGGATATATTTTATCAGCCATGCGTTGCATGCTAGTTTTAAGCAGAAGCTGAGTTGGTTGCGGTTGTTCTTAGGGGTGACAATTTGGGTCAGGATTCGTTTATTCGTTCAATTCGATTCGCTTCAAAGCGAATACGAGTTTAAAAAAATGGATTCGTTTAATAAATGGGTCAATTCAATTCGATTCGTTTATTAAACGAATCGAATACGAATTTAAGCTCATTGATTCATTTATTCGTTTAGGATTCGTTTTATTATTTTTATTACTAGTTCTTGTTAATTTTCAATTAAGATTCGAGAAATTATAGCTAATTATCATAGAAAAAGTAATATTTTCAATATTTGGTGAAGTATTTTTAGTAAATTTATTAATTACATATTTCATATGTATATATTTATGAAGAATTAATGTAAATCTAGTGTGGTAAATTATTTTATTAAATAATATCATTGACTAAACGAATATTCGTATTGGATTCGTTTAATAAACGAATCGAATACGAATCATGATATTAGGATTCGTTTAATAAACGAATCGAATACGAATCCATCACATTTTGATTCGATTCGTTTAGGATTCGATACGAATTCGATTCGTTGATTCATTTTGACACCCCTAGTTGTACTTCGCAACAATCAGGAATGAATACACTTCAAAAAAAAAAAAAAAAACAGTATACAAGTAGGCAAATACAAAAACACTTAAAAACTAAACTAACAAGTTCTTAAAAACATTACTAAACCTAACTAGACCTAACCATAATCAAACAGCAGGCAGCAACAAAAGGTGAATATGTTACCAGCTCACTACACATGATTAACTTTCCGGTGATTACCCCACTCAGTTGAACAGGCTGAGATGCTGGTGTGGTATTCCCATCAGCAGAGCTGCGAGAACCCACCGCCATAGTTGTCAGACGGCGGCCCCTGATCACGACCTGCCTAGCTACCTCCTGCTGCTGCCCCATATGCTGCAGATCCATAACCTGGCTGGTTGAGTAGCAGCACCATAATTGGATGGTAGTGCACGTTGAGAACCTGCATCTGGTTGAGTTTAACCAGATGGTGGTGGCTGTGAATGGGAATGTCCTGGCTGCACATAACCCCCAGCAGTGCCGGGTGACTGCTGAGTCTGTTCATAAGCAGGAGGTTTTTGTGCTTGAGGTACCCCATAGCCAGCATACCCAGACAGAGCTGGTGCTTGACTCCCATAGCCACTCTGTGAAGTTGGAGGCACTCCATAGCTGGCCTGAGTAGCTCCTTGTGGTGGAAAACAGGCAGTATTTGGACTAGGCCGTTGGCTGGTACCATATCCAGGCAGGCCCATTGCAGCAGATGACTGGACGGATGGAGGTGCCTGTGTTGAATCTCCTTGTGCTCCATAAGAGGGAGTGTGCCCCTCTTGAATCGAGTTGGTCACGTTACCATAACTGGCTGCAGAATTATAGCCTTGTTGCTGATCATATGGCACTGCCTGCCCATAGCCCGACTGAGGAGCAAGATATCCACCATAGCCATCTTGAGGATAACCTTGCCCCTGCTGACTATAGCCAGAAGCTGGCAGCTGACTGTAACTGTAACCAGTGTTATCTGCTGGTGCTGCTGAACCTCCAGGTGCTTGCGGTTGCTGTGAAGATGGTTGTTGACTGTAATAATCATAACCACCTCCCTGACTAGTTTGCTGGGTTGATGTCTGATCCCAATTGCCAGCATATCCACCAGATGTCAGTTGTGAAGGATAGCCAGCATAAGGTGGCTGAGACATATTATACTGAGGTGTTTGACCAGGATATGCTCCTGGCTGCACATAACCATAACCAGGTTGTATTGCAGGAGCCCCAGGTGTGCCCCAGCTTGTAGGTGGTCGTGCTGGATAATCTTGTGGAGGATATCCTCCAGCCGTTGCTGGATTTCTAAGACGATTCTGCACAAAATTGTTTCCACATATAACCAGATTGAACTTGTCCACAGTTTTGGGATACATAATCTATATAGCAAAACATAGAATGTACATGTACATTAAACAACTAACAAAACACATCTAAAATCCAGAATAAGGGAGCACAAAAATAAACAAGTACAATATGTAACAAGGCAAACCGAGTTCATATGATATTGGGAGTGGGTATATTAAAATAAATGCCTACATACAGTACTGATTTATGGGGTTTTTAAGTTACTCCTGCAGAAGCCCATCCTCTCTCTATTTGAAGTGAGTGGGGAAAAAGGACCATGTACTATGCAAGCTTTTACATAAAATCAAACAGAGGCAAGACCCATCGCCACTGACCGACAAATGAGTTCAAAGGGAAGTATACATAATACAAAATCTAGCCAAAATACTTGATCGACGCATTGAAATTAACAGAAGCATCAAATTAAGAGTAATGGCATCCTAGAAGAATCAATATACTTCAGATCAGTAATCTGGAGTTCTTAACAGCTCATCTATTAATTTCAATTAGGCCAAATAAAGTACTAAAATTAAGAAAGAAAATCTTCCAAACTTGACTGAAGTGTATTAGTGTACTGATTCATTGGGACAACTGGTAACAGCTGATACATATGTATTTACCATTGCCCAGGAACATGGTTTAGTGGACTGGCATCAATATTTAATCAAACGACACAGAATAAATGCACTTACAAGAGCGATACACAAGGTATATACTAACAGAGAGGTCTGGAAATTAATAAAAGATTTTTGGACTGAGCAAGTATAACCTTAAAAGGCCGATATGCAGTCTAAATTTGCTTCAATTAAGATCTTGAATTGCAACCTTAGTAGAAGAAGATAGACTTGTGCACACATGATAGCTTCCAAAAATGAGTAAATACATATTTATGATGCTAATATAACTTCTAACAAGTTTGTTTAAATTTAAAAAGTAGCTATGTACGGAGCAATCATTAAAAATTAACATAAAAGCAGTTAACAGCTTTAATCCCTAGTTGTGACGAATTAAACTTTTTAATACAAGCTTCACAATGTGGGAGACAGTCACAATGCTAGCAAAATCAAGGACCCCATACACGAGAGTGAAACCGAAATCTTTGCTAGAACAATCTTTACCACCAAAATATTTGATTTAATTAGAAGAATGGGACTTTATTAGCAAGTTGTTATCTACTTATTTTCTAAAACTTGAGACTGTGCTCTGTTTGGTGTTGCAATTAAAAAAGTGTGGTGAACAAACGATGGTTCATAAATGGTGTTATGTAATTTTGTTTTATGCTTAAAAAATAATTGCGGTGTGCTTTTCTAGTATTCTGATGGTAAGGAAAAAATAAAAATTTTAGCTTTTGCAAAACTCAATTTTTAAAAGAAATCACGATTAATAATCGCAATTTTTTATCATTAACCAAACACTTAAAAACTGTGGTTTGATCAAAACACAGTTTCGTCATCTCACCATAGATCAAACTACATTATCAAACAAAACCTATGAAGGCAAGGGACTGAGAATACATATAAAAGAAAATGCAATACCAAACACTACAAAGGAGTCCATCTTAAAGCTCGTGTTCCAATATCAAAAATCCATTGCGGTAACCTTGTACCTCCAATAAGGGTATAAATGCATATTCCCTCCAAAATATTATCACTACTAAATATTAGGAAATGGGAAGAGCCATACCAGAGCAATGTTGAGGGAACACCAACACTAAGTGGTCCATGTTGGTGTGACCATGTCCAATATACACTAACCCTACAATAGTTCTCAATAACAATATCAGTGATATGATATATGATTAATAAGCATATTTGGCGGCAATAATTCCACTCAGGAATATAACTGTAAAAATATTTACTCGAGACACTAAAAAGAGAGAAGCTATGAAATGGCTAAAAAACCTAAACAGAGAATAAGAAGAAAACTTATATTTCGAACTTATTATCCAATAATCAGCACAGCACCTCAGTGAACTATTGATAATCTCAATCAATCATAAAAAATAGGAACTAATCTCCACAAAATCTGCAATTTACATAGCTAGGATCCACCTAAGACATTATTAAGTTTCATGAGGATGAAGAGCTATGATGAAAATTATCAAACAGCTAATCTGTAATCTTACAAGCCAACAGAATCAGCAGCAAAAAAGGTGTGAATTTCCCAGAAATTCCAAGACCACAGGGAAGAATATACGATGATACACAAATATACACAACACATTTAAAGTATAACTAAATACAGGGTTAAAATGTATGCACAAGAAAATTTATCTTCCGTCAGCTTATATTACATCATACCAATTAAGAGTAGTCCATGAGAGGAAAATATCATCTACTACTTTCTCCAAACAAAGAAATAGTGGAACAATAGAATGTGTGAGAGAACAACCTGGTGGAAAAATATTAACAAGAGGAATAACTATGGAAAAGATATGCAGGTAACATCAACAGTAATAACTAGGAAAAGAAACAAGTAGGATTATTTAATATAACGATAAGTAATTAAGGAAAAAGGAGAGCTGCATAACCTTGACTTGGATATGAAGATGATAAAAGATAGAAAAAGAGAATAGACACAGAAAATTAGTTGATAAAACAAAAACCAGAAACAATCATACCCCACACTTTATCAAATGGACAGTAAGAGTCACAGTGCCCTGCAGTGACAAACATAATGAGATAAAAAGCACAATATCTGCATATGAAGCCCTCTTGACAAATTATTGCTGTAATGAAAAGACCACGAAGGAATGATAGAAATTCAACAAATTACCACATATGCCAAACAACCAACAAGATCCAGTTTCAACAATAAAAAGCTAGGAGATATATCACTAGTGAACAGTAATAAGAGATTCAATTGTAGCATCAGGATAGGAAGGCCAGCTCCCAGAAAAAGTTAAAAAGATGGATCCGTTAAACAAAATACATCAATAAAACATTCAGAATTTATAAAAAGTTTGGATAATTCATTTTTTGGGGGACATGATATAACAATGTGAAAAAAAAAGTACATGCACAAAAGTAAATAAGCCAAAAGCTGCAAACCAACAAACCACAAGTTTTACCTCACTGATGGCTTCATTAACCAACTGTTTTGCATTTTCAATCTGTTCACTTGTCCCATCTATTTGTACCGTCCTTTCTGTTGAAGTATCACCTGTTGGCAGATGCAGAGGTATCACCTGCGGAAGGTACAATTAGAACACAAAGTCACAAACCATATTAACTAAATATGATTCACCACAGAAGAGGAATATTTTAATATAAAGACAAGAATTATTAGAGACGACAGACCTGAATACGAGCTCCAGTCGTGGCTTGCATATTTTTTATAGTTTCACCTCCTTTACCAATTACCAGACCAACCTGAGTAGAGGAGCATTCATCAGGAACAGTCCCAATCCCGATCAATAAAGCTGACAAACAAAACTTCTGATTACCTTGTTGTTAGGAATTTTCATTGCAAAATGGTCAGATCCAGCTTGTCCAGTTAGTCTTCGAGCAGCTATGCCAGAACCACCTGCTTCAGCCTGGACCAAATTTATGGAATAAGATACCAGTAATCAAAGTCTAAATGACAATGCACTGCAGTGATCAAAAGACACCTGAATTAAAGATTTAAGACAGAACAAAAGCCACAACCTTCACTCAAACAAGCCATTACAGTGAATCTAAAATGATGCTGTACAACAATAATAACTATCGATCTACACATTTCACATGTTCTAGATGCAGTTGTAAGAAATAAAAAGAAACCAAAGAAACATGAGCAAGAGGGGAGTGATTAATCTAAGAATGTCAAGTTCTACCTCAGCAAGAACATCATTTATAAGCTGCTCTGCCTTAGCAATTTGTTCAGGTGTACCCATGAGCTCGACCGATCTTGTAGCAGAATTGAGGTCTGCCTCTGTGTCGCGAGTAACCTGGATCTTCGCTCCAGATTGTAGTTGAAAGTATTTGATAGTCTCTCCACTCTTTCCAATTATAACGCCAACCCTAATATTTGGAATCTCAATCTTTTTACTCATACCCATACCCTGGAAGCCTCCATATGAAACTGGGACGGCTGAAGGAGCTGGGTAAGACTTCAAATCTGTTCAATCAGATCAAAATCGCCCAGTTTGAGTTGAAACAAAATCATTGCACATGAACAATGAAAAAGACGGACATAAAATGCTGAAAGAGTGTGAAACCTAAATGGGGTCACTGCCAACATAAACCCTAAACATCATAACCAAAGAAGCTTCTTACTCACAACTAGTTAACAAAACCAAACTGAACCCCAAATTTTCCGTAAGCTGGACAAACAAAACCCAGATAATTAATAAAGAAAATAAAGTTAAAAAGTAGATTAACGTGGACATGTAACAACTATACCATATGTAAGGGAGCTGAAGCCCTTATCAGCGGAATCGAAGCCGTTATCAACGCGAGGGCGCTTGGCGTCGGCGGGAGCCGAGTTGAGAAGGCGAGCAGCGATCTGCTCGGCGCGGCGCTTGGCGGCCTGGAATTCATCGAGAGGCGGAGAGACGTTGTTGTAGGAATCCGAAGCAGAGAATCCCGTGGGCTTTCTAGGACCGGATGAAGGCGGCGTCGTTTGGTCCTCGTACTTCCGTTGGTCGGGTGTGCTGTCTGATGAGTATTGCCGTTCGTCAGCCATTGTTAATTTCAAGATTCAGAAACCCCAATTAATAGATGAGTGAGGTCATCTAAATATTTATTTTATATACGGCCAGAAACATTTGCGTTTGCTAAAATTATCTCAGAAAATTCAATTTATTCCAAATTTATCTCGAAGTTCAATTTTTTTATTTTTTTATATTTCGAATTTTAATATTTTTTTAAAATAAAATTTCAGAAATCCTAAATTAATAGTTCGGATCTCATAAATTTTAATATTTTTATATTCTTTTCAAAAAAAAATTTAGGAGATCCTAAGTCAAAACTTCAAATCTCCTAAATTTGAATATTTTTTATTCTTTTAATTTAAAGTTTAGGAGATCCTAAGTTAATATTTCAAATCTCCTAAGTTTTTAATTTTTTTTTATTTTTTATATAAAACTTAGGATATCCTAAGTTTTGACTTATGATATCTTAAGTTTTAAATTTAAAAAAATTAAAAACTTAAGAGATCTGAAGTTTTGACTTAAGATCTGTTAGGTTTTAAATAAAAACATTAAAAAAAAATTAAAAACTTAGGAAATCCTAAATTTTGACTTAGGATCTCTTAAGTTTTAAATATAAAAAATAAAAATAAAAAACTTAGGAGAACTGTAGATGCTGGTTTTCGTCCGAGGTCCACAATCGAGAATTTGTAATATAGGGCACTAGTGATCCTACAAAACAAAGGTAGAGTGAGCAGGGAGGATACTGCCCACCGGTGTGGTGGGTGCCGTAGGCACTTTGACGTTCAAGTCAGTAAAGATAAGTGAGCAGTAAACAAAATAAAGAAGATAGCAAGGTTTGATATTACCTTGATCTCTTTGGGCTGCCGTAAGGGCGGATGGTTAGTGTTTATAGGTTCAGATAACTCAGTTTGAGAAGTGAAGCTTGAATCAGAATGTTTTGAGTTGCGTTGCCATTTATAGGTGAAGATAAGTAACTTTAGCAACTGGCATAAATCCCACAACGTGCCCAAGCACTTGATAAAAAGTTGGGCATGTGAAAATATATCTTGTGTTAGGCAAAGTGGGGGAAGAGCAGTTGATATAATAAAGATGAGTTGTCCTTAAGCTTCTGGCTTAATTGTAATCCAATAATGCTAAATTTTCTGGGCTGGGTTTCTACTTCTGGGCTTTGTTTGTTGTTGGGTTCGAAGTGAAAAGACGAATCTTGCCCTTGGCCCAAATTTGGCCGATACAGTTTGTCTCATACTCTCTAATTCAAGAAGTCCTTGACTTGGAGAGTATTTCAATGCATGTCGTATGAAATAAGATGTAAAAGTACCTATCAAGAATGCATAGTTCTAAGCACTATCCGCTGTCGTTTGGGTTAATGAATGGTTCAGTAAAGCCTTTCATACGTTTGGACAGAAGAACTATGCAATTTTTTAGTGTTTCTTCTGGTTTAAAATGCAGTCCATGTTTTTGAACTAGACTTGATATGAGTTATGGGGAATGTCTCTAGTCGACTGAACCAGATGAAGGTTCAGGGTATACTTTATAAGACATGAATCGTTTGGATGTTGAGTAATCCAAGTTTTCAACTTGACTTGACATGAGTCTATGGGGGATGTCCCCGGTCGACTAAACCAGATGAAAGTTCAAAGTATACTTTATACGACATTAATTGTTTGGATATTGAGTAATCCAAGTCTTCAACATGACTCGACATGAGTCTATGGGGGATGTCCCATGTCCACTGAACCAGATGAAGGTTCAAGATTTAATTCATACGACATTATCGTCTGGACTGAGAGTAATCCAGGTCTTCACTTGACTCGACATGAGTCTATGGTGATGTCTCATATCGACTAAACTAGATGAAGGTTCAGGATTTAATTCATACGACATTGTCGTCTGGACTGAGAGTAATCCAGGTCTTCACTTGACTCGACATGAGTCCATTGGGGTTGTCGCCAATCGACTGAACCAGATGAAGGTTCAGGGTATACTTCATAAGCCATGAATCGTTTGGATGTTGAGTAATCCAAGTCTTCAACTTGACTCGACATGAGTCTATGGGGGTTGTCCCGGTCGACTGAACCAGATGAAGGTTTTTATGTGTAATGCTGAGACATCACTTGCATTTTGTCGTACGGGACAAATGATAGTTCTCCATCAGTGTAGCGTCGAGTGGAATCTATTTTTCTCAAGATAACAAAGGTTGTCGTGTCGATTGGCATCTTTTCAATTGCCAAGTCTTCTTTTTCAATGTCGTGTCACGTGAATCCTCCTATTCTGCTAAGCCTCCATACGATGTCGTGTCGAGTGGCATCAACCCTTGTTCCAAATGAAAGATTTGGGAGATATTATCGGACGTAAATACCTGGCTAGCTAACCAATTCCAAATGAAAGATTTGGGAGAGACCAGTTATGTTCTTGGGATCCAGATACAACGGGATCTCGAGAAAGGACTTTTAGTTATGTCTCATGCATCCTACGTCGACAAGATTCTTGTATGATTTGGGAAGCAGAATTCCAAGAAAGGAAATTTGCCTTATCGACATGGAATTCATTTGCAAAGAAACAGTCTCCTAAGTCACCTCAATGAGTTGAGGAAATTAGACATCTCATATGTCTTAGCAGTTGGAAGTCTCATGTATGCTATGTTATTCACGAGACCAGACATCTGTTTTGTAGCGGGAGAATATATATGTTTTGTTGGTTTTATTCTAGGTCCCAAGATCATCAAACAAGCATGAATAAGTGTGAAATACATATCAAAGAAGTTGCGGAATACTTACATTGATCGGTCGAGACGATTTGGTGAAGAAAAAATTGATTTTGCTCCTCCAAAAACGCAACTGCAGTGACCAGTCCACTGCCTCACGTTTTTCAGTTTTGAGTGTTGAATTTGAGCTCCGAATCTTCGTCGAATGATTCTCGGCTCATGGGTGAGTTTCCCTAACACCTTCGCAAGTCTCTCGGAGTGCTAGCTCCGTTTGATTTTGCCACAAAATCAAGGCACACATGCTTCCCTTCTCACGCCAAAAATGAAGAAACCAGTGAGTGTGTTCACTGCCCATTTGGGCGTGAATGAGAGAGAGAAAATGATGAAGAAGAAAGTGTGTTAGTTAGTTGGTAAATGTTAAAATATATCTTATATACTTTGATTTAATTTATCAAAAGTCAAACAATTGATTTTAAATCATTTGTCATATACCAAATATTTAAAGTTGGTATATGTACATCACCACCAACTTTGAGTGTCCAACACTCAATATCAAACCAACTAACCACATCTTTCATTCAATCAATCACATCAATCAATCCAATGTCACATCACTCAAAGTGATATGTGATTTGACGCTTGATGTGACGAATGATTTGATGTTTGATGTGACTTGCGTTGCCGCACTCGAATTCGAAATACGAATGCGCTCGCAATCACACTCGGGCTCGGGTTCGCTAATTCCCAATTAGCGAATTTTCCGTTGCGTCGTAATTAAATGATTACGCCTAGCGAATCCACTATTTACGTCGCTAACGAATTAATTCTAAATTAATTCGCTCGCCCGAATTAAAATCCAATTTCAATTCCGCGTCGAAATCCAATTTCATTTAATATATCGAATATATTAACTTTACCGATTAATTCTAAATTAATCGTTTTCTCTCTTTAGACGATATTTTATCCTAGATAAAATATCTCCGTAATTAATCCCAGATTAATTTTCTCTTTCATCAAATTAATCCCAGATTAATAAATGTGCGAGTCATACGTCATCGGTGTATCATTGGGAAGCGACCCATGAGATCCCCGGATATGTTGGTAGTAAATACGATCGTCGGACTATCCGATCACGTAAGTACCAAGTACCACGTCCTACCGATTTACAAGACAAGGTTAGCTTCTAGCAAAACGCCATGCCTACCCAATTCTCCGGAAATATTCTTACAGGAATATATAAGGATCTATATCAGGCGTAGTATACCAAGTATCGTGCATATCGACCCGGTATCGGATAGTCACGTGCTAGGGCTGGGGCTGGATAAGTGTCTGCCCCGTCCGAAGCACATATCGGATGTCTGGTAACTAGTCTCTATAATCGGATATACATGACCTTGTCATAATATCCCGATGGCTGCAGCACCTCAGAGTACTAATACCGTATCCTGCGTGACATCATCTCCACTATGACTGGAGTGATACTTCCGTCTTGACATCACACCCAATACTCTACAATTCTCAATATACTCAGCTTTGGCGTACACAGAACCGGTTAGAGTCCTAGACGACCTCAACTAAAGTATATTGATTGTCGTAAGCATTAGCGGTGCAAGTCTCAGGTTAAGACCAAATACACCTACCCTGATGTCGGATTCCCATAGACACATAGTCATAATACCAATGGAGATTCCGAGGGGTCTATCCAGAGCGAAGCTATTTCCCGTACCATCGGTGAAAAACAACCTCCTATCGCACTTGCATGAGTATCCAATACCCAAATATATGAGAACTATGTTGTTGTGCCCTCACAACGCGCACAAGTGCAATACTAGCCTATTCCGCATTATCGATGTTCAGTCTCGATAATACTATGACTAGGGATATTTAATGATTAATCCTTCGTGGACTGATACTGTTCATATCATCTCAATCCATGAACTAATCATACGGACCTCTCTTCATTTATATATCTAAGGTGATCTAATCACAAATGATGAGAGTGCAATTTCCTTGTCACATAGTTAATTTGTACAACATCACTATGATCTGTACAAATAGTGACGCTATGGGTCATATTATCCAACAATCTCCCACTTGGCACATAGCCAGTCACTCAAGTGTCGTACACCCGAACTATGTACGGTTGGCTCAAATTGCTGAGAAAAGGTTTTCGTCAGCGGATTTCCATGATTATCGTCTGACGCGATTTATACGATCATCACATCGCCACGATGTATGATCCGAACGAATCAAATGAATATAGAAGTATATATCTGGATCGTCGATGAGACCTTTAATTCCTTAGCCTTGTGCTGATGCCTAGCTCAGCTGCTAACAGAACTATATCTAATCTAATTAGATTTATTATCGACCCAAATGGCTTCTATTGCTGCCTCAGCCGCAACAATAATCCGCATTTGTTGTTTATTCGGCAACAGTATCTTGCTCGGAAGATTTCCAGCTCACTGTCCCGTTTTTCAAACTTTATAGTACCGTAGTATTAAACTGTTTGGAAACTTGCAGCAGTGATCCCAGTCACTTCAAGTTCTCCTTCTCCATAGTTTTAGACAACATCTTTAGTTCTCTAAGATTTTAATAGATGTCCTTAACTTCAATCCAGTGACTATCACTTGGATTGTCCTGATTGTGACTCCATATGCTCAAAGCGTATGAGACACCATATCAAGTACATTTTAAATGTACAATTTCCCAAAGAGTGTTAACAACTCCAAATCTATCCCAGTAGATCTTTATTCCTTGAATAAAGGTTGTTACTCCCCAGAATTCTACGGAGAATATCTATGAAAGCCAAGCTTTCACCAATTGCTTTATGGGAATTTCACTGTCAGTGCGCTCTCCCACTAACCTCCTTATATACACAATAATTATTTCGTTTTGAGTCAAATCATGAACCATTATGATTATTTCAAAACGTCAGTTCCAAGAACCTTATGCTTGCTTCAATCCAAACATGGATCGAATAACCCGCAAACCTCGTTTGTTGGTTATACAAAATCGTCAGGATGTTGTAAACATCCTCCAAAAGGTTTCCTTTTCAGGAAAGCGATTTTGATCTACAACTGACACATTTCATAAATGAAATGTACAGCTTCAGCACGCATTATCCCAATGGATTTACAGTGGTAAAAGGTTGAACCGTTATTAACACAATGTTGATAACGATACCTTTCCGTCACAAGCCTAGCTTTGTACGTTGGTATGTTGTCATCCATGTATGTCTTCCTTGAAGACGTTTGCAGTACCAATAGGCACAATGCCTTGTGGTACAACAACTAGTATCCAAACATAGTTGTTATACATGGAATCCATTTCGGACTCATGGCACTTTGCCATAAAAGGGAGTTGATACCTTGTATCACTTCCTCGTACATAGTCGGTTGGTATACCTCCATAAGATTTACATCTTTAAGGGGTTACTTCAGAAACCCATACCCCAGGTTGTTTTCTGATTCTCTCCGATCTACGCGATTCTTGTGTATTTGAAGATTAATGGTATATAGTTTCATCCTTGATGAACTATTTGTGTTCCATTATGGACTTCGTGCCTTGAATAGTATTACTCTGATTTTCATCGAGTATCACTATCCTCCCACTGACCACTGCATTCCTATATGATATCTGTCAAACAGATTTATATGGAACTTTATTCTAAATAAGTTTTGCACTGTCAATACATATCCGTTGAAGGAAATGGTAGCTCAGAGCGACTCGTGATAAACCTTATCATGTCCAACAAAATTCGGTTTTTGTTCGGACACACCGTCTAACTAACGTGTCTCGGGAGGAGTCCTCATCTAAAAGAATACTATACTCTTTCATGTATGTTTGAAACTTACTGCTTAAGTATTTTCATTACGGTCTTACCGTGACGGCATAATACTATAGTCGATCTGTTTATCTACTTCGTGTCGAAACTCTAAAAGTTTCCGATCTGTGTTCTTCAAAAGAAACACATAACCATAACGTGATGCCACATCCGTTAAGGTCACGAAACATTCATGTTCACATCTAGCCTAGCTAGATATGGGCCCACTAACTTCACCATGAATAGGGCTAACAGATCGGTGGCACTTACACTATTACCAAGTAAACAGTGTTTTAGGTACTTTACCTAACAAACTAGATTCGTAGACTTTATTTGAATAGTCAAATCAGTCCTAGTACCCACTCTTCAAAAGTGCGGATATACGAGTCTTGTTTAATTGTGTCCCAGACAACAATGCCACAAATAGTCTCTATTGATCAAATCAATTTGAGCTATTTATTTGTCATTTTATATGTTTGAGATTTTAATTATATTCAAAATATAAATTCTGTTATTCACATCTAATGTGTTTATCTCAGTATCATCTTTATATAATGAAACACTTAGTGTTCTAGAATATAAAGGTTTATCCACAATGGATTAAACACTGATATAGAGATAATGTCTCTAGTCAAACTAGTTACATTATAACAGTTCCTAATTTAAGTACACACCCGAATGGTAGTTCCTAAACTTAGGTATCTACGGTCGAAACAGCAACTTCCGTCCCGTTTCCGATTCGCAGAGCAATCTCAGCTTGATGTCAGTATCCTGCTCAAAGCAGATTCTGAACAGCAATACATATATTTTATGTACCACACTAAGTATTTAAAATCTAATTTCAATACTAGTAGTGAACATAACTTTGACAATCATTTTTAAAGTAAGAGCCTTGCCCTTTCTTTAATTCTTTCATGTCTGCCATATCCAAATGGTAGTCACTTTGGGATATGTCAATTATCCTTTTCAATATTTCAGGAACCTTAGGCCAAGCCTTGGGTTTTTAGAATATCGAAACAATGTGCACCTCGTGCTACATGGCCAATTGCAAATTTTGACTTTATCTCCTCTAGAATAGTCAATTAATTCTCCAAGAATTATAAATTGCAATTTTAATACTTCTTAAATCTAAAATTAGATTTATGACAAGTATATTAAATTAAGCACTAAAGTCATCATCACATAAATCTTCCAAAGATTTTATGCTCTACTTATTTTGCTTAATTTTGGGCTTAAGGTATAATAAGTTATTTTATCAAATAAAGTAACCTATTATTTATTCCCAATTTGAAAATTAAATTATTTAAAATATTTTAATCCCAGATTATATTTTAAATATCCAACTTTTCAATTTTATCTTGATTACAATAGTCCAACTATTTAATCAACGATTAGTGGTACTATATATATTATAATGATTATAATAGTCCAACTATATAATCAAGTATAATCCAAATTAATTAACCTCAATTACATTGATTACTATAATCCAATTATAAAATCAACTGTAAACTGAAATTATTAATTCAAATATATTGATTAATATAATCCAATTATATATAATCAATTATAATACAGTCCAACTGTTTATTAAAACAACAATTTAAATATTAGTCCAACTAACATTTAATTTATATGACGAGTGATATTTGAATGAGCGCATATGGCGAGTAATTGAACGAATATTGCAAATTCAATTCTTGCTCCCACTATTTTTCGTCGAGCCTCTAACCCTCTGTCGAGTACTCGGGAAACCGTGTTTCCTAGTGGGTTAGGATCCCGTTAAATATCACACAATCTTGACTTTGGCCAACAAATTGTATGATAATTAACTAGGTAGATCTATAAGATCAATGGATCTAATCCAACTCCTAGATCCAGTAGGTGGACATCCAAGTCCTAAACATATATCTTATATATGCCTATATATCCAATATATACCCTAACCTTTTTCCTCTGAATCAACTAGGCCTTGGCTTTGGCACAACAAACCTGATGATCCCAGTCAAGCGCGGACCCATTGACCATGGAAGCTTCGTAATCAATGTCGATGGACAAGAAGTGGTCTTGACTTTGGCCAACAAACCACAACTTGGACAAGACACCAATATAGAACAAAGCTTCGTGATTCAAACACATCTTCGACGGACAAGGGCTTGACTTTGGCCAACAACCCATGCCAATCTAGGATCTTGAGTAAGAATCACTCAATGGAAGGAAAAGACGCATGATATTTGATGAGGGCTTTTCGCGTGCAAATTGGCTACCAATTTCATTATCTTTGTTAAGGTCTCATCATCATACACCCTTAAACATGCATTCTAAATACATAATAAAGCGAGTATGAAATAAAATAATAATGATATGTGGATGGATACATAACACATTGATCCTAGATCAAATCTCTCTTTTTCTCACTCAAGCTAGCACTTGTATTACTTCTACCCGTTACACTACACTTCTAAAGAAACCTCATTTACATTGAGGGGAATAGGTGAGAAGAGAATACAAAGAGAATAGAGGTGATAAGGCTGGACACGCAGGTCCAATTTAATAAATCGAATTTATTACAACAATTTCCAAAATTGCCCCACCCGACTAATATCCATCCGATATACATTATTCATTCATCACAACCACGTATTCACACATAAGCATGCTATCAATCAATCTAATCAAATTAATTAATCTGATATTTATGTGATCATCCAATGTTCAAACAACGATTTGATTTTGGTCGAGTCAAACTCGTTTTGCGAATAAGTACTCAAAGTACGAATTCTTGAATTAAATTAAACTACATCATTAAATCCAATTTAACATGTATTTAATACTAATTCACTATTCAATTCCAAATTAAATATTACACTTTATTTAATAAACCTTTAACGACTTAAATTCCAAATTTAATCGTGTCGGGTCTCAAAGCCCGATTAACGTCCAACGTCAATTCAATTCAAGTCTAATGGGCTTTAATTAATTTCTTTAAGGCGTGGGCTTCGGCAACCAAAGCCCAATCAAGGAGTAACCCCATAAGCCCAGAAATCAATTTAGGCCCATTAGGCCCAATTAAACTTTAAAGGTTATAAGTTGCATTTGGGCTTAACGGAAGTGGCTTTGGGCCCAATTGGATCCAATCCATTTGTCCAAATCCAACTTTGTACAACAAAGCCCAATAAGCCCATTTACAACATAATAAGCCCAAATCCAATTTAAGGCCTAAATAACTAAATTACATGAATCCAATTCCGCAATTTAATTACCTAAAGTGCATTACATGATTAATCACCCAAATCAGCATTTCCAAAACATTAAATTAGCTTAATTTATCATGTTCATTATCATCATCACATGTCCAACACATAAATGAAAAATCAAACCCATTAACCATGCTTAAAGTCTCGGCCAAGGAGATAATTTTGTCCGATTTGAATTCAATCCAATTAATTCCACAATCGACATCGAATTAATATCCCGAATGATTTCCAACACATCCAATGTCCAAAATCAAAAATCCAAGACTAAATTAGGGCATGTACATTCGGCCACCATAAGCATTTTGGGGATTTTGTTCAATTCAAAATTAAATCCAATTCAATCTTAAATTAACATCATCCAACATCATTACAACTCATCCAATGAATCAAAATGAAAAATTCCAAGAATTCCAAAATACATTACACATTCGGCCAACATGAATTTTTGGGGAAAAATTGATCCAATCATTATTTCATTAAATTGATCCAATCAATCACTAATTAAACATGTTATAAGCATACTCAAACATTCAATTCATTCAAATCATGCTCAAAACAAGTTTACCCAAATTTTAACCCTAAAAGTTTCATGCTTGAACCTAGGCTCTTGATGCCATTGTTCGTTTTATTCTAGGTCCCAAGATCATCAAACAAGCATGAATAAGTGTGAAATACATATCAAAGAAGTTGCGGAATACTTACATTGATCGGTCGAGACGATTTGGTGAAGAAAAAATTGATTTTGCTCCTCCAAAAACGCAACTGCAGTGACCAGTCCACTGCCTCACGTTTTCAGTTTTGAGTGTTGAATTTGAGCTCCGAATCTTCGTCGAATGATTCCCGGCTCATGGGTGAGTTTCCCTAACACCTTCGCAAGTCTCTCGGAGTGCTAGCTCCGCTTGATTTTGCCACAAAATCAAGGCACACATGCTTCCCTTCTCACGCCAAAAATGAAGAAAACAGTGAGTGTGTTCACTGCCCATTTGGGCGGCGTGAGAATGAGAGAGAAAATGATGAAGAAGAAAGTGTGTTAGTTAGTTGGTAAATGTTAAAATATATCTTATATACTTTGATTTAATTTATCAAAAGTCAAACAATTGATTTTAAATCATTTGTCATATACCAAATATTTAAAGTTGGTATATGTACATCACCACCAACTTTGAGTGTCCAACACTCAATATCAAACCAACTAACCACATCTTTCATTCAATCAATCACATCAATCAATCAAATGTCACATCACTCAAAGTGATATGTGATTTGACGCTTGATGTGACGAATGATTTGATGTTTGATGTGACTTGCGTTGCCGCACTCGAATTCGAAATATGAATGCGCTCGCAATCACACTCGGGCTCGGGTTCGCTAATTCCCAATTAGAGAATTTTCCGTTGCGTCGTAATTAAATGATTACGCCTAGCGAATCCACTATTCACGTCGCTAACGAATTAATTCTAAATTAATTCGCTCGCCCGAATTAAAATCCAATTTCAATTCCGCGTCGAAATCCAATTTCATTTAATATATCGAATATATTAACTTTACCGATTAATTCTAAATTAATCGTTTTCTCTCTTTAGACGATATTTTATCCTAGATAAAATATCTCCGTAATTAATCCCAGATTAATTTTCTCTCTCATCAAATTAATCCCAGATTAATAAATGTGCGAGTCATACGTCATCGATGTATCATTGGGAAGCGACCCATGAGATCCCCGGATATGTTGGCAGTAAATACGATCGTCGGATTATCCGATCACGTAAGTACCAAGTACCACGTCCTACCGATTTACAAGACAAGGTTAGCTTCTAGCAAAACGCCATGCCTACCCAATTCTCCGGAAATATTCTTACAGGAATATATAAGGATCTATATCAGGCGTAGTATACCAAGTATCGTGCATATCGGCCCAGTATCGGATAGTCACGTGCTAGGGCTGGGGCTGGATAAGTGTCTGCCCCGTCCGAAGCACATATCGGATGTCTGGTAACTAGTCTCTATAATCGGATATACATGACCTTGTTATAATATCCCGATGGCTGCAGCACCTCAGAGTACTAATACCGTATCTTGCGTGACATCATCTCCACTATGACTGGAGTGATACTTCCGTCTTGACATCACACCCAATACTCTACGATTCTCAATATACTCAGCTTTGGCGTACACAGAACCGGTTAGAGTCCTAGACGACCTCAACTAAAGTATATTGATTGTCGTAAGCATTAGCGGTGCAAGTCTCAGGTTAAGACCAAATACACCTACCCTGATGTCGGATTCCCATAGACACATAGTCATAATACCAATGGGATTCCGAGGGGTCTATCCAGAGCGAAGCTATTTCCCGTACCATCGGTGAAACACAACCTCCTATCGCACTTGCATGAGTATCCAATACCCAAATATATGAGAACTATGATGTTGTGCCCTCACAACGTGCACAAGTGCAATACTAGCCTATTCCGCATTATCGATGTCCAGTCTCGATAATACTACGACTAGGGATATTTAATGATTAATCCTTCGTGGACTGATACTGTCTCATATCATCTCAATCCAGGAACTAATCATACGGACCTCTCTTCATTTATATATCTAAGGTGATCTAATCACAAATGATGAGAGTGCAATTTCCTTGTCACATAGTTAATTTGTACAACATCACTATGATCTGTACAAATAGTGACGCTATGGGTCATATTATCCAACATGTTTTACATATCTCAGTAAGTTTCAATCTAACCCAAGATTCGATCGTTGGGTGGCTGTAAAACACATTCTCCATTATCTTAAGAGAACGAGAGAATATATGCTTGTATATTCCGGTGAGGATATGATCCTAAGGGGATATACGGACTCTGATTTTCAGACGGATGTCGATTCTAGGAAATCAACATATGGATCAGTGTTTACTCTAAGTGGTGGGGCTATAATATGGCGTAGTATAAAGCAATCTTGTATTGCTGACTCCACCATGGAGGCTGAGTATGTAGCAACTTGAGAAGCAGCTAAAAAAGTAGTCTGGCTCCGTAAGTTCTTGGGAGATCTAGAAGTCGTTCTAGATATGATAAACCACTCATACTTTATTGCGATAATAGTGGTGCAGTTGCAAATTCAAAGGAACCAAGAAGCCACAAGAGGGGAAAGTATATAGAGTGGAAATATCATATCATCAAGGAGATAGTGCAGAGAGGAGAAGTTTCTATAAAAAAGATTATATTCGTAAAGAACCTAGCTTATCTGTTTACAAAGACCTTGTTGGCTTAAGTATTTGAAGGTCACTTAGATGGTCTAGGATTACGTGACATGTCTCATTTGCTCCAGTGCAAGTGGAAGATTTTTAGGATATATGCCCTAAAGTTTCATGTAATGTAAACGGTATTATATTTTATGAAATAAAATGATGCATTATTCATTTATCAAAGTGTTTGTTTTAATATCGCATATTGTAAATTATTTTGTTTACCCTAGATTACTCATGTGCCTTCAGACTTAATGTATGAGTGTCATACACAATAGGATTTAAGTCTAAAGTTAGTAATCTAAAATAGTCCATACAAAGCAAACAAAGCGAGTACTTTATTTGTGGTTTATCTATAGTTGTGGTCCATTCTATAACTGTACAACGACCTTGATCCAGGATCGTCCATGTGGAGACATGAGAATAAAGGCACCTTGTATGATGTGATCATATAGGACTGGACACATATATAAATGAGTTTATTATAATGTCCGTTAAATAAAGAAATTCATTTCGATATACTAGATGGTCATATATGGATTGATCTTAATCCTGAGTGTACTACAAACTCCTGCATGGCAGGCTATGTCCTTTGATTTACAAAGGTGAGGTTGGTGTAGCAATCCCGACCAATAACTTCGTACTTTGGGGACATGGTTTGATGTGTAACTGATGAAGTTTTACATAGATATGAAGTTCACTTCTTCTTGCGAGAAGTAGAGGAGTATCTTCCTTAAGGGTTGATTCAGTACTTAAACGGTTATAGCGCTCAAGTCTTTCTATTACGAATAGAAAGATTAACATTCATAATGGTTATGAATAAATCGATCATTAGAGGATCAATGGTACTTAAGGTAAAAATAATTAGAGGATGGGTATAACAGACATTATGACCCGACTCTAATTACGAGATACTCGTGAAAGGTTAATCTATATGTAATGGCTATATTCGATAGACATTGACGTGGTTCGGCTTAATTTATCTATCTACGACAACGAGAGTGCATCTTCGGATTTTTAGTGGAATAACCCGGAGTTAATAATTCATAGTATTTAAGTAAGAGCTTAATTAATATTCCGAGATTATTTGAGCTCGGAACCGTAGGTCCATTTGGTCCCCGTGCTAACTCGATATACTATAACAGATTAAATATAATTGGATGGTCCAATTATATACTCACATATGGAAATATTATTAATATGATTAATAATATTATTTTGTCATACTTGAAACTATATGTTAAAATTTAATATATGATTTTAATAATTATATGATAATTATTAAACACATAATATTAAATTACGTATAATATAGTTTAATAAGGCTAAATTTGGAATTTCGAAATTTTGGGTTTTTGAAACCCTTTGATTGTTTTTTGTAGTTACACCTTTTAAAGGTGATAAATATTTCTTATTTTTGTAACATCTTTATCTTTATGGAAAGTAAATATGTTGTTACAAAATTTTTAAAAAATAACACCTTGGCCGGAAATTGCTTGGTGGGGAGGGGAAGGGTTTTCTTTATTTCGGAAATAAAAAAACCTAGGAATAAAATGAATTAGATTTTTCTTTTTTGCCTAACCAATTCAATCCAAACCGTAGCCACTTTTCTTCTTCTTCAAACTCTCTCAAGTGTTTAGAAAAAAAAAAAAAAAAAGAACAAAGAAAAACCAAAAAGAAAACCTTTTGTGACTTTAATCTCTAAATTATTTAGGGATTAGTTTTGTGAGTCTAGCCCACAGTAGTTTCCGTTGGTTGCAAGACAAAGGACGAAAGTCTTTTTGGCGTCGAACCAAAATCCATCTTCTTCTTTTTTTCTTTGATCCACAGCAGTGAGCATTGTTTTTGCTCACTGCCGCACACAATCTCAATGAAACGGTGCTCGGTTTATTTTGCTTTTGATCCAGAAATTTTAGGGAATTTTAAGAGGTGTTTTGGGGCTGTGTTAGGACTGTTGTTGGCTGAAAAATCAAACCTGAAACATAGCAGAAATTGATTCAATCAAGGGCTAATTTGGGTAGTGAGCTGAGTGCATTTCGGGTCCAAAATAGTCCAGTTTTATGCTATTGTTTGGGGTTGTTCCAGGGCTGAAATTTTGTCCAAAACAGAAGCAAAAATGCAATCTTGGTATTGGTAACATTCGACTATTCAGAGAGAAGGGCAGAAAAACTTTTCTGGTCTGATCTCGGGTGCCTAACTTGTTTCTGTTGTGCTAGGAAAGTGGTTCCTACAGATCCCATATCCCTAACATTCTAATTTATTATTGCAGTTCAATTTAAAAATTTTCATCACTTCAAAATTTTCAACCTTTTTTATCACTTGAATTATTATTTTATTTTACTAAATCTATTCCCTATGGATTGACCCCAGACTTACCGGGTTATTTTATTACTTCGACACTCTTATACTTGGGTGTAAAGAACCACTTTGCGAGTGTGTCAAGTTTTTGATGTCGTTGTCAGGGAGTATAAGTTAGTAGATAAAATAATAATTTAACATCTTTGCTTTTTTTCTTTTTTTCTTTTCTTTTTTATTTTATTTTATTTTTCATTTTTTATTTTGTATTTCATTTCATTTCTTTATTTTTTACATCTCACTTTTTTCTTTACATTTGTGTAGACCTAAGATGTTCTGATTGATCCTAAATGAATCATGAACCCAAACATTGCACATATAGACAAACCTTATACTTAATTCTTCAAGGTTACAGTAGACAGAAATCTCAATTAAAATGGAGCTTGTATTTTTCCAAAGAATTTCTTGAACCTTCCCCATCTATAGATTCTTCCATATTTTTTTATGAGAACCTAATTCGAGAAATTGAGACAGCTGAACGAGAAATTCAATTAAGATCTAAATTGATAAGAATTAGATGACTTTTTTGGAACCTAATCATTACCTTTTTTCTTTTGTCATTTATTTTTTTCTTTCAGTTGTTTAATATTTTTTCTTTTTGTAAGTATCGCATTTGCATATTTAAATTTTAGCATATAGTCTGCATTTAAGTTGCATTTAGATTTTTAAGAAATCTTATGTTCGTATGATTGTCGTTTGGAGAATATTGAGTGAAGAATCCTTAGTTAGTATAGGTGCTGAAATTGATAGATTTGTTGAACCATCCTCTAGTGAGTCGAGTGATGAAGAAACATATAGGGATTGGTCGCATGAGGACCTCATCGAGGCTGAATTAATAACGGTAGCAGAGTTACCTCAAGAGGTTCCTACTGAGGCCATACCACTTAGGACTTTACCAGCAGTTGGAGAGTCGAGTGGGATTCCCAGCACTAGTGAACCAACAAATATGTTAACAAAAAACCCTACCAATCGAGTGATAGAGAAATCAATGAGGGAAATTAAATGCAAGTACAAGTTTCCAAACTCATTAGAACTAAGATTACCTTCGCCGAGTGAAAGAATAGATTACAAAGTTCCAGGGTGGATTGGGTTCTATGAACGACCTTTTACAGAAGGGTTTAAATTTCCCATACCGAGATTAGTTTGGGAGGTTTTGGATCATTTACAGATCGCTCATTCTTAATTGATGTCAAATACTTGGAGGATTCTATTTTCGATTGAGTGCATGGCTTTTGAATTAGGAGTGTTCTTCGAAGTGAAGGATGTGCTATACTAAAATGGTAGATACACTTTGTATATTCGCCAAAAGAGAAAACATTTAGTGACTGGGCTCCCGACAAATGATAGGGGGAACTGGCAATCTGATTATTTCTTTGTGATGGGTGAGAGTATATTTGGGTCGGCTGGAGCTGGTCGAATCCCAGAATATTGGAGTTTGTCGAGTGAGTATTACATCTTAATCGTGCATTTTTTAATACAGTTGGGTAATGGAACTAATTACTTATTTCTTGTTTTTACAGACGTCCGACGAAATATATCGTTTGAGACAACAAGTCGAACCGTTTCCAACACTAAAGCTATCCTAACTTTACCTGCTGAAGACAGAGACTAGAGAGTTATCTTGGTAGAGAAAAGATTGAGGTCGACTCTGTTGTGGAAGGAGATTCACAATCGAGAAGGTACCCATTTGGCCCTTTGTAAGCACATTTTGGGCATGATATATAGTTTTCCATGTCGAGAAACACACAGAGAGACAACGTTTTTAAAGCCTTTTACTTCTGAAGAACATTTGTGCGCAGAAGATATAATGTCAGGACCTTTTAAAGTATCTTCAATTGATGAAATGAAGAGTCGAAGGAGAGCCAAGAAAGCCAATGGGAAGGAACCCGAAGTTGAAATGGTTGAGGCTCCCAAACTAAAAGAAGTCGTTTCGGATAAAGCCTGGTTACGCCCAAAAATTACTTGCGGTTATCGCAGTATATTTGGGGTGTCGATTCCTCAGAGAGATGGTTACATGAACTAATTTACTCAAACAAAAACTTTAGCAGTAACTTATTTAAAGAAATATATTGATTTGTTAAAGTAAAGTAAAACCTATGGATAAATACTTAAAGAATATCAATAGAGAAATATGGCAAAGCATCGGGAATCCCTTTTGTATCAAACTCATATATTCAGTTATTGATTCCTGTTATTACTCAACTGAAAGTTTCACATCCCAAACCAACAGTCGGAAGATATTCAATTCTACACATATTAATTTCTAAGGTAATCAACGATTATTTTCTCTATGTTAACAGCACACAAAAGTTATCATTACGAGCTATCTAACGTCGGCAATATACCCTTAGGCAATACTGTAGTAGAAGACCAACACATAAAATAACTTTACCAGTTACAACTAGTTTCATAAATCACACATAGAAAAAGCATGACTGGATCTATATGGGAGTTGACAAAACACAGTCTCTGGGTTCAGAAATCTCAAAATAATAAAGAATAACAATCATCAATTTTATTAAACGTTAAAAGGTACTTTAAAAATCAACAACATAAAAATAAGAATTTAAATACAAAAGTGTTGGGATGTATGCCTTATAGCTAGATGTAATGTAAACGATTTTATATGTTTTGAAATAAAATGATGCATTATTCATGTATCAAAGTGTTTGTTTAATTTTCGCATATTATAAATTATCTTGATTACCCTAGATTACTTATATGCCTTCAGACTTAGTGTATGAGTGTCAAGCACAAGAGGATTTAAGTCTGAAGTTAGTAATCTTAAATAGTCCATAAAGAGCAAACAAAGCGGGTACCTTGTTTGTGGTTTATCTATAGCTTCGGTCCATTCTATATTTTTATGACGACCTTGATTTGGGATCGTCCATGTAGAGACATGAGAATGAAGGCACCTTGTATGATGTGATCATATAGGACTGGACCCAGATGGAAATGACATTCTTATAATATCCGTTAAACAGAGAAAGTCATTTCGATCTACTAGATGGTCATATATAGATTGATCTTAATCCTGAGTGTACTACGAACTCCTGCATGGCAGACTATGTCGTTTGATTTACAAAGGTGAGGTTGGTGTAGCAGTCCCGACCAATAGCTACGTACTTTGGGGGCATGGTCTGTTGTGTAGCTGGGAACATTTTACATAGATATGGAGTTCACTCCTTCTTGCGAGAAGTAGAGGAGTATCTTTCTTAAGGATTGATTCGGTACTTGAACGGTTACAGCGCTCAAGTCTTTCTATTACGAATAGAAAGATTAAAATTCATAATGGTTATGAATAAATCGTTCATCAGAGAATCAATGGTACTTAAGGGAAAAATTATTAGAGGGGTATAACAGATAATATAACCCGGCTCTAATTACGAGATACTCGTGAAGGGTCAATTCGTATGTAGTGAATTTATCGATGGACACCGACTTGGTTCGGCTTAATATATCATCTGCGGTAACGAGAGTGCAACATCAGATTTTTAGTGGAATAATCCGGAGTTAATAATTCAGAATATTTAATTAAGAGCTTAATTAATATTTCAAGATTATTGGAGCTCGGAACCGTAGGTCCATTTGGTCCCCGTGCTAGCTCAATTTACTATAGCGGATTTAGTATAATTGGATTGTCCAATTATATACTCACAAATGTATAAATATTATTAATATGATTAATAATATTATTTTGTCACACTTGGAACTATATATTAAAAGTTAATATATGGTTTTTATTTTTGTAATATATATTATCTTTATGGAAAGCAAATATGTTGTTACAAAATTTTTGAAATTAACACATGCATGGCCGAATTTTTGCTTGGAGGAAGAGGTAGGGTTTTGTTTAATTTTTTAAATTAAACCCTAAGTATAAAAAGGAAAATATGATTTTTCTTTTGACAAGTCTTTCATTCTAACCTTAGCCTCTATTTTCTTCTTCTTCATTCTCTCTCAAAAGTTGAGATAAACCAAAAGAAAGAAAAAGAAGAAATTAAGAATAAATATCAAGTGTGTTTAAATCTCTAAATCATTTAGGGATTATTTAGTGAGTCTTGCACACACAAGTTTCTGTTGGTAACGAGATATAGTTCGGAAGACTTTGTGGTATCGAACAAATCATCATCTTCATCTCATTCTTGTTGTTCATGGCAGTGAGCATTATTTTTGCTCATTGTCGCCCCTATACTTGGTAAAACAGAACTTGATTTGGTTTCGTTTTAATCCAGTTTTTTTGGGGAATATTTTATGGTTTTTTGGGGCTGTGTTGGGGCTGTTTTTAAGTGAAAGATCTGAACCAAATGCAGCCTTAGTCCACGCATTTCAAGGGTTGTTTCTGTAGTGCGTTGGGCGCGAATCTAGTCCAAAACAGTCCAGTTTTTATCTGGCTGTTCGGGGACTGATCCGGGGCTGTTTCGGGGATGGAATTTTATCTAAAACTGAAGCAAAATTTCAGTGGTGGTGGCAGTAACATTCGGCAGTTCAAAGGGAAGGGCAAAAAAATTTTTCAAGCCTGATCCGTGTGCCTAAACCGTTTCCGCTGCGCAAGGAAAGCGTTTCCCATAATTGGCATCGAGAGCAAGGTTGAAAAGTGTTCTTAACCCTTTTTTTTTCATTTAAAGTTACTGTTTTTAATATGTTTATATGAGTTATAAATATTGATTTGCATGTTTAGATGAGTAGGCACAAAATAATATTCATATGATGAATGGCTATTGTTTTTCATGTGATGAATCGATTTTGCATTGGTCGTAAATTTTTCCGGCTCTTATTTTATGTTGGTTTTTTTTTGGGATGTAAGGCCATAAGGCCATTGTTTACAATTGTTGTATTTTTATTTTCCAATGTAAAATTTCAATTGTTGTAATTTGGAGTACCGAAGTCGCAAAAGGAGCCAACACCACCTTAGAGCGTGATTTGAAGACCAAAGGATGCCTTGGGTATTTTTTTTTGTACTAATTAGATTAGTATAGGGAAAAATAAGAGCCCGGTCAATGTTAGTGTTCATATAACATGCCAAGATCGTCTAAGAGTGATTTGTGTGTGAATAAACAAAAGAAAGTTGCGGAAAAAACTTACTTTGATCGGATAAGATTCAAAACTTTTCTTTGTTGAAGATGAAGTTCCAAGCTTTGAATAGAGTTCTAAACCATGGGGTGAGTTTCCCTATAACCTTGATTCACTCCTTATGTGCTAGCAAGAATAATAAAATGAAAGAAAATTTTCTCCACCAAGGAGCTTGAAGTTTCGGCTATGGAGGTAAGGAAAAAGAGAGAGAGTTTTGTTTTTGTTTTCTATTTGATTTCTAAAATCAATTACCAAAAAACAAAACAAAAAAGTTGATAAATGCTTTTCCAAAAAGCAAAGTGTGTGTTACAAGTTTCCAACAAAACCCATCAATCATTTCTATCACCAAGGTGATTAATGATGTAAGTTGGTGGGCCCCACTTTAAATTCAAGATTCAAGGGCTTACTCTACACACTTCGGGCTCGGTTTTGTTTAATCCGATTAAACGAATTTTCCGTCGCAACTTAAATAAATCTAATTTAATTAAATAATAATGCCTAGCAAACTTATTACGGAAGTCGCTCGTGAATTAGTTCTAAATTAATTCATTCGCTTGATCTTAATACTGAGTGTACTACGAACTCCTGCATGGCAGACTATGTCGTTTGATTTGCAATGGTGAGGTTGGTGTAGCAGTCCCGACCAATAGCTACGTACTTTGGGGGCATGGTCTGTTGTGTAGCTGGGAACATTTTACATAGATATGGAGTTCACTCCTTCTTGCGAGAAGTAGAGGAGTATCTTTCTTAAGGATTGATTCGGTACTTGAACGGTTACAACGCTCAAGTCTTTCTATTACGAATAGAAAGATTAAAATTCATAATGGTTATGAATAAATCGTTCATCAGAGAATCAATGGTACTTAAGGGAAAAATAATTAGAGGGGTATAACGGATAATATAACCCGACTCTAATTACGAGATACTCGTGAAGGGTCAATTCGTATGTAGTGAATTTATCGATGGACACCGACTTGGTTCAGCTTAATATATCATCTGCGGTAACGAGAGTGCAACATCAGATTTTTAGTGGAATAATCCGGAGTTAATAATTCAGAATATTTAATTAAGAGCTTAATTAATATTTCAAGATTATTGGAGCTCGGAACCGTAGGTCCATTTGGTCCCCGTGCTAGCTCATTTACTATAGCGGATTTAGTATAATTGGATTGTCCAATTATATACTCACAAATGTATAAATATTATTAATATGATTAATAATATTATTTTGTCACACTTGGAACTATATATTAAAAGTTAATATATGGTTTTTATTTTTGTAATATATATTATCTTTATGGGCATGGTCTGTTGTGTAGCTGGGAACATTTTACATAGATATGGAGTTCACTCCTTCTTGCGAGAAGTAGATGAGTATCTTTCTTAAGGATTGATTCGGTACTTGAACGGTTACAACGCTCAAGTCTTTCTATTACGAATAGAAAGATTAAAATTCATAATGGTTATGAATAAATCGTTCATCAGAGAATCAATGGTACTTAAGGGAAAAATAATTAGAGGGGTATAACGGATAATATAACCCGGCTCTAATTACGAGATACTCGTGAAGGGTCAATTCGTATGTAGTGAATTTATCGATGGACACCGACTTGGTTCGGCTTAATATATCATCTGCGGTAACGAGAGTGCAACATCAGATTTTTAGTGGAATAATCCGGAGTTAATAATTCAGAATATTTAATTAGAGCTTAATTAATATTTCAAGATTATTGGAGCTCGGAACCGTAGGTCCATTTGGTCCCCGTGCTAGCTCAATTTACTATAGCGGATTTAGTATAATTGGATTGTCCAATTATATACTCACAAATGTATAAATATTATTAATATGATTAATAATATTATTTTGTCACACTTGGAACTATATATTAAAAGTTAATATATGGTTTTTATTTTTGTAATATATATTATCTTTATGGAAAGCAAATATGTTGTTACAAAATTTTTGAAATTAACACATGCATGGCCGAATTTTTGCTTGGAGGAAGAGGTAGGGTTTTGTTTAATTTTTTAAATTAAACCCTAAGTATAAAAAGGAAAATATGATTTTTCTTTTGAACAAGTCTTTCATTCTAACCTTAGCCTCTATTTTCTTCTTCTTCATTCTCTCTCAAAAGTTGAGATAAACCAAAAGAAAGAAAAAGAAGAAATTAAGAATAAATATCAAGTGTGTTTAAATCTCTAAATCATTTAGGGATTATTTAGTGAGTCTTGCACACACAAGTTTCTGTTGGTAACGAGATATAGTTCGGAAGACTTTGTGGTATCGAACAAATCATCATCTTCATCTCATTCTTGTTGTTCATGGCAGTGAGCATTATTTTTGCTCATTGTCGCCCCTATACTTGGTGAAACAGAACTTGATTTGGTTTCGTTTTAATCCAGTTTTTTTGGGGAATATTTTATGGTTTTTTGGGGCTGTGTTGGGGCTGTTTTTAAGTGAAAAATCTGAACCAAATGCAGCCTTAGTCCACGCATTTCAAGGGTTGTTTCTGTAGTGCGTTGGGCGCGAATCTAGTCCAAAACAGTCCAGTTTTTATCTGGCTGTTCGGGGACTGATCCGGGGCTGTTTTGGGGATGGAATTTTATCAAAACTGAAGCAAAATTTCAGTGGTGGTGGCAGTAACATTCGGCAGTTCAAAGGGAAGGGCAAAAAAAATTTTCAAGCCTGATCCGTGTGCCTAAACCGTTTCCGCTGCGCAAGGAAAGCGTTTCCCATAATTGGCATCGAGAGCAAGGTTGAAAAGTGTTCTTAACCCTTCTTTTTTTCATTTAAAGTTACTGTTTTTAATATGTTTATATGAGTTATAAATATTCATTTGCATGTTTAGATGAGTAGGCACAAAATAATATTCATATGATGAATGGCTATTGTTTTTCATGTGATGAATCGATTTTGCATTGGTCGTAAATTTTTCCGGCTCTTATTTTACTGTTGGTTTTTTTTTGGGATGTAAGGCCATAAGGCCATTGTTTACAATTGTTGTATTTTTATTTTCCAATGTAAAATTTCAATTGTTGTAATTTGGAGTACCGAAGTCGCAAAAGGAGCCAACACCACCTTAGAGCGTGATTTGAAGACCAAAGGATGCCTTGGGTATTTTTTTTTTGTACTAATTAGATTAGTATAGGGAAAAATAAGAGCCCGGTCAATGTTAGTGTTCATATAACATGCCAAGATCGTCTAAGAGTGATTTGTGTGTGAATAAACAAAAGAAAGTTGCGGAAAAAACTTACTTTGATCGGATAAGATTCAAAACTTTTCTTTGTTGAAGATGAAGTTCCAAGCTTTGAATAGAGTTCTAAACCATGGGGTGAGTTTCCCTATAACCTTGATTCACTCCTTATGTGCTAGCAAGAATAATAAAATGAAAGAAAATTTTCTCCACCAAGGAGCTTGAAGTTTCGGCTATGGAGGTAAGGAAAAAGAGAGAGAGTTTTGTTTTTGTTTTCTATTTGATTTCTAAAATCAATTACCAAAAAACAAAACAAAAAAGTTGATAAATGCTTTTCCAAAAAGCAAAGTGTGTGTTACAAGTTTCCAACAAAACCCATCAATCATTTCTATCACCAAAGGTGATTAATGATGTAAGTTGGTGGGCCCCACTTTAAATTCAAAATTCAAGTGGGCTTACTCTACACACTTCGGGCTCGGTTTTGTTTAATCCGATTAAACGAATTTTCCGTCGCAACTTAAATAAATCTAATTTAATTAAATAATAATGCCTAGCAAACTTATTACGGAAGTCGCTCGCGAATTAGTTCTAAATTAATTCATTCGCTTGATCTTAATCCTGAGTGTACTACGAACTCCTGCATGGCAGACTATGTCGTTTGATTTACAAAGGTGAGGTTGGTGTAGCAGTCCCGACCAATAGCTACGTACTTTATGGGCATGGTCTGTTGTGTAGCTGGGAACATTTTACATAGATATGGAGTTCACTCCTTCTTGCGAGAAGTAGAAGAGTATCTTTCTTAAGGATTGATTCGGTACTTGAACGGTTAGAGCGCTCAAGTCTTTCTATTACGAATAGAAAGATTAAAATTCATAATGGTTATTAATAAATCGTTCATTAGAGAATCAATGGTACTTAAGGGAAAAATAATTAGAGGGGTATAACGGACATTATAACCCGGCTCTAATTACGAGATACTCGTGAAGGGTCAATTCGTATGTAGTGACTTTATCGATGGACACCGACTTGGTTCGGCTTAATATATCATCTGCGGTAATGAGAGCGCAACATCAGATTTTTAGTGGAATAATCCGAAGTTAATAATTCAGAATATTTAATTAAGAGCTTAATTAATATTTCGAGATTATTGGAGCTCGGAACCGTAGGTCCATTTGATCCTCGTGCTAGCTCGATTTACAATTGCAGATTTAGTATAATTGGATAGTCCAATTATATACTCACAAAGGTATAAATATTATTAATATGATTAATAATATTATTTTGTCACACTTGGAACTATATATTAAAAGTTAATATATGGTTTTAATAATTATATAATAATTATTAAATGCATAAAATTAAATTATATTTGATATAATTTAAATAAGGCCATTATTGGAATTTCAATTTTTGGGTTTTGGAAACCCTTGATATTATTTTGGAAGTTACACCTTTTAATAAGGTGTTAACTTTTTATTTTTGTAACATATATTATCTTTATGGAAAGCAAATATGTTGTTACAAAAATTTTGAAATTAACACATGCATGGCCGAATTTTTGCTTGGAGGAAGAGGTAGGGTTTTGTTTTATTTTGTAAAATTAAACCTTAAGTATAAAAAAGAAAATATAATTTTTCTTTTGAACAAGTCTTTCATTCTAACCCTAGCCTCCATCTTCTTCTTCTTCATTCTCTCTCAAAAGTTGAGATAAACCAAAAGAAAGAAAAAGAAGAAATTAAAAATAAACATCATGTGTGTTTAAATCTCTAAATCATTTAGGGATTGTTTAATGAGTCTTGCCCACACAAGTTTCTGTTGGTAACGAGATATAGTTCGGAAGACTTTATGGTGTCGAACAAATCATCCTCTTCATCTCATTTTTGTTGTTCACGGAAGTGAGCATTATTTTTGCTTATTGCCGCCCCTATACTTGGTGAAACAAAACTCGATTTGGTTTCGTTTTAATCCAGTTTTTTTGGGGAATATTTTATGATTTTTTGGGGCTGTGTTGGGGCTTTTTTCAAGTGAAAATCAGAACCAAAATACAGCCTTAGTCCACGCATTTCAAGGGTTGTTTCTGTAGTGCGTTGGGCGCAAATCGAGTCCAAAACAGTCCAGTTTTTGTCTGGCTGTTCGGGACTGTTCGGGGACTGTTCCAGGGATGGAATTTTGTCTAAAACTGAAGCAAAATTTCAATGGTGGTGGCAGTAACAATCGGCAGTTCAAAGGGAAGGGCATAAAAATTTTTCAAGTCTGATCCGTGTGCCTAAACTGTTTCTGCTGCGCAAGGAAAACGTTTCCCACAATTGGCATCGAGAGCAAGGTTGAAAAGTGTTCTTAACCCTTCTCTTTTTCATTTAAAGTTACTGTTTTTAATATGTTTATATGAGTTATAAATATTGATTTGCATGTTTAGATGAGTAGGCACGAAATAATATTCATATGATGAATGACTATTGTTTTTCATGTGATAAATCGATTTTGCATTGGTCATAAATATTTCCGGCTCTTATTTTAATGTTGGTTTTGTTTTTGGGATGTAAGGCCATAAGGCCATTGTTTACAATTGTTGTATTTTTATTTTCCAATGTAAAATTTCAATTGTTGTAATTTGGAGCACCGAAGTCGCAAAAAGAGCCATCACCACCTTGGAGTGTGATTTGAAGGCCAAAGGATGCCTTGGGTATTTTTTTGTACTAATTAGATTAGTATAGGGAAAAATAAGAGCCCTATCAATGCAAAATATTTTGTATGTTATATGTATGTTTAATTTGAATTGTTTGAATAACATGTCATATAGCTTTGGGTCCCAACTCTTGCATTTCACATGCCATAACATGTTTTAGATGCATTATCATTATAGACATGAAATATGATTTTATGTGATTTAAAATGTTTAAATTAAAATATGATATGCATGGAAAAACAATTAATTGGATTAATTGGTTTTAAGCTTTAAAAATTTGAATTCTAATATATTGAGGTTAATTAGTGTATAATAAATTCCATTGGTATATAGGATGGAAACCCGAACATAAATTCCATAGCCGAATCTGAATGGACGATAATGTGGTCTTCACTCGAGATACAATTCCACGTACCATTGGATTTTATAACGCACTAAGATTAATTAAATAGTTTAATATAAATCTTGACCTTTTTAGGATTCTAAATTTTTAAACCTATTAGTGTTCTAGTATTTTAAAAGTTAAAATATAATAGGTCACTAATACCACTTTAATTAAATTAGTTTAATTGATTAATACATTTAGTAGAGACTAATGGAAATTAGTGATATTATTTTTAAGAGTTAAAATTAGTTAGGTCACGAATAATGTACTAGTGTAAATAAGAGTTATGATTTAGCCGCCATAAATTTATTCACACTAGTTAAATTAAAATATTAGATATTTTATAAATAGAAACCATAAAACTTAAAATAGTGAGTGGGAGAGGGATATACGACAGTATATCCCGCGATCTCTGTTGTTAGTCCGAAAACGTGAGATTCAAAAGGCGCATCGAAAATTTATTCACATTAGCAAATTTATTACGAAAGTCGCTCACGAATTAATTCTAAATTAATTAATTTTAATTCCGCGTTGAAATCTAATTTCAATTAATATATCCGATATATTATTTTATCCCAATTAAATAAATCAAATAGAAAAATCCAATTTAACTATTAAATTTATTTTGCCGATTAATTCCAAATTAATCACGTTCTCTCTTCTCGACGAATTTAATCCCAGATAAATTCTCGACGCAATTAATCCCAAATTAATTCTTTCTCTGTTAATTAATCCCAGATTAATTCTTGCCGTAATTAATCCTAGATTAATTTTCTCTCTCATAATTAATCCCAGATTAATTTTCTGTTCGAGTCAAATCTCAACGGTGAATCTTCGGGAAGCGACCCAAGAGATCCCTGGATATGTTGGCAGTAAATACGGTCATCGGAATATCCAAATACGTGCGTACCCGGTACCACGTTCTCACCGATTTACAAGACATGGTTGGCTTCTAGTAAAACACCGTGCCTACCCAATTCTCCAGAAATATTCTTCTGCGGAATATAAGATCTTTGTCAGGCGTAGTATACGTAGTATTGCATATTACGATCCAGTATCAGAATGTCACATGCTAGCCATGGGGCTGGAATTGTGTCTGCCCCGTACGAAGCATATATCGGATCTCTGGTAACTAGTCTCTATAATCGGATAATCATGAGCTTGTCATATTATCTCGATAGTTATAGCATACAAGAGTACCAGTTCAGTATCCTGCGTGATCATCATCTCCATATGACTGAAGTGATACTTCCATCTTGACATCACATCCAATACACTACGATTCTCAATATACCCAGAAGAGGCGTACACAAAACCTGTTAAAGCCCCGGATGACCAAAACCAAAGTATACTGATTGTCGTAAATATTAGCGATGCAAGTCTCAGGTTAAGACCAAATACAACTACCCTGATTCGGATTCCCATAGAATTCCCATAGACACATAGTCATACTACCAATGGGATTCCGAGGGGTCTATCCAGAGCGAAACTATTTCCGTACCATCGGTAAACAGAACCTCCTATTACACTTGCATGAATATCCAATACCCAAATATATGAGAACTATGCCATTATGCCTCCATAATGCGCACAAGTGCAATACTAGTCTATTCTACATTATCGATGTCTAGTCTCGATAATACTACGACTAGTGATATTTAATGATTAAACCTTAGTGGATTAATATTGTCTCATATCTTATTAATCTGGTACTAATCATATGGACTGTTATCATTTATATATCCCGGTAATCCAATTACAAATGATAAAAGTGCAATTTTCTCTGTCACATAGTTTATTTGTACAACAACACCATGTTCTGTACAAATAGTGATGTTATGGGTCATAAATGTCCAACAATCTCCCACTTGGCCTATAGCCAATCATTCAAGTGTCCTACACCTGAACTATGTACGGGTCGCTTAAACTTCTGCTGAGAAACAGCTTTCGTCAGCGGATTGGCAATGTTATCATCTGATGCGTTTTATTTGATCATCACATCACCACGATGTATGATCTGACGAATAAGATGAAATAGTCGAAGTATATACTTGGATCTTTGATGAGACCGCAGTTCCTTAGCCTGTGTTGTAGCCCAGCTCAGCTGCTAACAAAACTATACCTAATCAAATTAGGATTATATAGATCCAAAATGCTTCTTTTGCTGCCTCAGCTGCAACAATGTTCCGCTTTTGTTATTTATTCCGTAACAGTATCTTGCTTGGAAGATTTCCAACTCACTGTTCCGTTATTCAAACTATATAGTACCCTTATTACGACTTATAGTCATTTTTATCGGTTTGGAAACTTACAGCGGTGAACCCAGTCACCTCAAGTTCTACTTTCCCTATATTATTAGAAAGCATCCTTAGTTCGTCCAAGATACTCAATGATGTTCTTTACATTAATCCAGTGACCATCACTTGGATTAGCGTGATTGTGACTCCATATGCTCAAAGCATATGAGACACCAGGTCACGTACATATATTTTAATGTACGAGTTCTCGGAGAGTGCCAACAACTTTTAGATCTAACCCAGTAGATCCTTATTCCTATAATAAAGGTTGCCTCTCCCAAGGATTCCATGGAGAATTTTAATGAAAGCCAAGCTTTCACTGATTATATTATGGGAACGTCATTTCCAAGAAATAATATATCATCATTATATAGGACAATCACTATCAGTTCGCTCCCACTAACCTTCTTATATACACAAGAATCATTTTCGTTTTGAATGAAATCATATACCATTATGATCTCGTCAAAACGTTGGTTCCAAGAACGCAATGCTTTCTTCAATCCATCAATGGATTGGTTTAACTTACAAACCTTGTTTGCATGTTTTTGGTACAACAAACCGTCAGGTTGTATATAAATATCCTCCAAAAGGTTTCCATTTAAGGAAAACGATTTTGACGTTCACTGCCATATTTCATAAATGAAACATGCAGCAAGCATTATCCGAATGGATTTAATCATGACAACTGGTAAAAGGTTTCGTCGTAATTGACACCATGTTGATGACGATACCCTTTCGCTACAAGCCTGACTTTGTACGTTTGTATGCTGCCATCCATGTTTGTCTTCACTATGAAGACCTATATAGTACCAATAGGCACGATGCCTTCTGGTACATCAACCAGTGTCCAAACTTAGTTGGTATACATGGAATCCATTTCGGACTTCATGGCACTTTGCCATAAAAGGAGTCGATACCTTGTATCACTTCCTCATACGTAGCAGGTTCGTCTTCCTCAATAAGATTGATATCTACATGAGGTGAGATCAGAAACCCATACCTTCCAGGTTATTTTCTGACTCTCTCCGACCTACGTGGTTCTTGTGTATTCGAAGATTATTGGTACAGTTTCATCCCTGATGAACTATTGGTGTTTCGTGAGGACTCGGTGCCTAGAACAGTATTACTCCGATTTTCATCGAGTTTTACTTTCCTCCCACTTACCACTGCATATAGGAATTCCTCTTAGGAAAACCGCATGGAGAGCAACAATTACATTGTTCTCTTGTGAGTTGTATAAGTACTATACTTTGGTTTCTCTAGGACAACCTACAAATAGGCACTTATCCGATTTGGGTTCCAGTTTGGTACCATCCAAACAAATGCCCAGCATTCCCAAATCTTCAGAAATGAGAAACCATGTTTCTTTCCTGTTCATATCTAATATGAAGTATGTCTATCAGATTTTTCATAGAACCTTTTTCAAAATAAGTATTGCACTGTTTAAATGTGTATCCCGTGAAGGAAATTGGTAGCTCAGAGTGACTCATCATTAACCTTACTATGTCCAACAAAGTTCGGTTTCTCTGTTCGGACACACCATCAAAATGAGGTGTCCCGGGAGGAGTCCACTATAAAAGAATACCATACTCTTTCAAGTAATCGAGAAACTTATTGCTTAAGTATTTTCACCACTGTCCAACCGTAATGTTTTAATACTTTTACCGGTCTGTTTTCTTACTTCGTGTCGAAACTCTTTGAATTACTCAAATGTTTCTGACTTGTGTTTCTTAAGATACACATAACCGTAACGCGATGCCACATCTGTAAAGGTTACGAAGTATTCATATCCACCTCTAGCCTAGCTAAACATGGGCCCACTTACGTCACTATGAATGAGGGGTAACAGATCGATGTCATTTGCACTTTTACCAAGTAAAAGGTGTTTTAGGCACTTTGCCTAATAAACTAGATCCGTAGACATCATTTGAATTAGAATCAAATATGTCCTAGTATCTGTTGGTTTCTAGGGTGGTCCCAAGATCAATATAAGCATATAAATAGAATGATTACGCAATGAAGAGTGGCAGAACCACACTTACATTGAACGAATTTTGGATGTGATGATCAACAAAACTTTCTCCTTACACTGGATGGATTCGGCCAGGGCTTGAATTTGTTGAAGATGTTCTACAAGCTCCAAGCTTTAAATGGATCATAAGCTCTTAGTTCGGTTTCCCTAACACCTTGTATGGATTCCTTGAATGTGCTAGCAAAAGATAAAAGAAAAAAATTCCCTTTCTTCCTTGGAGAGTCACGGTTTTGCTGGTTTTGGGAGAGAGAGTTTGTTTTGTTTTTCAACTTGTTTTTCCTAAAAACAATAATAGAAAAGCTATACCAAAATTTGGTATATGATTTCCAAAAGTCAACACCAATTTTTGGCTCCAAAATGGCATTAAATGCCCACACCAACCAACATCATGAATAGTGATTACATGTCACTCACCAAAAAAATGACTTGACATCTATCACTAAAGTGACAAGTGATGTGATTCGCGATGTGACTTGCGGTCGAACTTGATTCAAAATTGGAGTGGCGTCGCAAACACATTCCGGGCTCGGTTTCGTTAATTCCGAATTAACAAATTTTCCATTGCGTCGTAATTAAATCAAATTTAATTAAATAATCATTGTGAGAACACACAGCTACCTGGGCGACGCGTGCTGTCCTAGGCTCGCGGCCTAGTCGGGAGTACGGAGTAGCCACGAGGGACTAAACCGGAGAGTAATGGAGTCGCCACCCGGTGTGAACCGGAAAAATGAGATTTAAGGCCGCACTCACCCCTCGCAGGGAAGACCTCAACCGTTGGGTTCAGAATGGTCCCTTACTTATGTCACTTGTAATAAAAGGATTTATGTAATAATTTAACCAGGCTTAAATAACATTTATTTCCAAAAATATCATGCTTCTAAATTCATATGCATACATCAACAAGTTCATCACAACATGCAACATCACATGGCAATCTCATGAACATATTTCAATCCTATGATATGGAAAACTAAGAACAACCTAATCATGCTTGAGTACTATCTCATGAACCTATTAACCAAATAACATGCTAACAACCTACTCATGCTTGAATACAATCCCAAGAACACATAGAATGGATAAATGCAGGAACACAAATAATACGGTTGGCTATATAACACAAGAAAGATCAACCAAGAGGCAATTATGCATGAATATGATAAGACAGACTCAGTTCAGTGGGTGCGCGTTCGTGTAGCATTCGTAAACACGTTCGAACGGTAAACAGAAGGTTCGCGTTCGTATGGCGTTTGATAACGAGTTCGAACGAAAATGAAACAGAATGCTCACGTTCGTATGGCATTTGTTACGCGTTCGAACGGAAATGAAACAGAATGCTCTCGTTCGTATGGCGTTCGTGAACGCGTTCGAACGGAGATGAGACCTGATGCATGATAAGGCAAAATGCATGCGCGTTCGAGTTGCGTTCGTAAACGCGTTCGAACGGGAACAGACCTGATGCATGAAATGGGACGCAATACATAAACAACAAAATAAAGGGGCGCGGCGAAGTACTGCCGTAAAGGTGGCCTTTTGGGGCTCTTGATCTCTCAAAGAGAAGACCTTTAGACCAGCATACTAAGCCCATGCGCGTCACATCAAATCATGCATACAAATATAAAGACAATCATATCAGACTAAGTATGTCCGATTGAACACATCTTACATCCACCGAACACACGTCAACCGGCGCGGCTAAGCATCGTGGTAAAGGGCTTTAACCCCTCATTTTGCGGGATCTTTCATTCCACTTACTAAGCCCATGCGCTCGATTGAATCGTGCATACAAAAAGTTAAAGCAATAATATTAAACGTAATATGTCTGATTGAACGTATCTCGCATTCAACCGAACACACATCAATCGGTGCGGCAAAGCATCGTGGTGAAGGATTTTAACCCTTCCGATTAGGGGACCTTTCATCGCACTTACTGAGCCCATGCACTCGATTATATCATACACAAATAAGCGACATACAGAATTTAAGTGACAAGAAATAGATAAACCAAAGCAACACAAAACATCGTGGTAAAGGATTTTAACCCCTCGAAATGGAGGACCTTAATCCAACTTACTAAGCCCATGCGCTTTATCTCATCATTACACAAACAAATAACATGCAGAAATTAAATAACGGATAATAAACAAACAAGACAAAATAAATCGAAATATGTGTCGTTTACTCAAGTGGTACGTGGAGTTGTATCCCAAGTACAGACCGCACTACCGTCCATTCGGATTCGGCTACGGAATTTACGTCTGGGTTTCCATCCTATATACCACAAGAGACGACACTCTTCCATTTCATTCAAGCCACAACATGCATCTATAAACGACTCTCATGCGAATAGAATTCAATAATAAAAGAAACGAATATAAACTAATGAAAAAGTGCCCTTAGGTCTAACCTTTTAAATCACCTCTCGGATGTACGGTACACGATCGTCGGAAGGGTGGATGCTCCGCAACTCTTCCGGTTCACTGGTTCACTGTTCTCGTTCGTTGTCTTACTGTTTTGGGTTGTCGTTCTCCATCTTTTGCTGCTGCTTTTGACTCTGATTTGCTACTGTTTGGCCTCTGTTTTGCTGCTCGCTGTTCAGGTCACCTGTTTTGACGTTTCAACGGACTGTTCCAAGTTTTTGTGTGGGTTTTTAGTGTGGTCTTGTGTGAGTCTTTTAAATATTATGAATGCAATTTTATGTTACTGTTTTTAAGGTTTTTAGGGGATGTTTTAAGAGTATTTTGCTGCTGTATAGGGGGTGGTTTGGGCGTGATTGGCTACTGTTTTAGTGTTAAAGGGGCTGCTATCTTAAGGTATGATTTCGGCAATGGGAGAGTGAGGGTGAAGAGAACTCTTTCTTGTTATTTTCTTGAGTGGCTAGGGCTCTTGGTGTGTTATGATGGTGCTTTTAATGTGAAGGCTTGGGGTTATTTTCTCTTCTCTTCTGATTTGTGTGAGTTGTATGTATCTTATGTGTATGAGCTAGCTAGGGTTGAGAAGGTTGGTGAATGGTTCTTTTTATAGGCAAAGGTTAGGCTTGACAAGGAAAGGGATTTGATTTGGTGTTGGATAAGGGAAGTCAAAGATTGAGGGGGGACAAATCTGGCTAGATAGGGAAGGTTGAATATTTAGTTTATGTTGATTAGGCATACAATATTTAAGTTTGGAAATAATATATTGGTTGATTGATTTTGACTTGGTATGATTATAGTTGATTGGTTTAGATTAGGTATGATATCTTTTTTTAATTTGGTATGTGATTTTTAGATTTGTTTTGATTTCACCATCTGTTAAATATGTGTTTTAAGTGGGCTTGGGCGTGTGGGCCAAGGCTTGGCGAATTGGGCTTGATGTGAGGCTAGCAGCAAAACCAGAATTACCGACACCGTTCGAACGCCTCCTCGAACGTGGCACGAACGTCCGCAATCTGCCTGACGTTCGAACGAAGTAACGAACGCAGCACCAACGAAGACAGTGAACTTGTTTATTCTGAATTCCCCCTTCCGATGTCCATTTTCCGTGACCTCCGTGACTTAAAAGGTAGTGTCTCCAAAATGAGACTCCATCATAGGGACTTTGTGTAAAAATGCAGTGCCTACAATCATGCCTAGCAAAATTACTATTCACATCGCTTGCGAATTAATTCTAAATCAATTCTTTAGCCGAATTAAAATCTAATTTTAATTCCGCGTCGAAATCCAATTTCTTCTAATATATCGAATATATTATTTTATCGATTAATTCCAAATTAATCGTTCTCTATCTTCAAATAGTACTTTATCTCAGATAAAGTCTCTCCGCTATTAATCCCACATTAATAAAGTTCGAATCATACGTCATCGGTGAATATTCGGGAAGCGACCCAAGAGATCCCTGGATATGTTGGCAGTAAATCTCTCCGCTATCTGAACACGTACTACCTTGTACTATATTCTTACCGATTTACGAGACAAGGTTGGCTTCTAGCAAAGCGCCATGCCTACCCAATTTTCCATAAATATTCTTAATGGAATATATAATCTATGTCAGGCGTAGTATGCATAGTATTGCGTATCTCGTGATCCAGTATCGGATGTCACATGCAAGGCCTGGGGCTGGAATAGTATCTGCCCCGTATGAAGCATATATCGGATCACAAGCAACTAGTCTCTTTATTATCGGATAATCATGACCTAGTCATATTATCCCGACGGTTGCAACCTTTTAGAGAACCAGTTTTGTATCCCTGCGTGGCCATAATCTCCATATGACTGAAGTGATACTTCCGTCTTGACATCACACCCAATACACTACGATTCTCAATAAACCCAGAAGAGGTGTACACAGAACCTGTTAAAGTCCTGGACGACCAAAACCAAAGCGTATTGATTGTCGCAAGTACTAGCGATGCAAGTCTGAGGTTAAGACAAATACACCTACCCTGATACGGACTCCATAGACACATAGTCATACTACCAATGGGATTCCGTGGGGTCTATCCAGATCGAAGCTGTTTTCCGTACCATCAGTAAAACACAATCTCCTACCACACTTGCATAAGTATCCAATACTTAAATATGTGAGAACTATGCTGTTACGCTTCCATAACACGCACAAGTACGATACTAGTCTATTCCGTATTATCGATGTCCAGTCTCGATAATACTACGACTAGGGATATTTAATGATTAAACCATCGTGGATTGATACTGTCTCATATCATCTCAATCCGGAACTAATCATAAGGACTTTCATCATTCACATATTTAAGTAATCTAATTACGAAATGATAAAAGAAATTTCCATTGCTACATAATTAATTTGTAGAAAAACACAATGTCTTTTACAAATAGTGACGCTATGGGTCATAATTGTATAACAATCTCCCACTTGGCCTATAGCCAGTCACTCAAGCATCTAATACCTGAACTATGTACATGTCGCTCAAACTTTTGCTGAGGTATAACGTTCGTCAGCGGATTTGCAATGTTGTCATCTGATGCGACATTCTCGATCTTCACATCGCCACGATGTATGATCTCACGAATCAGATGGAAACGATGAAGAACATGCCTGGATTGGTGATGAGACCGCGGTTCCTTAGCCTGTGCTATAGCCCCATTATTTTCACTATACAATGGAACGGGCTCAGCTGCTAACAGAACTACTCCTAATCCAATTAGGAATTTACGGATCCAAACTGCCTCTTTTACTGCTTCAGCTGCAGCAATATACTCCACTTCAGTTGTTGAATCGGCAACAGTCTCTTGCTTGGAAAATTTCCAGCTTACTGCTCCGTTGTTCAAACAAAATACGTACCCGGATTGCGACTTGAAGTCGTCTTTGTCGGTTTGGAAACTAGCATCGGTATACCCAATTACCTCAAGTTCTCAATCTCCATAGATTAAGAAAGCATCCTTAGTTCGTCTAAGATACTTAAGGATATTCTTAACCGCAATCCAGTGACCTTCACCTGGATCGGCCTGATAGCGATTACACATGCTCAAAGCATAGGAGACATCAGGTCTTGTACATATCATGGCATACATAATCGATCCGATTGCCGAGGCGAACGATATCCGACTCATGTTGTCTATCTCCTCTTGAGTTTTAAGACACATGTCCTTAGATAGAGTGACGCCACGTGACACTGGCAACAGTCCCCTCTTGGACTGATCCATGTTGAATCTCTTCAACACTTTGTCAATGTACGTGCTCTGGGAGAGTCCAAGCAGCTTTCTAGATCTATCCCGATAGATCTTTATTCCCAGAATAAAGGCTTCTTCTCCCAGATCTTTCAATGAGAATTTCAATGAAAGCCAAGCTTTCACCGACGTTAACATGGGAATGTCATTGCCCATAAGCAATACATCGTCAACATAAATGACAATGAAAGTCAGTGTGCTCCCACTAACCTTTTTGTATACACAAGGATCATCTTCGTTTTGAACGAAATCATATTCTTTTATGATCTCATCAAAACATTGGTTCGAAGAACGGGACGCTTGCTTCAGTCCATAAATGGACCGATTTAACTTGCAAACCTTGTTTGCATATTTATGCACGACAAAACCGTCAGGCTGTTCCATATAAACATCCTCCAACAGGTTTCCGTTAAGGAAAGCGGTTTTGACGTCCATCTGCCATATCTCGAAATCGAAATATGCAGCAATAGCAAGCATTATCCGAATGGATTTAATCATGGCAACGGGTGAGAAAGTTTCGTCGTAATCGACACCATGTCGTTGATGATATCCCTTCGCTACAAGCCTAGCTTTGTACGTTTGTTTGTTGCCATCCATGTCGGTCTTCTTCTTGAAGACCCATTTGCATCCAATAGGCTTTACGCCTTCTGGTGCATCAACCAGTGTCCAAACTTGGTTGGTGTACATGGAATCCATTTCGGAATTCATGGCATCTTGCCATAAACCGGAGTTGATACCTTGTATCGCTTCCTCATACGTAGCCGACTCGTCTTCCTCAATGAGATTGATATCCACATTAGGTGAGATCAGAAACCCATACCTCTCAGGTTGTTTCCTGACTCTCTCCGACCTACGTGGTCCTTGTGTATTCCAAGATTGTGGTACAGCTTCATCCTTAATGAACTGTTCATGTTCCGTTGATGATTCTATGCCAGGAACAATATCACTTCGATTTTCATAGAGTTCTACTTTCCTCCCACTTATAACTGCATTTAGGAATTCCTTCTCAAGGAAAACCGCATGTAGAGCAACAAAAACTTTGTTCTCTCGTGGGTGATAGAAGTAATATCCTTTGGTTTCCCTAGATATCCTACAAATAGGCATTTATCCGATTTGGGTTCTAGTTTGGTACCTTCCAAATGTTTCACGTATGCCCAACATCCCCAAATCATCAGGAATGAGAAACCCGGTTTCTTTCCTGTCCATATCTCATATGGTGTCTGTTGAACAGACTTTGATGGAACCTTATTCAAAATAAGTATTGCACTGTTTAATGCATATCCCCAGAAGAAAATAGGTAGCTCAGTGCGACTCATCATAGACCTTACCATGGCTAACAAGGTTTGGTTTCTCCATTCGGACACACCGTTTAATTGCGGTGTTCCGGGAGGAGTCCACTGTGAAAGAATACCATATTCTTTCAAGTAGTCAAGAAACTCATTGCTCAAGTATTCGCCACCACGGTCCGACCGTAATGTCTTAATACTTTTATCGGTCTATTTTTCAACTTCGTGTCGAAACTCTTTGAATTTCTCAAAAGTCTCCGACTTGTGTCTCATAAGATACACATAACCATAACGTGATGCATCATCCGTAAAGGTTACGAAGTATTCATATCCACCTCTAGCCTGGCTAGACATGGGCCCACAAACGTCATTATGAACATGGGCTAACAGTTCGGTGGCTCGTACACCTTTACCGTTAAAAGGTGATTTAGGCATTTTGCCTAATAAGCAAGATTCGCAGATGTCATATGAATTTGGATCAAATCCGTCCAAGTACCCACTCTTCGAAGTGTGGATATGCGAGTCTTGTTTATGTGTCCCAGACGACAATGCCACATATAAGTTTCATCTTTATGACTTACTTTAAGCCTTTTGTTTGTTACATTTTGAGATTGATATGCGATTTAAATTCAAGTACATGCCCTGAGGGCAGTTCTAAAAAAAAAGTGCCAACGGCCAAAACGGCGACTGGAGTCCCATTTCCACACGGAGGTCAATCTCTTTTGACGCTAGTTTCCTGCTAATCCGCAGATCCTGCACATCAGTACAAATGTGAGTACCACAACCAGAATAAAAAATCCAATTTTAAAACTAGAAGTAGTCATGTTTATTTCTATACAAACATACCTGAGGCCGGTGTCTTGCCCTCATTTATCTCCTTCTGGAGCGCCTTGTACTCGCGGCAGTCACACTTCCAGTGACCCCGCTTGCCGCACTGAAGGCATACATCTCGAGACTTGTCTTTTGGCTTCCCAGAAGCCTTTGACGCTTTGCCATTGCCCTTCTTCTTATGCTTCTTCTTTTTAACACCTCCAGTCGTCTTAGGCCCAGCCCTCGGAGTCCGAGATGTAGAAGCAAAGTGTGCCTCGCGCTTCTTGCCCTTAAGAAGTTCATTTTCTGCCTCTCACAGCGTGGACATCAGCTCTCCAAGAGTCTGCTCTTGGTTCATCATATTATAGTTCATGATGAACCCACTCCAAGTGTCGGGGAGAGACTGCAAGATCAAATCTATAGAGGTCTCTATCTCAAAGACAATCCCCATTTGTCCAAGCTGCTCGATATCAGCAATCATCTGTGTCACATGTTGTTCAACAGATGTACCCTCCGACATCCGAGCGCGGAAGAGATTCTTCTGTAACTCATATCTTTGCGATCTTAGATTAGATCGGGGTGTAGATCATTCAACTTCGCCAACATGTTATAGGGATCCAATCCCTTGTTCTGTTGACAGAATTGCTGAGTCATAGCAGCAAGCATGATAGCTCGAGCAACTGATCAGATCTGGGCTTTTAGGCCCAAGAGGTCTCTCTGTAGTATATAACAGCCTCTCGGATCCAAGGATTATCCTTAGATTCATGTCCCAATCGGAAAAGTTAGTGCCGTTGAAGACATTATCGCCCATGATGATGTCCCGGACACTGTTCTTTCCAGTCATTTTAACTGCGATAATCTAATTATCCAATTAACAATATAAGGGTACAGTCTAACTGTTACAAGAAAAATAATACAATATTAGTCCAACTAATAAAATAATTTTGATGAAATAATTTGAAAGTGCGTAAAGCTAAGTATTTGAAAAAAATTGCAAATTCAATACTAGCCTCCCACTATTTTTCGGCGAGCCTCTAACCCTCTGTTGAGTACTCGGGAAACCTAGTTTCCTAGTGGGCTATGATCCCGTTAAATAACACACAACCTTGACTTTGGCCAACAAGCTGTATGATATTTAACTAGGTAGATCTCGAAGATCAATTGGATCTCATCCAATTCCTAGATCCGGTAGGTGGACTTTTAAGTCTGAAACATATATACAATATATATGCCAATATATCCAATATATTTTCTTAACCTTTTTCCTCTGAATCAACTAAGCCTTGGCTTTGGCACAACAAGCTTAATGATTCCAGTTAAGCAGGACCCATTGACCTTGGAAAGATTTGTAATCAATGTCGATGGACAAGAAGTGATATTGACTTTGGCCAACAAATCACGACTTGGACAAGACACCGATATGTAACAATGCTTCCATGATTCAAAACATCCGCAATTGACAAAGGTCTTGACTTTGGCCAACAAACCAGTGCCAATTTTAGATCTTGAGTAAGAATCACTCAATGGAAGGAAAACGCTTAATATGTTTTGAGGGTTTTTCGCGTAAATTGGCAACTAATTATTATCTTTGTTAGGTCTCATCATACACCCTTAAGCATGCATTCTAAAAGCATAATAAGGCTCGGAAAGTAAATTAATAACGATATGCGGATGGATATTTAACAACTTGTTCCCAGAACAAATCACTCACTTTCCTCTCCCCGGCTAGCACTATTCTACTTCTACCCAATTACATAATACAATAATAGAAACCTCATTAATATTGAGGGGAATTAGGTGAGAAGAGAATACAAAGAATCAATAAAGAGAGAAGGCTGGACACGCAGGTCCAATTATAAATTCTAAATTTACAACAATTTCTAAAATTGCCCTTTCCCTTCTAATATCCATCCGATATACGCTATTCATTCATCACATCCATATTTCATTAAACATGTTATTCAATCAATCTAATCAAATTAATTAATCTTTGAATATTAGTGATCATCCAATGTTCAAACAATGATTTCATTTGCGCGAGTCCAACTCGATTGTGAATAAGTACTCGAAGTACAAATTCTTGAATTATATCGAACTACTCTTTAAATCTAATTTAATTCGTATTCAATACTAATTCATTTATTTAATTCCAAATTAAATGTCTACACTTTTTAATGCGCTTTAACGACTTAGATTCCAAATCTAATCTTAATGGGTCTCAAAGCCCAATTAACATCCAATGTTGTTTTAATTAAAAGTCCAATGGGCTTTTAATTGATTTCATAAGGCATGGGCTTTGGTCAATATGGGTCAAACCCATAACAAGGCCCAAGTAAGGAATCACCCTTATTTGCCAAGAAACCAATTTTGGCCCATTAGGCCCAATTAAACATTTAAAGCCCATTTGTTATATTTGGACTTAATGGAATGATTTAGGCCCAATATGGATCCAATCCATTGGCCCAACCTACTTGGCCAAACCAAGTCCATAAGGCCCAAATACAACAATTACAAGCCCATTCAAAATCAAGCCCAATTAATCAAATTTTAAAATTCCAAATTTTATAATTCAATTAACCAAAGTGTAATAAATCAATTAATTATCCAAATTAATATTTCCAAAATACAAATTTAATCAATAATTATGTATTCATTTGTTCAACTTATGTCCAACATTTTTGAACCAAAAACATCTCATTACATGCTCAATATGTCACGGCATTTGTGGGTATTTTATGTCCGATTTCGTTTTCAATCTGATTGAATTTTAAATCAACATTACCCAATTATTTCAAGTCATCCAATGATCAAACAAACAAAAAATACCATGACATAAAAAGGTACCAAACTCTCGGCCAAGCCAAGATTAAGGGGAAAAATTGATCCAATTAATTTTTCATGAAATTGATCATAAATAACTCCAAGTCATCCATATACAAGCATGCTCAAAACAGTAATTTAGTCAAACATGCTCAAAATCAATTTACCTAAATTTTACCCTAATCATTTTCATGCTTAAACCTTGCTCTGATACCATTGTTGGTTTCTAGGGTGGTCCCAAGATCAATATAAGCATATAAATAGAATGAATACGCAACGAAGAGTGGCGGAAACACACTTACATTGAACGGCTTTTGGATGTGATGATCAACAAAACTTTCTCCTTGCACTTGGATGGATTCGGCCAAGGCTTAAATTGGTTGAAGATGTTCTACAAGCTCCAAGCTTTAAATGGATCCCAAGCTCTTAGTTCGGTTTCCCTAACACCTTGTATGGATTCCTTGAATGTGCTAGCAAAAGATGAAAGAAAACAATTCCCTTTCTTCCTTGGAGAGTCACGGTTTTGCTGGTTTTGGGAGAGAGAGTCTGTTTTGTTTTTCAACTTGTTTTTCCTAAAAACAATAATAGAAAAGCTATACCAAAATTTGGTATGTGATTTCCAAAGTCAACACCAATTTTTGGCTCCAAAATGGCATTAAATGCCCCACCAACCAACATCATAAATAGTGACTGCATGTCACTCACCAAAAAGGTGACTTGACATCTATCACTAAAGTGACAAGTGATGTGACTCGCGATGTGACTTGCGGCCGCACTTGATTCAAAATCGGAGTGGCGTCGCAAACACATTCCGGGCTCGGTTTCGTTAATTCCGAATTAATGAGTTTTCCGTTGCGTCGTAATTAAATCAAATTTATTAAATAATCATGCCTAGTAAAATTACTATTCACATCACTTGTGAATTAATTCTAAATCAATTCGTTAGCACGAATTAAAATCTAATTTTAATTCCGTGTCGAAATCCAATTTCGTATAATATATCGAATATATTATTTTATCGATTAATTCCAAATTAATCGTTCTCTCTTTTCAAATAGTACTTTATCCCAGATAAAGTCTCTTCGCTATTAATCCCAGATTAATAAAGTTCGAATCATACGTCATCGGTGAACCTTCGAGAAGCGACCCAAGAGATCCCTGGATATGTTGGTAGTAAATCCGGTCGTCGGACTATCCGAACACGTACGTACCTTGTAGTACATTCTTACGATTTACGAGACAAGGTGGCTTCTAGCAAAGCGCCATGCCTACCCAATTCTCCAGAAATATTCTTAATGGAATAAATAATCTATGTCAGGCGTAGTATACATAGTATTGCGTATCTCGTGATCCAGTATCAGATGTCACATGCAAGGTCTGGGGCTGGAATAGTGTCTGCCCCGTACGAAGCATATATCGGATCACAAGCAAATAGTCTCTTTATAATCTGATAATCATGACCTAGTCATATTATCCCGACGGTTGCAACCTTTTAGAGAACCAGTTCTGTATCCCCGCGTGACCATCATCTCCATATGACTGAAGTGATACTTTTGTCTTGACATCACACCTAATACACTACGATTCTCAATAAACCCAGAAGAGGTGTACACAGAACCTGTTAAAGTCCTTGACGACCAAAACCAAAGCGTATTGATTGTCGCAAGTACTAGCGATGCAAGTCTCAGGTTAAGACCAAATACACCTACCCTGATACAGACTCCCATAGACACATAGTCATACTACCAATGGGATTCCGTGGGGTCTATCCAGAGCGAAGCTGTTTTCTGTACCATCGGTAAAACACAACCTCCTACCACACTTGCATAAGTATCCAATACTTAAATATACAAGAACTATGCTGTTACGCTTCCATAACATGCACAAGTGCGATACTAGTCTATTCTGGATTATCGATATCCAGTCTCGATAATACTACGACTAGGGATATTTAATGATTAAACCATCGTGGATTGATACTGTCTCATATCATCTCAATCCGGAACTAATCATAAGGACTTTCATCATTCACACATTTAAGTAATCTAATTACGAAATGATAAAAGGCAATTTCCATTGCTACATAATTAATTTGTACAAAAACACAATGTCTTTTACAAATAGTGACGCTATGGGTCATAACTGTCTAACAGTATCCACTCTTCGAAAGTGTGGATATATGAGTCTTGTTAATGTGTCCTAGACAACAATGCCACTTTTAAGTCTCAACAGATTTATTCAGTTTGAGCTTTTGTTTGTCATATTATATGTTTGAGATTCATTTATATTCTAAATATAAATTCTGTTATTCACATCTAATGTGCTTATCTCAATATCATCTTTATAAACAAAACACTTAGTGTTCTAGAATATAAAGGTATACCCGCAACGGGTTAAACTAGATACAGTGATAATGTTTATAGTCAAACTAGATACATTATAAAAGTTTCTTAATTTAAGTACATGCCTAAAGGTCAGTTCCATAACTTAGGTTTCTACGGCCAAAATAGCGACTCTCGTCCCATTTCCAACTCATAGGTCGATCTCATCTGAAGTCAGTCTCCTGCTAATCAACAGATTCTGCACATCAATACATATTTATATACCACATCTTGTATCAAAAATCCAATTTTGAAACCAGTAGTGAACATGTTTATGACAAACATACTTGAAGCCGGAGCCTTGCCCCGCCTTCACTTCCTTCATGTCTGCCTTGTCCATACGGCAGTCACGCTTCCAGTGACCCCGTTTGCCACAGTTTAGGCAGACATCTTGGGATATGTCCTTTGTCTTCCCAGAAGACTGTGACGATATTGCCTTTGCCCCCTTTAAAAAGCTTTGGCTCTGCCTCATTGAGCATAGCCATCAACTCTCCAAGAGTGTTCTCTTGGTTCATAATGAACGTGCCCCAGTATTCGGGCAGAAACTGTAAGATCAAATCTTTGGAAGTCTCGGCCACATAGGTAATGCCCAGCTAACCTTGCTGTTCGATGTCAGCAATCATCTGCGACACCTAGTGCTCGACAGATGTACCCTCTGACATACGCGAGCGAAAGAGCTTCTTTTTCAATTCGTACTTCTAAGATCTAAGGTTAGGTCTATGAAGATCCTTTAACTTCAACATCATGGTATAAGGATCTAATCCTTAGTTCTGACGACAGAATTAAAGAGTCATTGCGGAAAGCATAACATATTGAGCACTAAAGTTATCATCACCATGAGTCTTCCAAGACTCATGCTCTACTATTTGATCAACTCCGGACTCAGGCCCGAGAAGTTTCTCTATTAAATAGAATAACTTCTCAGCTCTCAGGACTATCCTGAGGTTCTATTCCCAATCTGAAAATTGAAGCCGCTTAAAGACATTTTCACCCAGGATTATGTTCTAAACGCTAATCTTTCAGTTATCTTGATTCTAATAGTCCAACTATCCAATCAATGATTTAGGGTATAATCGAATATAATGATTACTATAGTTTGACTATATAATCAACTATAATTGATCGGTTAAATTCAAATGTATTGATTACTATAATCCAATTATATAACTGTAGGACACAGAAATCGGTGACGCTGTTCCAGGCTCGCGGCCTGGTCGGGAGTACGGAGTAGCCCGCGGGGGACTAAACCGGAGAATAATGGAGTCGCCACCCAGTGTGAACTAGGAAATGATTTAAGGCCGCACTCACCTCTCGCAAGGGAAGAGCTCAAACCGTTGGGTTCAGAATGGTTCTTTACTTATGCCACTTGTAATGAACGGATTTATGGATTTATTGGTTCTGTTGGTCACGTGAGGCCAAGGTGAGCAGGCTGTGTCGGTGGGGGTCCTTAGGGTTTATTATTATCGGTGAGTGTGGGATGTAGGGATTTTTGGGCCGAGTCTAACAGTTAAAATAGAAAATAATCGAGCGAACCCGAGGCTAAGCAAACGAATGAAATCTGGCAAGGTATTGATTTTTTGAATTTTCCCTTCCGACGTCCGTTTCCCGCGACTTTCGCAACTTATCAGATAGTGCCTTCATACGAGGCTCATCATTGGGCTTATATGTAAAAATGCAGTGTCTACAGTCACCCCCACTTTGATGGGCTTGTGCAGTGTGTGATAGTGATAATCATATCAAAGTCATGCATTCATTTTTTACTTACCTGGCTCGCCAGCTGTTGCCGAACTTACCGGTTGTTCTGAGATGCTTTAAACTGAGTTGATATGGTGGTTAGGTGCTTCGACCCCTGGGCTTTGTTGAATGTGGGCTTTGTTCCCTGGGCTTTGTTTCCGAACCGTGTAGAGAGTGGGCTTTGTTCCCAATCTGTACCGAATGTGGGCTTTATTCCCGAGCTGTACTGAATGTGGGCTTTGTTCCCGAACTGAGTAGAGAGTGGGCTTTGTTCTCGAACTGTGTTGAGAGTGGGCTTTGTTCCAAGTTGTACCGAATGTGGGCTTTATCCTTGGGCTTTATTCCTGAGCTGTACTAAATGTGGGCTTTGTTCCCGAACTGTGTAGAGAGTGGGCTTTGTTCCCGAACTGTGTTGAGAGTGGGCTTTGTTCCCGAATTGAGGTGAGAGTGGGCTTTGTTCCCGAATTTGTGTAGAGAGTGGCTTTATTCCCTAACTATTGATTGTGCGGGCTTTGTTCCCGAACTGAATTGATTGTGGGCTTTATTCCCTGGGCTTTGTTCCCGAACTTGTGTTGATTATGGGCTTTATTACCAGGGCTTTGTTCCCGAACTTGTGTTGATTGTGGGCTTTATTCCCTGGGCTTTGTTCCCGAACTTGTGTTGATTGTGGGCTTTATTCCCGAACTTGTGTTGATTGTGGGCTTTATTCCCTGGGCTTTATTCCCGAACTTGTGTTGATTATTGCTTAGGCTTTGTTCCCAAACTTATGTTGATTATGCGGGCTTTATTCCCAGACAGTTGATTGTGGGCTTTATTCCATGGGCTTTGTTCCCGAACTTGTGTTGATTGTGGGCTTTATTCCCGAACTGAATTGGTTGTGGGCTTTATTCCTGAACTGTTAATTGTGGGCTTTATTCCCTGGGCTTTGTTCCCGAACTTATGTTGACTGTGGGCTTTGTTCCCAAACTGTTGATTGTGGGCTTTATTCCCTGGGCTTTGTTCCCGAACTTGTGTTGATTGTGGGCTTTATTCTCGAACTGAATTGGTTGGGGGCTTTGTTCCCGAACTGTTGATTGTGGGCTTTATTCCCCGGGCTTTGTTCCCGAACCTGCTGATAAAGTGGGCCTCGACCCTGGGATTCATTCCCGAAACTGCTTATCTTTGCTGCTTTTTCCTTTTCTTCAAAACCTGCGAACAAAAACAAAACAAAAAATACGTGCATGTGACGTGTATGCATGGATGTGTTTCCTATTCCGATGGGTTAGGTCTTCCTTGTGCTCCTCAATGCTTCTCGCCTAATAAAGTCTTTGATCGCCCCCTGGGTCGACTTATAATTTCCTTCTGCTGGTTCTTTTCTGGTGATTACTCAGTTCTCTTTGATCACATAGCTCAGGATCTCATTGTGTCCCTTATTCGTGGGGTGGCAGACTGGTCGCCCCCAGACTTGGCTTAGCCTTCTGCTCTCTACTGTTTGCACTAGGTCAAGGTGAGCCACGTGATGTGGCGTTCCATATCATCATACTATATTACAAGCTACAAAATAGTCCCAATAGTTATACAGATCATTGTCCTCAAAGAATGACCAGTATTGAAACCAGAGAACCTTCAAAACTTTTAACGCAACTCAAATCCAAGTCTTTGAATAAATGATCTAAGCCATACTCAAAGTGTGTGTGTGCAAATGTTACTTTGCAGATTCATCCCCAGGTAAGCCAACTTAATGATTTCATCAAAAAATTGGGATCGATGGCTCAAACCAACCTATATGTCTCAATTATGTCTGCAGTTCCTTTTCAGTGCTCAATGTGGTATGGTTTTCTTTCTCTTTTGTCTCTTTCTTTTTTTCTTTTCATTTTGAACTTCTTTTTTTTTCTTTTTTTTTTCAACACACCTACCCTTTAAGGTATCATTTCTCCTCATGGTGGTCCTAATACTCGCCCATGGGTAGCTTCACGCTTATCGGTTATAGGTGGTTCAATTCTTTTCTTTAGAGACTTTTTTTTTCATTTTCAACCATACCACACATCATAACATTAGCAAATCAAGATAGACATATAAGCAAACGGTCATTCACCGACCTATAATTTCTTTAACTAGTCACTTTGCTAACTACTCAGGTTTTCACTGCTAAGAACCATAGTCAAGTGCTTACGAGTCTAACATAGATAAATTATTCAAAGTATCAGATAAAAGCACATCAAGAGTTTATCGTTTCTAAGATTTCACCCTAAAGCAAACCATTTCATCATCGGACTTATGTCTAACTATTAAGGACTAAAAACAAACAATTTTTTTTTTTTTTTTTTTTTTTTTTTATTTTTTTATTTTTTTATTTATTTTTTCTTTTTTTTTGGCTGAAGGCCCCCCAATGGTCTTTCTATCATTGCCGTAAAGTTTTCTCTTCCTCAGTTTCCTTTTCCCCGATATCCATGTTTGCTAAACCCTTCTTTGACAAGTCTTCTTTTTCCTAACCCAACAGATATCTATGATGGCTTTTAAGACACAGAGGTTAACATGATGCGTGTATGCATGAGATGCATGAGATGCAAGTGGTTATCAAAACAACATATATCCTTCCGATCTTATTCCTCCCACACTCGTGGTCTGTCCATTCTGTCCTAGGTATGGTTTATTTTATGCACCATTATGGGGTACACAAAATCATTCTCTCTTATGCTACGGGGTGAACCTTGGCTACCTCGGTCTCTTTCCATCAGTAAAAGACAAAGACCGCCCATTTTCCACACGGACTAAGCCGATTATGGGATCATGCCATTGTTTAGAAACGACGAATTGGGCTTTCGACAACTGTGGTCGTGGGGATGAACTTAGAAGCATCCAAAAGTATGCAAATATACCGTAACAAGGCGTATCCTTCCTGGATGAAAGCTAGTGCGGATATCGAACTCATGCTTCTAGAATATTTGGATCACGTTTGGACTTTCTAAGCTCATCAAGGGTTTCATACAAGTTGGCCCATTATCATTTTAAAGTATTCAATCATATTATTGCGAGGTGCAAACTTGTCCCAGTTGAAAAAGGCCCAACAGATTTACACTTTTATGATAATGTGGCTAAACAACTTCAAATGATAGGGGGCCCAAACACAAAGTGGCCCATCGGCATTTTAGAAACTTTTGGCCCAATCGTCATAAGACACAAATTCGTCTCAGTTTAAATGGCCCAACAAGTTCATATCTCATGACAAGAAGTCTAACTGAATCCAAATGATGATGGTCCCAAACACAAGCAAAAAGGGTGGCTTCTATAGGTCATACGACTATGGTTCACATGCGGGTTTATAGGGGTATAGACAAAGGCTCCTGCTGGCGAAGGATTGCCCACAACTAGGTCTCCCCAATTAAGGGTTCGAGTGACCAAGCGAGCACACCTTTTTTTATACGCTAAGGTACATGCCAACGAGTGATGATACATGACTGACGGTCAAATGGATTTCTTATTGAAGATTCCCCAGAGGGAGGGTGAAGCGAACTCTCTTAAATACCCCTGCCTCTTAGGCTCTTATCGCCTTGGTGACAGGAATAAAAAATAGGTCCTCCAAATTAGTCCATCACGGTAAGCTTTGAGTAAATGATTATCTAGGTGCCTTCAAAGCTTTTCCTTATAGAAAGGTAGTGAATGAAGGAAGACACCTGTAGGCACTACATTTTTGCATATAAGACCCGATGATGAGTCTCACATGGAGAGACTACCTCTTTAAGTTGTGGAAGTCACGGGAAACGGACGTCGGAAGGGAAAAGTCAAAAATTGACACCTTGTTGGATTTAATTCGCTTGCCTAGCTTTGGGTTTGCTCACTGAACCTCTGTTTTAACTGTTAGCCTTGGCCCAAAACCCCCCCACAAGCCACACACCAAACCCACATACACCAAGCCACACACACAAAGCCCATCAAAGGACCTAATGTATGCCCAAACCCCTCAATGCACACCCAAAGCCTTCCAAAATAACAAACACACACATTAAACACATGTTCAAATCAAGCCAAATCACCTTCCCAAATTAAAGAAATCAAATCAAATCAAATTAAATCATATTCCTAATTAAAAGAGATCAATCAAATCAAACCAAATCACATCCCTAATAAAATAGATTTTTCCTTATAGCACACTAATTAGAAGATATCCCCATAATTGCAATATTCTTTCCCTTCCCGTACGAGGACAAAATCCAACCCTTTTCCTATAAAAAGAAACCTAAACCCAACCTTGAAACCCCTAGCTCATTCACACCCCTCCTCTCTCTCCCTGACATTCACGCCCTTCTCTTTAAAACCCTAGCTCTCTGGAACCATCTCTGATTTCTCTCTCTAATCAACCCACGAAATCACCAAAAACCAAGCAGGCCACGATAAAAAAAGGAGAAGCATTCACGTGAAGACACAATCCACAAAGTCACTCACTCGGAAACCTCACAAAAAATAAAGCCTTAACCCTAATGCCCCTCTCCTTCACGTGAACCATCAGACCGACACTAATAAGCCACAAGATGCCAAAACCGTAAACCTCATGCACCATTAAACAATCACAAGCCACGACTTCACTCACTCAGCAACCATCCGTAGCCACTCATCACACGCACACACTGCCATTCACTCACGCACACACAGCCTAGTACACTAACCAAACTCACGCACACACAGCCCTACACACACAGCCCTACACGCACACACAGTCCCTAAAATAACCCAAATACAGCCCCTGAAAAATAGCAGCCGAATAACCCAAAGACAATCCCTAAAATCACCCAAAGACACTCCAAAACAGTCCCATAATCTATTGCAAAACAGTGACTAGAAAATACAGTAAAAAACAGCAGCGAAACGGAGTAAAACAGTAGCCTAAAACAGCGAGGCAGTGAAGGAAAACCACGAACCAGTAATTCGGAAAAGATGCAGAGCATCAACCCTTCCGACGACCGCGAACTCTTTTCCAAGAGACGACTTAAGAGGTTAGACATGAGGACACCCTTTTTATTTATTCCCGCACTTTCTTTCCGTTAGTTATTATTATTTCTTCGCATGCGTATTATAGTTTCATGTAAGTTGTGGCCATGTGATGAATGAAATATGTGTTATCTCTTGCGGTATATCGGATGGAAACTCGGACGTAAATTCCGTAGCCGAATCTGAATGGACGGTAGTGCGGTCTGCACTCGGGATACAATACCACGTACCGCTTGAGAGACGCACATATTTCATGTCATCCGATCTTATGTTTATTTGTTGTTTGTTAGAAATAATATGTTGCTTTTATGCATGATTAGGTTGTTTAGTATGTTATTTTTTATGCATGATTAGTTGATTATTTCCAAGCATGATTTAGTTATTTCTTTCACATTAGGAACTTGATTATGTCTCTTCTACATTTATGTTTAGATTATTATTTATTTACATTGCTATGCTTGGCGATTTAATGTATGCATGAGATTGTGTGCTTGCCGTTATTCTGACTTACTTTTATGCATGCAAACTTAGATATAGGTAGTATGCAAACTTAGATGTAGGTTGTTGTTACATAGACTCGGTTATATTATTACATAAATCCGTTCATTACAAGTTGCATAAGTAAGGGACCATTCCAAACCCAACGGTTTGAGGTCTTCCCTTGCGAGGGGTGAGTGCGGCCTTAAATCATTTTCCCAGTTCACACTGGGTCGCGACTCCATGTTATTTCTTCAGTTTAGTTCCCCGTGGACTACTCCGTACTCCCGACTAGTCCGCGAGCCTAGAACAGCGTCACAGATTTCTGTGTTCTACAGTCTGGCGACTCCACTGGGATAGAGAATCGGCCCCGAAATAATGTCTTGTAATATTTGTGATTTGTGCTTTAATTAACCATGTCTACCGTGGGTTGAAGGGGTTTAATCAAAGGCACTATTAGAGCTAAGTAATGGTTTGTGTCTTCCTTCATTCACTACCTTTCTATAAGGAAAAGCTGTGAAGGCACCTAGATAATCATTTACTCGAAGCTTACTGTGATGGACTAATTTGGAGGACTTGTTGTTTATTCCTGTCACCAAGGCGAGAAGAGCCTAAGAGGCTTGGGTATTTAAGAGAGTTCGCTCCACCCTCCCTCTGGGGAATCTTCAATAGGAAATCCATTTGACAGTCAGTCACGCATCATAACTCGTTGGTATGTACCTTAGCATATAAACAAGGTGCGCTCACTTGGTCGTTCGAACCATTGAGTGGGGAGTCCTAGTTGTGGGCAATCCTTCATAAACGAGAGCCTTTGCCTATACCCCTATAAACTCGCATATGAACTGTAGTTGTAGGACCAATATAAACTATTCCTTTATGCTTGCTTTTAGGAGCATCGTCATTTGGATTCAGTTGGACTTTTTGTCATGAGGTATGGGCTTGTTGGGCCATTTAAACTGGGATGAGTCCGTGCTTTATGGCAATTGGGCCAAAAGCTTCTTAAATGCTAATGAGCTATTTTGTGTTTAGGCCTTTTATCATTTGAAGTTGTTTAGCCATGTTATCGCAAAAGTGTAAACATGTTGGGCCTTTTTCAACTGGGACAAGTTTGCACCTCGCAATAGTATGAT